>CM072807.1:17505000-18040000 GCA_037013495.1 Hippophae tibetana | reverse complement strand
TCTATTCTTGCTTTCTCATAAATCTGGCTTATCGGAAATTTGTGTAATTTCCCAACAGTTCTGAGCTCACAAGTCCTTCCAGCCATTAAGGGTTCAGATAAATATGGGGTGTCATGCTTTGGTCCAAGTATTATGATACTGGTTACAGTTCCTCCATCAAGACTTTTTATAATAGTCATGTAAAATAATGAAGTTAATATCCATACAAACTATCTGCTTCATTTTATATAAGATATTTTCATATTGAGTTCTTTGGGCAAAAGTTATTCTAAATTTACTCATACTCATGTTATGCCCTCAAATTAGGGTAAGGGCTGGAGCTTTATTCCCACTCCCTGTAGTCTGTCTTTAGTAGTACTGTGACATTTCGGACGGAATGTCCTTAGTTTCAAAACTTGGAATCTCCCTCCCCGTTCGGACCGAATTTATAGCCTACTAGCTAGCGATCGACTGGAAAATCTCCAAAAACACTATTTAAGGTACGAATTAGATACTTTTTTAAAAAAAAAAGTTCATTAAAAAAGATTTACAAAACTCGGTGACATTTTTTTTCCTTCTTCAACTCTCACTTAGTTTACGTCTAAGTGAGATAGCTTTCTTTTATAGGAGCTTTCTATTCTGTAGATTTTTTGTTTATGATTTCTTTAGCATCATTAAATAAATTACGGCTTTTATGCGTCGACCAAGAGATTTTGATATAGGGTGGTATTTTCTTCACCTAGATACTAACCTAGACTTACCTTTTATTAAGTTATGATTTATTAAGATATGTTTGTTTTGAGTTTGGTATGTTTATTTGTTAAATATTAACCCAAAATAATTCAGATCCATAACCCATGTATATATATATATATGTGTGTGTTTTTGTTGTCTATGTCAAATTGATAGAAAATAGAGCATAATGTCACGTTCTGTTCAAATTGTTCCTAAAAATCTAAATAAATAATAGTTGCCTAAAGAATCTAGACTATTCTACATAGAAAGTTTTAGAGTTACCTAGAGATGTCTAGAAAGAGTTAGAGTTGGATGAACTCAACTCAAGCTAGAAGACCCTAGAATGTTCTAGAGCACGCTGGAGAGTGTTAGAATGGGCTGAAATATTCTAGAACATGCCAGATGGTTCATGAAGGATGTAGAAGCCGCTGAAAGCGTACGGAAGATCCCAGAACGTGCATGAAGGAGCTAGACAAACCTAAAAGACTCTAGAGTTGGCTAGAAGGTCCTAGACCCTTGTGACATATTGTAGATAAAACAAGAACACTCTTGTATATTCTAGAACTAGAAGAATCTAGAAAGTGGTGACATAGCCTTAAGCTTAGAGCCACACTAAGACCCATTGGTCTTCATTTGTATTCATCTTGGGAATTCTTAGCATCTTGTAAGATAAACTCTCTAGAGCAATACAAAACATTCTTTGCAAACTCTCTTTCTAGTCTCTTTGGAGTTTCATTCGGATTCAAAGGCAGGCTTAGTGCAACGGACGGTGCTAAGTGCCGCACGATCTCTACTTGAAAAATAAGGTCGTGACAGTTGGTATCAGAGCTTTCGGTTGAAGCATTTCTACCCTTGGCATAATGAAGAACGCTGCTCCATCTACACCAAGCGTCGATGTTCCACCTATGGAACGTGGGCGTGAGGAAACCCGAAAACCATCAAAGGAACCTCGAGCCAAGTCGAAAGACATGCTTTCTAGCTTAGAAGCACGAGTTGAGAATGCGCAGGACAACTTAGGGGAGCTGTTTGATCGGGTGGACAACTTAGAGGAACGTTGCAACGGCTTGGAGGCCGAGGATGTGGAGATCCATGCAACGGTCAAGATGTCCCTTAATGAGCTAGATGGCGGATTAAGGCAAGAGATTGATGGGTTAAAAACCAAACTTGCCAAGGTAAGGGATCTTGTCCAAAGAGAACTTGCTAATGTCTTGCTTAGAGTGGAGGACATGAGTGGTGATCTAGCTCTATGTAAGCGGGTTATGGCCGCGGGAACTAGCGCAACCACCGTCATTGAGGCTAAGAGGGTGGACGTTCCCAAGCCTAAGATCTTCAATGGTGTTAGGAATGCTAGGGAAGTTGAGAACTTCCTATGGGGGCTGAAACAATACTTTGAGGCTACTGGCATAACGGACCATGCCAGCAAGATCCGAACTGCAGCCATGTATTTGTTCGACGCTGCGATGTTGTGGTGGAGACGGAGACATGAAGATGTGCAACGAGGGGTTTGCACGATTGATACCTTTGAAGATTTCAAAAGGGAGTTCAAAATGCAGTTCTTCCCCTTAAATGCTGAAGAGGAGGCAAGAGGCCGACTACGACGGTTAAAGCAGATAGGTAGCATACGGGATTATGTGAAGGAGTTCACAACCTTGCTACTCGAATTTCCTGACACATCAGACAAGGATGCCTTATTCTTGTTTATGGACGGTCTCCAATTGTGGGCTAACCTTGAGCTCAAGCGACGTGGTGTCCAAGATTTGTCTTCGGCCATTGCGACTGCGGAAAGCTTTATTGATTACTCTACAAACAAAGAGAGATCCAAAGCCACAGATAAGAAGTTTGTTGGAGGAAAGAGTGGGGGAAGCCACAGTAAAAATCAGGGACCTAAGAATCATAAAGACAACTTCTCATTCAAACCACGGGATAAGGGGAAGGAAAATGAGGATCGTGGTGCCTTGAAGCCCCATGTGACGTGTTTCATATGCGACGGACCGCATTGGGCACGTGAATGTCCGAAAAGAAAGGCATTGAGTGCGTTAATTGCTTCCACTCATGGCCAAGATGGAGGCGAGTCGGACGAAGGTGCAAAGATGGGTTCTTTGCGTCTACTTGGTGCAATGCAAAGCGCCCCAAAGACCCCTAAGGGCTTAATGTACGTAGATGCAACCATCAATGGGAAGGTCGCCAAAGCTTTGGTGGAGATAGGTGCATCTCACAATTTTGTTTAAGTGGAAGAAGCAAAAAGACTCGGCCTGAAGGTTGTCAATGGAGGGGGATCTCTCAAAGCAGTTAACTCGGAAGCACTACCATTGCATGGAGTTGCTCGTGGAGTTAAGGTCAGTCTTGGTGCTTGGACTGGCCAGGTGGACTTATCAGTAGCGCCCATGGATGACTTCTCTGTTGTATTCGACATGGAGTTTTTGGACCAGGTAAGAGCTTTCTTGGTGCCCTGCTCAAACTCTATGTGCATCATAGATGGTGCGAAGACGTGTGTGGTACCGACGGAGAGGACCACCAGATCTACTACTCAAGCTCTCTCTGTGCTTCAATTCAAGAAGGGATTGAAGAGGGATGAAGAGAGTTATTTGGCCATCCTAAAGGAATACGATGATGAAGAGGCGTCACCAAAGCCAAACTTGCCGACGGAAGTGCAAGTTGTCCTAGATAAGTTCCAGGATGTGATGCCTGAGGCATTGCCCAAACGGTTACCTCCAAGGAGTGAGGTGGACCAAATCAGCAACTCGACGAATTGATGGATGTTGGCTTCATAAGGCCTTCCAAAGCCCCATTTGGTGTCCCGGTACTCTTTCAAAAGAAGAAGGATGCTTTGCTACGAATGTGCATCGACTATCGAGCTCTAAATAAGATCACAGTTAAGAACAAGTATCCTATCCCTCTTATTGCTGATTTGTTCGATCAACTGGGGAACGCTAGATACTTCACAAAATTGGACTTGCGATCGGGATACTACCAGGTACGCATAGCCAAGGGAGATGAGCCCAATACTACTTGTGTGACTAGATACGGTGCCTATGAGTTCCTTGTCATGCCATTTGGTCTCACAAATGCACCAGCCACCTTCTGCACTCTGATGAACAAGATTTTCCATCCCTACCTCGATCGGTTCGTGGTAGTATATCTTGATGACATCGTGATATATAGCCGGACTTTGGAAGAACATCTAGAGCATTTGAAGAAGGTGTTCGAGATCCTGAGGGAAAACGAGCTATATGTCAAGAAGGAGAAATGTTCCTTTGCCCAAGATGAGGTGATGTTCTTGGGGCATATGATAAAGGATGGGAAACTGATGATGGATGGAGCTAAGGTGAAAGCCATCCAAGAATGGGAACCTCCTGCCAAGGTTCCCGAGTTAAGACCTTTCCTTGGACTTGTGAACTACTACCGAAGGTTTATCAAGTCCTACTCAGCGAGAGCAACCCCACTAACCGACCTACTCAAAAAGAACAAGTCTTGGGAATGGACAAGCGAATGCCAAACCTCATTCAAAGACTTGAAGAAGGTCATTAGTGAAGAACCAGTGCTTTGTCTACCAAACCTCTCTAAGACATACGAGCTGCACACAGATGCCTCAGACTTTGCCATTGGTGGAGTTTTGATGCAGGAAGGGCGTCCGATAGCCTATGAGAGCCGAAAATTCAATGACACTGAACGTCGCTACACTGTGCAAGAAAAGGAAATGACAACTATCATTCATTGCCTAAGGGTGTGGCGACACTACTTATTGGGTTCTCATTTTGTTATCATGACGGACAATGTAACAACAAGCTACTTCCAAACTCAAAAGAAGTTGAGTCCCAAGCAAGCTCAATGGCAAGACTTCTTGGCGGAGTTTGACTACAGGTTGGAGTACAAACCCGGTAAGGCCAATGTGGTGGCTGATGCGCTGAACCGTAAGGCGGAATTAGCAGCCTTAAGTAGGCCAAATAGCCCTTTGATGGAAAGGATCAAAGAAGGGTTGGAACATGATGCCCTTGCTCAAAACCTCCTTGCCCTCATCAAGGAAGGAAAGACGAGACGATTTTGGCTGAGTGACAGACTACTCTATGCCAAGCAGAATCGAATCTTCGTGCCAAAATAGGGGAGCTTAAGGAAAGAGCTTATTAAGGAGTGCCATGATTCGTTATGGGCTGGACACCCAGGAATGAGGCGCACCCTTGCTTTGATAAAGTCAATCTACTATTGGCCTCAACTTCGGGATGATGTCGAAGCTTATGTACGAACTTGTCTTATGTGCCAATAGAACAAGATAGAGCGGCATGGACCCGAAGGGTTGTTAGAACCGCTGCCTATTCCAGAGAGACCATGGGAAAACGTCTCTATGGATTTCATCACTTGCCTACCAAAATCTGAGGGCTTTGGCAGCATCATTGTCGTCATCGACCGCTTCAGCAAATACGCAACATTCATACCTGCCTCAACGGATTGCACGACAGATGAGACGGCACAGTTGTTCCTCAAGAATGTAGTGAAACATTGGGGGATTCCATCCAATATCTGAGTGATCGAGACCCACAATTTACTGGCAAATTTTGGACGGAATTGTTCAAGCTATTGGGATCAGACTTGAACTTCTCTACAAGCTTTCATCCACAAAGTGATGGACAAATAGAGCGTGCCAATGCATTGCTGGAGTTGTATCTTAGGCACTTTGTTAGTGCCAACCAACACGATTGGGCGAAGTTGTTGGATGTAGCCCAATTCTCTTACAACTTACAACAGAGTGAGTCTACCGCGAAGAGTCCCTTTGAGATCGTCATGGGGCAGCAACCCATGACTCCTCATGCCTTGGCCACGAGTTATGAAGAGAAGAGTCTTGCTGCCTTCAAATTTGCCAAGGCATGGCATGAACAAGCTGAGTTGGCCCGAGCCTACTTGAATAAGGCGTCTAAAAAGATGAAGAAATAGGCTGACAAGAAAAGGAGGATGGTGAAATTTCAAGAAGACGATTTGGTCCTTGTAAAACTATTGCCCCAACAATTCAAATCTCTACGGAAGGTTCATAAGGGGTTAGTTCAGAAGTATGAAGGGCCATTTCCAGTCCTTAAACAAGTCGGTAAGGTGTCGTACAAGCTACAACTCCCTCCGAAGCTTAAAATATATCCTGTTTTCCATGTAAGCATGCTAAAACCTTATCATGGAGACAAGGAAGACATGAGTCGAGGAGAATCCAAGAGGGCGCCTACCGCAGTGGTAACCTCCTTTGAGAGGGAAGTAGACTCAATCTTGGCGGATCCCCTGATCCGGCGTAGAGGTGTACCAAGTTATCGGGAATACTTGATGAAATGGAAGAACACTCCAGATGTAGAGACAAGCTGGAAACGTGAGGATTCTTTGTGACAATTCAAAGATGACATAGAGTGGTTCAAGCTTGAAGGCGCGACGAGGGCGTTACGAACTTGAGTGGGGGAGGGTGTCACGTCCCGCTCAAATTGTCCCTAAAACAAATGATGGTTGCCTAAAGGATCTAGACTATTCTACATGGAAAGTTCTAGAGTTTCCCAGAGATGTCTAGAAAGAGCTAGAGTTGGATGAACTCAACTCAAGCTAGAAGACCCTAGAATGTTCTAGAGCACGCTGGAGAGTGCTAGAATGGGCTGAAATATTCTAGAACATGCCGAATAGTTCATGAAGGATGTAGAAGCCGCTGGAAGCTTACATAACATCCCGGAACGTGCATGAAGGAGCTAGACAAACCTAAAAGACTCTAGAGTTTGCTAGAAGGTCCTAGACCCTTGTGACATATTGTAGATAAAACAAGAACACTCTTGTATATTCTAGAACTAAAAGAATCTAGAAAGTGGTGACATAGCCTTAAGCTTAGAACCACACTATAAATAGACTCATTGGTTTTCATTTGTATTCATCTCGGGAATTCTTAGCATCTTGTAAGATAAACTCTTTCTAGAGCAATACAGAGCATTCTTTACAAACTCTCTTTCTAGTCTCTTTAGAGTTTCATTCGGATTCAAAGGCAGGCTTAGTGCAACAGACGGTGCTAAGTGTCGTACGATCTCTACTTGAAAAATAAGGCCGTGACAACAAGTACCCAATAGAAGATAGAAAAGAGAGATCAACCCCCAAAGATGATCTGTCTATTTCTGATGTCGTTTCTTTTATTTGTATGATAATATTTGATTAAATAACAATTTTTTTAATTTATCTTGCTATATATATTACCAGTAAATTAGTTATAATTATTTTTTAAATATATTTTAGATTTTAATATATTTTATAAAACTCTTTAAATATTGGTGTTAATATCTATATTTGATTATTAGTAGATTTTTCTATAAAAAAAAACTATATTACAAGAAAGATATAAAAGAGTTAATGAAATGTGATAGTTTTTCATCTATTTAAAAAACTATATCACGAGGAAGATATAAAAGAGCTAATGAAGAAAGATCGAAAAGTGCTCAAAAACATTTACAATTTTTACGCGTCTTACTTTTAATCAATCTGATGTATTTTTCATAATTTGAATGAAAATCTTATCTTTTATCTCTAAAAAAGAAAAGAAAAAGACTTTGCAAAATTGACAATGGGTTAGAATGGATATTAAGGTCCCAAAACTGCACCATCAATTTTTTTTTCTTCCAGAATCGTATATGTAAGTCCTCACATAATCCATATCTGGCAGCAGACAAAAGCAGATTAGGTGTGTAATTGAAGCAAAACTCTTGCTATTGATCTACCTTGACTATCTAGGGGACATGGTAGAATAACTACATGTAGCCAAGGATGAAGGGTTACTAGTGATGGTAAAAGAGCTCATGTGATTGAACTCTCCTTTCATAGCTCTATACACATTATCCAAACCTTCCTCAACTAACTCCAAAACTGTTTGTGGCATTGGTGGCATGTTAATGTCCATTGATCCATCCAAATTTTTCACTACTTCTCCCATTGTAGGTCTCATGAAAATCTCATCTTGAATGCACCAGAATCCAACTTTTAGTGCTCTAATAAGTTGTTCCTCTTCTACTGCTCCTCCTAGTCTCCTATCTGCTACTTTCATTGCCTTCGCATTTTGCATCTCCTATAGTCATCATTCATTCTCATCAGATAATATCAAATTGCTATTATTCAATTTGGCTTTAAATTATAAGTTTAAGGTTTTGGTTTTTTATGCTTTTGAGACCTGTAAAAGCACTTTTGAAATTAAAAAAACACTTACGTATTTAACATAAATAAAATTGTCATAAGTGCTATTAGGACTCGGAAAGCACTTCTCTCGAAACTGGTTTTGACCTATATAACTTTTATGGTATGTTTGCTTGTATTTCTTATGAAAGTGTTTCAGTCAAAAGCAATTTGAGGAGAACGTACCTTTTGTTGAAGCATTTTAAGTGTGTAATAACCACCTTGTGAAGATGGTGATTTAGATGTTGTAAGTTCTAAAGAGACAGATAGAGGCTGATTAGGTAGAAGAGTATCGGATGGATATAAAAAGCTCTGCCAAACAGGATAGTTTGCTCTGTTGTATAAGACAAAGTTACCTGATTCTGAAAAAACAGCTACTTCTACACCGGCGTGTGAGGTGTTTGAAGCCCAGATAGCGGTCTCGTTGTCGAAGAGAACCATGTTTCCAGTTGTGTCAAGCTCCAAAATTGCATTGTTGGTGACTGGAGAGTTTCTATATTTAGATGATGAAGAGAAAATGAATTTTGTTTGCTTTTAATTGTATAAATGATCATAGCATACTACCTGCAAAAGCTTTATGTAAAGACTAGAGATGGGAAACAAGTTTTGATTTTTCTTACTAATTTTGAAACCAGTAAGTATATATATCAATACCCCATCAGTCTCTTATCACAAAGCCTTTGTTTCTCTGTTCTTTTATTAAAACCGATAATCATCAATTTCATAGTGGCTTTTTCACAAACACCTACCGTGCAATTATGGATGCTAAATTAAATAGGCCGACTTTAGTTTTAATCCAAGGTAGTATTAATCGGGTGGGTGGTTATTTTAATAATAAAATTGTGTAATTTATGTAATTTAATGTTGTGTAATATTTTTAGGTGAGTTTTGCTATTTTAGTAATTTAAAAATTTAATAAATTAAATTTAAAATTTTTAAAATTATAAAATTTTAATAATAAAATAAAAAATTATATATTTTATTAATAAAAAATATTAAAAAACCACATTTTCTCCCCTTTTTTCTTTTTTTATTAAAAAAAACAAAAATATTGAGAGAGAAGAATATGAATAGAAGAGAAAAATAATGAACAGAAGAGAGGCCAAAAAGGAAAAGAGAGAAAAATAGGAGAGAATAAGAGAGAAATAGTAGAGAGGGAGGGAGGGAGGGGAGGGATAGAAAGCATGAATGGAAGAGAGAAAAGTAAAGGAAGAAAAACATAAAATAGTGAGCGGTTTTATTCATAAAATATATAATTTTTATTTAATTTTTAAATAAATTTTAATATTAAATTTTTTTATTTAATTAATTATATTTTTAAATCATAAAATTAAAAAAAATTATTTAAAAAACTATAAATTAAAATATATAAATACTCCATACTCCATACTCCATACTCCATACTCATATTAATCTATAAAGTACAAATGAGAGATATTGTATATATGAAAATGTGAACAGCTAATTAACTATATTAGTGAGGAGAAAAATTAAGAAAGTAAAACCTATAAATATAACATAACCATCCCAATTTCAGAGTTTAGATGACCACTCACCTAAATGTCAAAATGGATACAATTAAATACCATAGATAAAAGTTTAGGTTTTTTTATTTGTAAAAAAATTATTTCGTCTTTAAAATTAATAAAGATATTTATTATTATTTTTACTTATATAAAAAATCATATAATTTTTTTAATATTATTAATAAATATTTTATTGATAAATTATTTAAAATAATAATAATAATATGGATATTATTGAATAGTGAAATGACGAGAATATTCATAATAATTTTTATTTTATAAAGTAATTTTAAAAAATTAAATGTTTTTTTTGTAATTTTTTTAAAACAAAAATAATTAAATTACACATTCTATACCTTGAGAAACTAAATGATACTTTGTATATAAGTAATGAAACCAAATTTACCTTCCACCTTGAATATTATATAGTTACCGTACTTTTATATTATCTAATCAAATACTATTATCTCACTTGATATCTTAAATAAAAAAGTTTTCTATTTTTACTAATATCGTTTTATTATTATTATTATTATTAAATAGATAAGATGAAGATAATTTTATTACAAGTAAAAGTTTGGTATATATTATAAAATTATCATTGAATTTTAAATCATTACAAAATTATCACTAAAATTATATTTTAACTTATATTTTTGTAATATATATTATAACACAATAAAAATGATATAATACACAATGGTACGTTAAGAAACTTGAAAATCATATAATTACTAAAATATTGAATTACTCTATTTGTATGTATTTAAAATGTATATGATAATACACACATTGAAAAAAATTGATGATTAACATTGTTATTGTTAAGTAAATTACTAGGTCTTTGATTCAATATCATGTATTTTTAATTTATTTTTATTATATTTAACTTTTATTTACTTTTTCTTAGTTTTATAAAATTCATGTATTATATTTTACGAAACTCTATTAGTTTTTTTTAACTATCGATCGAAATTTTGTTGTAACATGAATTTTATATAATATATAAATAACACTAGTTATTAAATATTAAACTAATATATATCTTAATCAATATTATTTTCATATATTAATAATACATACATAATTATATTAAATAAAATTATTATATTAATTATGTTTTTGAAATATAGTAACGATAGAAAAATATTACCTGTTAGCATACCATACAATAGTGGGATCCCCGAGAAGTTGTGCAAACCAAATGGCAAGTTGAAGTTTGTTAGGTTCATCCATTGGAGTGAATCCAAAAGCAAAGGTACGATTATCTGATTCCCAATAAGCTTGCTTGTTAGTGCTAGCCAACAACCTCGAACCCAGGCCAATTTGGCTAGCTTTGCAAGCACTAAACCCAGCTAGAACCATGAAGACCATAACCAAATTAGTCTCCATGAAAAGTAAGCTAAATTGTAGCAATCGAGAATTATTAAAACTGGGTAGGCTTCAAAAAGTATGTGTTGTGCATGTCTTATTTATGGGAAAGATCAGAGGAGGCTAGCTTAAAATTATGATCAAGTACTTATATATTTTTTAAAAGAACATCATGACACGTGTACAGTAGTAGGTGAGCTAAACTTTGAAAAAGGAAGTGTATCAAATGGTCGGCTGGTCGATCATTGGATAATGGGCACGTGTTTTATGGGAGTGTGACAGTAGTGAGTTTGTGACCAAATGGCCAAAACACCTAATTAACAATTATTTGCATGCAACACATTCAGTTTTTCACACTTAAATTTTGGGGATTTGGACGGTACTTGTTTGTGTTGCGCTGTCATTGGGTTTTTTAGCCGAAACTAACTTGAGATACTTCGAGACAGATCAAAACTCAAATTAGCTTTGCATATCTAAGTTTCATAAAAATTATTAAAAACTTCAACTAAATACACCTATAATAGTTTTGAAAAGTAAAAAACATTAAGTTTTATTTGGTATTATTATTTAGATAACATGTACACGACTTTAATGATATGAGGTACCTCGTTTATATGGTGGAGGTAACACACGTATAATAACGTGTGTATAACGATCTGACTTTTGGAAGCAATCGATTAAGACCCTTAACCTAAGTAAACGGCTTGGTACACCACTCTAACACCCTGGGTCACCTTTGGATATAAAACCTTATGCAGTACATATATGACGACTTAAGGACAAACAACACATATATGACGACCTGAGGATGAATAGTAAGTATATGGCGACCTGAGGACAACAACTTGATTTTATGTAAAATCACTTTGTATGTACTCTGGTAGCTCGTATGAGAGTGCTAGACTAAGTAACCTCGACAGGCTTGTTACAGGTGTAGTTGGTGATAAACAATCTAAAAAACTGTGAGAAAGAGGTTATTGTGCAGGATGATAGGTTGTTGAACCATTTTTAGGCACCATCATAGAGGGTGGTAGCGAATAGTTTGCACATCATAGAATCTCTTTTTTCCCTGTGTGAGACTCATAGGGGCCATGACTGTCTTGAAATGTTGTACAATTTGTAACATGGTAGTTCCCAAGTAATTAGGGCATTTGGGAGCATTAAACTTGGCTTGTGGTTCATCATTTTCTATCTCATCAGAGAATGGGGAGACATAAAGTTGCTCACAGTCCCTATCCATATCATAAGGGGCCTCACCCTTCTCATGCCTTTCATTGACCACTTTCAACGCTTGGTCGTGCTTTTTGTTAACTTCCTCCAAGGCATGAAATCATGCCTCCAAGTGTTTCCTCTCTTGTAACCATTGATCGTTGTTAGGTCTCATCGAGTTGGAAAAAGGGTTTCCTTTAACTTTTTGGTGGCCATGATTTGGCTCGGTGCGATGTGTTTTGGCCTATTTCTTTCAATTAGGCTTGGGGTTCAATCCTCAAAGGCTCTCCCACCTGATTATGAGTGTAGGGACTTGTTTTCCCACCTGATCTCCTTGAGCTATCTTCTTAACTCGAGAAGTTGACGGGCTAACTCTTGTTGAGTGCTAGTCTCTATTCTAGCCTCGTTATGGATAGGAAAAACGTTATCTGTTACTACTACAACCTCCTCGCCTGCTATTCTTAATCGTCCTTCAGCACACATTCCTACCATGGAGATAAGATTCACAAAAAAAGTGAATGTGAGGGGTAGGATTTTTTACCCTAGCATGTCTCATATTTAGCGAAATATTAATGTGATTAATCCCTCAAGTTTGGAGTATATGTGGGGTATGATTTTTCACCCTGGCATGTCTCATATCTCATGAAATAATAATGCTATTAATCTCTCAAGTATGGAGGAAAGAGTCAATTGACCCCTTACTTGAGATGCGAGATACATCTTATACCCCACTTTTAGATGAAGGAGTTAATTGACCCCTCACTTGGGATATGAGATACGTTCTATGAACCCTTAAGCTTGAAGAAAAGAGTCAACTGATGCCTCTACTCGGCTACGGGATATGTCATATGCCTCAAGTTAGAAGGATGAAGGTCAACTGACCCCTCCACTTGGGATGCAGGAAATATCCCAAGAAAGAGTCTTGAGTTCCAATGTGAACCCCTTCTTTTGGAGCGTATGTAGCATTTGGATTCAATTTCACCCTTATATGTCTTCTATCTCATGAAAAATTAATGCGATAACCCCCCAAGTTTGGAGGAAGAAGTCAACTAACCCCTTACTTAGGTTGTGAGATACATCTTATATCTCCTGTTTCAAAGATGAAGGTCAACTGACTTCCCACTTGGGATGTGGGATACGTCCTAAGAAAGGGTCTTGAGTTCGCCAATGTGCACCCCAATTTTTGGAAGCCCATGTATGGGGTTAGATATTTCACCCTTGCATGTCTCATTTCATGGAAAGCATCTTGAGTTCACCAATGTGAACCTTTTAGATATTTCACCCTTACATGTCTCATTTCACGGAAAGAGTCTTGAGTTCACCAATGTGAACCCTCATTTTTTTTGGCAACGTATGTGAGGGGTTGGCTATTTCACCCTTGCATGTCGCATCCACATGTGGGCTAATAATTTCCCCTGACAAGTTCCCTCAATTCGTTTGAAAGGGACCTCAGTTCACCCCATTACTCTAGTGTTAAAAGCAATATAGATGTGGCACATTCTTCCATCAAGTTGAACTTCTTGAAAATTGTAAATGGTTCCTTGTATAATTGGGCCTCCACCATTACTTTTCCAACCACAAGTCTATCAAAGTTATCTAATTTGTTAATGTAGTCCATGACTCTAGATAAATCTGCCTTAATGGCTATCAAAACAAGCAAGTTTTGCAAATTAAAGTTTCTAAGGTTCACCTTTTGAACATAACCTTCAATGTACCAAAACATGTTATTTGTGTATAACTATTGTGTGAGATTTGGAATAAATCCAAAACAATCACACACATTGATCAGAGGTCGTACATTGGGGAGCTTAACTTCCATCAAAAAGTTTTAAGTCTTCTCAGGATCATAGAAATTTGATTCCCTAGTTACATGTTCGACCTCTTTGATTTGTTTAGTTCTAGAATTTGCCTCAATATACTTAAAAGTGGATATGGTAAATCTACAGATTCTTCATTTAGTGAGGTAGGGAATATAGGTCCCTGATTCACCTTGATACTTAATAAATCTGATTCCTTGTGAGCTCTTTTGCTCTTTAAATGGTAGTTAGGGGATATGAGACAACATCTTTCTATTACAAGGGGGTGCTTTACTCTTATTATTTTGAAAAGATCACATTAAGGTGTAGTAGGGCACAATTAAGTCTAGATTTTTGGCTTACATTTCTAAACTACAAATCACGAAACTCACCTCACTTTCATGGTCTCAATTAAGTTGAATAATGAGCTTGGACTGTTTGATAAAAAGTTCCTTGTCTACACAACTAAAATTTCAATCCTTGGAGGTAAGATATTTTGACTAGTCCTTGGCATTATAAATATAAGTCATAGGTATTAGACATTGATCGAATCTCCAAAGTCAATCTTTATATAATCCATGCCTACAAAAATAAATGAACTCATCTTAAACTAGTAAGGAACTCGCTAACACGGGATGCACTACAAATAAATGAACGTGTCCTAAATAAATAGGTTGTAGGATGCATCATATGCCTCAAGTTAGGACGATAAAGGTCAACTAACCCCCCTCACTTAGGATTTGAGCTACATCCCAAGAAAGAGTCTTAAGTTCCATTGTGAACCCCCTCTTAAGGAGCGCATGTAAGGGTTGGATTCAATTTCACCTTTACATATCTTCTATCTTATGAAAAATTAATGTAGTGACCTTAAGTTTAGAGGAAGGATTCAACCCCCCCACTTAGGATGCGTGATACATTATAAGAAAGGTTCTTGAGTTCACCAATGTGCATCCCCTTTTTTGGAAGCGCATGTGAGAGGTTTGAGATTTCACCCTTGCATGTCTCATTTCATGGCAAGGTTCTTGTGTTCACTAATGTGAACTCCCATTTGGAAGCGCATGTGAGGGATTGATTTCACCCTTACATGTCTCATTTCACGGAAATGGTCTTGAGATCACCAATGTGAACCCTCATTTTTTTTGGCAACTCATATGTGGGGTTGGCTATTTCACCCTTGCATGTCGCATCCACACGTGGGCTAATAATTTCCCCTTAAAATTTCTTCACTTTGTTTGAAAGGGACCTCAGTTCACCCCATTACTTCGGGGTTAAAAGAAATATAGATGTGGTATATTCTTCCATCAATTTGAACTTCTTGAAAATTTCAAATGGTTGCTCGTATAATTGGGCCTCTATTGTTACTTTTCCAACCATAGGCCCATCAAAGTTATCTAATCTATTTAATGTAGTTCATAACTCTAGATGGATTTTCATTAATAGTGATCAAAACAAGCAAGTTTTGAAAATTAAAGTTCCGAAGGTTCACCTTTTGAACATAACCTTCAATGTACTGGAGCATGTTATTTTTGTATAACTAGTATATGAGATTTGAAACAAATCCAAACCAATCACTCACATTGATCAGAGGTCGTGCATCAAGGAGATAATTTCCATCAAATAGTTGAAGTCTTCTCATGATCATAGAAATTTGATTTCCTAGTTACACGTTAAACCTCTTTGATTTGTCCAGTTCTAGCAATTTCCTCAATGTACTTAAAAGTAGATATGACAAATCTATAGATTCTTAATTTCATGGGGTAGGGAATATAGGTCTCTGGTTCACCTTGATACTTAAGAAAGTTGATTCTTTGTGGGCTCTTTTACTTTTTAAAAGATGGTTGGGGTATATGAGATGACATCTTTCTAGAGTGCTTTACTCTTACTATTTTGAAAAGACCACATCAAGGTGTAATAAGACACAATTAAGTCTAGCTTCTCGACCTAAATTTCTAAACTAAAAATCATGAAACTCACCTCACTTTCATGGTCTCAATTAAGTCGAATAGCAAGCTTGGATTGTTTGAAAAAAGTTCCTTGTCTACACAACTAAAATTTCAATCCTTAGAGGCAAGATAGTTTGATTAGTCGTTAGCATTATGGGCTACAAATCACAAGTATTAGACATTGATCGAATTTCCAAAGCCAATCTTTGTATAATCCATGCCTACAAAAATAATTGGACTCATCCTAAACTAGTGAGGAGCTCACTAACATGAGATGCACTATTGGGGAGTTTTAGTATTAACGCGTGACCAACAAAGGCTTAGATATATGCCCTTCAATTGCAAATCCATTCATCTCCTTATTCGTAAGGACTACTCAATTGTTCCCCTACGATAATGGAAAGACGTAGTAGCATTTGCCTAGTGACCTAAGGTACATGTGAATGTAACAATCATTCAACACCCTGAATACAATGACGTGGTGTTTGGAAAAGTTGAAGAGTTTATCTTTTGAAACCTAGATTAATAATGGGAATATACTCGTAACGACTTGCTCACCTTGCAACTAGAGGAGTTTGTGTCAGACATATCACTCATGAAGTGGTCGCTATCTATTATTGTGCTTGTTGAATCAGACTTCATGTTCATAGCTACCTAACTATACAAGGATCAGGAAACAAAGTATTATTCCCTTGAATTTTCAAAATCAAAGGAAAAAGGGAGTTAATGTTTGATATTATTCAGGTAGTAGGTACGCGACCCTAGTGACTTGAGGTACCTCGCTCATATGGTGGAGGTAGCACTTGTATAGTAGTTCATATATAACCTAGTGACCCTAGGTACCTCGTTCAAGACCTAAGGATCAATACTTGAGGGTCTAGATCTAAGGACCAAGACTTGAGGATCAAGACCTAAGTGTCAATACCTAAGCATCAATACCTAAGGGCCAAGACTTGAAGATCAAGACCTAAGGGCCAAGACTTGAGTTTCAAGACCTAAGAGCCAATACCTGAGCATCAATACCTAAGGGCCAAGACTTGAAGATCAAGACCTAAGGGCCAAGACTTGAGTATCAAGACCTAAGAGCCAATACTTAGCCTAGGTAAACAACTTGATACACCACCCTAAAGATCTGGGTCACCTTTGTATACAAGACCTCAGGCAACACATATATGGCGACCTGAGGACAAACAACACGTATATGGTGACTTAAGGAAAATGACTTGATTTTATGTAAAACTATTTTGCATGTACTATGGTAGCTCGTATGAGATCACCAATCTATGTAACCTCGACACATGTCTTATAGGTGCTATATATACTTCCTTAGTGAGAAGAATAAATGACCTATCTCATTATTAACATTTCATATTTCTCTATAGAATCACTAGAATCTTATAGCATGAAAATTCTCCAAACAAATTTAATTTTATATTATAATTTTTTATAGATCATTTTATTTTAACTCTATCTATTCAATACACATATTTTTCTTGTGTAATATAAAAAATATATGTTTTTACAAATTATAAGTGCGTATAAATATATTTTTTATAATGTAAAAATATATTATTTAAACTTAAAAATAAAATTAATTGAATAATTTGATAATATAAAATTTGGAGGGATATCATTATCTATGGCCGTGAAGTGATGTGTAATTTAGTAATTGTACATCAGTAGTGCATATGGAATGGTAATAAAAAAATGCCTTTTTATCCTAATTATATTATTTGATATCATTTAAATGTTAGAATTTTATAATTTATCTATTCTTGTTATATTAAATTCACTTTATATTTTAATTATATAATTAAGTGTCAAAGTATTCCCATTAATGTTATATAACATTACCTATCGGAGAGAAAAAAAAAGGAGAAAAAACCAAGTTGCACCTCCTAGTTGATGTAGGTTGCAATGGAATTAATGCAAAAGAAACTACCACCATAAATTTGTTGTGTTTATAGTTTTTAAATAATTTTTTATTTTAATTAAGTTGTCATTTGCTACATCGTTTTCTCTTTTAGTTTTAACATTTAAAATGCTTATAAAGCCGTTAGAAAAACGCAAGGCTTAGTAGCATTTTGAGAAACCAACTCTAGTATATTAGCGAGCATGTTAGTTGTTGATTTTTTATTTATTTTGTAATTGCTCTTGGAGCATCTTTCCTTCTTTATTGAATTGAGCAATAAGTTGGTAGAGTACTAAAAACATAATGCACTCAAGAAAACAACTTACCAGGTTTCTATGTTATAAAATTATGGATCACATCCCGCAAACAAGTAATGAACCTCTATATAGAGAGTTGGTGTCTAGTTTGTATCAACTTTGTTTTCTTTCTTAAAAAATGTAATTCAACTTGAAACAATGTAACAACATACTTATGCATTGCATTTACCAATATTGATTTCATATTGTTAGACTAATTGTCTTGTTCATTTTCTTGGGATGTATCCCACTTCTCAAATGGGAGGGTTAGTGGACTCCTTCTCCCAATCATGAGGTATATGACATATTCCACAACCCAGGTGAGGGGATCAATGGATTTCTTCCTCCAAATATAGGGGTGACTGTATTAATTTTTCACGAGACATGATACATGTAAGGATGAAATTAAATCAAATCCCTAAATTCATCTCAAGTGGGGAGGAGGGGTTCAGTGGACTCTTTCTTCTAATCATAAGGCATAATAGTATCTCACATCCAAATTGAGGGGGTCGATGGACTCCTTGCTTCAAACATAGGGGTCACCGCATTGATTTTTTATGAGATAGGTGACATGCAAAGGTGAACATTGATACCCCTTACATATGTTTCCAAAAGGGGAGATTCATATTAGTGAACACATAACCCTTACTTGGAACCTATCTCGCATCTCAAGTGGGTCAATGGACTCCTTTCTCTAATTATGAGGTATAAGACGTATCCTGCATCCCAAGTTGGGGGGTCAGTTGACTCCTTCCTCAAAACGTATGGGTCATCGCATTAATATTTCACATTACAATATAATACATAGGAGTGGGCTCAAACCACATCATTGTTTTTCAATATATTGATGATAAAGTTTCATACATAATATTTCTTGAGATATTCCCCATTCCAACTTAGTTCCTCCCTTACACCATCATGTTCTATCAGATAATACCCTCATGGAGTAATATTGTATATTCGATATTGGCCTTCCCATACTGCGGCAAATTATCCATAGGTAGTTTCAACTTTGTTTTCTAATAATTTCCGAAAGACCCATTCTCGTACATTGAAGTTCTTATGTTTAACGAATCTATTGTACGAATTTTAGATTATTCTCTTTTGTGATTCAATACGTATCAAGGCTTTTTCCCTTTTTTAAATCTGCTAGTAAGAGATCCTCTCTTCTGAGGTGGTCATTATCCTCTTGTGTGATCTTTGATATAAGATTATCTTAATATATCTTCGATGGGATAACCCCTTCAGTGCCATAAACGATGGAAAAAGGACTTTCCCATTTACCCTTTGCTCTTTCCAAACTTTTCCTCAATATATTGATAAGTATTTTGTTTGAAGACTTTGCTTGACCATTTTCTTATGGTTTGTAAAAGGTGGAATGGGATAGCTTGATGCCCATTTCATCACATAAAGATATTAACTATTGACCTGTGAATTTCCATCCATTATCTATGATGAATTATCGAGGTAAACCATACCTATATATGATATTTGCCAAATAAATTTCCGTACATCTACCTCTTGAATTCTTGCCAATGGTTCAACATCTATTCACTTAGAAAAATAATTAGTCACCAAAATTAGAAATTTTCTTTGGCCTGGGGCGAGAGGTAAGGGTTTAACAATATCCAAGCCCCATTTTTGAAATGGTCATAGATTGATAATGAACTTCAGGTCATTGGCTGACTAGTGTAGGATGTTAGCATGTCTTTAGCATCTGTCATATCTCTTGACATGATGAATACAGTCTTTGAGAAAGGTAGGCCTTAGTAACCCTTTCAGATGATCGACATTTGCATTCCCTCTCTTGTGGATTTTTTTAAATCTCGAATGTTTCAAAGGCTACCCTTACTTTTTCACCTCTTGCATATATAGCTTCATATTTTCTTCTTTAGCCTCAAAATCATCATTCACTTGGTTTATTAACAATCGTGATTCATTATGAATTAACACATTTTTAGCTTCCAAAGTTATCAAATTATGTAAAGCCAAGAGTAATGCCTCATATTCGACCATATTGTTAGTTGCTTGAAAAGTGATACAGAGACATTGCTCTATTAAACCCCTTGTTGGAGTAAATATAACAATTCCAATCCTTGCTCATCTCTAGTTTCTTGCCCTATCGACATACACCTTCCATAGATTTGATGTAGGGATAGGTACTACTATCATACACAATGGCTCTGTAATATTTTGTAGGATGTATATTCCTGAGTCCATTTAGCAATAAAATCAACAAGAGCTTGTCCCTTGATTATGGACAATGACTTATAGTGTATTTCAAACTCACTTAACTCAATAGCTATTTGAGAAAGATGACTAAACTAATCCGACTTACCCGAGATATTCTTTAAGGGGTGTGAAGTGGGGACCACTATTTTATGGGCACCAAAGTAGTGTTTGAGTTTACGTGTCATCAACCTTATGGCAATAGCCACCTTATCCAATGAAGGGTATAGTTGTTGTACTTCTATCAGGGAGTGGATTACATAGTACACATGGTGTTGTTTTCCTTCTCTATCAACTACCAATACAACGCTAACGACTTTGTCCATGAAAGACATGTACATTCCTCACCTACAATAGGGTTGGTCAAAAAAGGTGCCTTCCCCAAATAGTCTTTAATGGTGTGAAAAGCTCACTCGTAGTGAGCATCCCATACATACTCTTTGTTTTTCTTCAACAATTAAAAAAATGACAGGCACTTTACAGTACATTTGGAAATGAAGCACCTGAGTGTAACTATACGACCATTTAACTATTGTAATTTTGTCGAGATTGGCCTCTATACCCCTGGATGATACCGAATACCTTAGAAATTTTTCTGAGGTTACCCTAAAGACATATTTCTTTGGGTTGAGCCACGTCTTGTAGCCCCTTATTATAGCGAAAACCTTCTTAAGATAAAAAAATGTGGTCATTGGAGCACTTGGTTTTTACCATTATGTCATCCACATAGACTTCCATGTTTTGGCCGATTTGGTATTTGAACATTTTATTGACCATCCTTTGGTAGGTAGCCCCTGTATTTTTTAGACCAAAGGGCATCCTTGTATAACAATAGATGCCTTCTTCCGTGATGAACGCTGTTTTTATTCATCTCTGGGAAACATTTGGATATGGTGATAACCCAAATAAGCATTCATGAAACTCACTGTTTCAAAACTAGTTGTAGCATCGACCAATTAATCAATATTTGACAAGGAGAAGAAATCCTTTGATGTCATCGTATTAAGAACCATAAAATCGAAAAAAATTATATATTATCCCTCTGGTTTTTTTTTCAACACCACATTCGATAGCCAAGTTAGGTATGCGACCTCATGAACCCAACACACACTCCTTAAAAATTGACTTTCATCTTGATAATATCGCCTTTATTCCGAGCAAATCTTCATTTTTGTTATTGAATTGGTTTTTTGGTATGATTAATACACAATTAATAGGAAATTATGTCAGGATCAATGCCAAGCATATCTTCTGGATTCCACACAAAAAGGTCAACATTATCCCACAGAAAATCGATGAGTGTAGCTCTCAACAAAGGAGTCAATTTGGCATTGATCTTCACAAACATGTCATCCCCAATATCTCCTATATGAATTATTTCGTACTCACTGGGGTTTACTACCGTAGTCTGTACCCTATTCATGGCATCCTCCCCCCATTTGAACAATTCCTATTTTTGGATTACTGCTTTGACAAAGGGGATAATGTATTTTTCATGGCGACGTTATAACAACTCCTTGCCTTGTCCTGTTCTCCCCTGATCCCTTTAATTCCCTTAATAGTAGGATACTTGATGAGCTGATGGTATATGGAAGGTAATTATTTCATCTTGTGGATCCATGGTCAACCCAAAATAGCATTGTAAGACATGTGAGTATTTGACACTAAAAAATTCGTAAGAATTATTGCTCCTTTCACGAAGATCGATAAATGTATGGTCCTTACTAACATAATTACGCTGCCGTTGAAACTAACCATTGACATTTATTGTTACATAATCTCTTTAGAATCTATTCCCATATCTAATAAGGTAGATAAGTATAATAGATTTAAGGAGCTACTATTTTCTAGCAAAATCTTGCGTAATGTGCAAATTTGATTGTAATGACCAGAGGGTCATCATGAGGTGGGAGGACTTCCCATCCATCAAAATTGATTGGATAGACTAGCCCCTCAATCCTCAGACTATAGACTAATCGGTTAGTGTCCTTGGCTTCCAGAGCGTACATATTTCTTGAATTGCTAAAATAACCTACCATGGTAGGTCCACCATGTATGGTGTGGATTATGCAAACATCCCCTTATGGGGGCTGATTGGTTCTATTCGTGTCCAAAAGAGCTGGATTTGGGGGTGTTCTATTTTGATGAGTGGGGTTGTTGCCTCTTCAGTTTCCTTCTTATGGACCCCATGTTCTATTTACAATATCTCTTAAATATCCTTCTGAGAGCAGATGTTTAATCTTCCATTTAGGGTGCCTAAAATATCTGGTCCAATGATATATGCCCTTGTGGAACACATAGTATTTATTGGGGTTTATTAGTAGAGCCGTCATGGGTGGTGGATAATTGACATTATTAAGATGGTTCATTATTTGCACTACCTCAATCAAGGAAATACATAATAGTGGACCTCTAAAAGAGGATAGAGTCGTACCCCAAGTTCTTAAACTTCCCCTAAGAATGATCATAGGTTTAAAATGAGGAGGGTTAGGGCATCTCTCTCCTATAGGCCTTCTATTATCTTTTATATTAACTGAGGTAGGTTTAGTGACATTTCTTTTTATCACTCTTTTATTAGATTTCATCTCCCTTTCCACGTTTATGAATTTCTAGGTTTCTTTATAGCCTACTTCTAGATATCGAGGAGTAGTTTTTGTCAACCCGATGAAGAGGCCAGTATCTTGCTTAATGCCATTGCAGAAAGCTTCGATTGCTATGGAATCAAGATATTGTGATATTTCCATTTTTTTCTTCTTAAACCTCATCATATAAGTTTTAATTGTCTCTTCGTCCTCTTGGATGATCGAGAATAGATGGTGAGACTCTTTCTTTATGGGCTTATTGCATTCATAGTTGGTAATAAATGCCTTTACCAGAGCATCAAAGCTTTTTATACTCTAAGGAGGAAATTCTATGAACCATTATTACTCTATTTCTTGGAAGGTAGCAATGAATAATTTGCAATACATTACTTCTCTATTGTTCTCAAGAAGGCTTACAATATCCATGACCATCTTAAATTAGAGAACATGAGCTACAAGATCCTTCGTCCCTTTAAAAGCAGGAAATTTAGGGGCATTAAATTTTGGCGGTGGTGATGTTAACTCTAGGGCATCCGAAATGTGAAGTTGATAGCTGATCACACACAATTTTGATATTATCCTAAGGTCTTAACTTATCTTGTCCTTTAAATTGATCGTTCATTTTAGCCCACATTTTCTCCTCCAAGTCTTTCAATTTTTTTGTCTAAGGCCTTATTTAGGTCACATGGTAGGGTTGGAAATCCTATAGTAGCAGTATTCTCGAAACCTGAATGTATTGGAATTGAATGGGGTGTTTGTTGTGTTAAGTGCTCATGAGTTGATAGATTCACCTATGAAGGTCCAAGAATGAGGTTAAAGTTTGGAAATATATGAGAGTGTTTGTTTACAACTTCTTCAGGTTATTTTGGGTATGGAATACGTGATGAACACCCTCTCCTTGGAGGATGATTGTCCAAAATCAGTAGGCTAGGAGTATGGAATGAACTCTTAGCCTCCAAATATTCCTCATATTCCAATCTGGACCTAAGTTTGTTATTCTCTCTTTGAGATTCAGTAAACGTGTACTGTAGCTCATTTATTTGTCATTGGAGACTTTTCATCATAGAATCTTTTTCAAGAGAAGTACTTTCAGAGCTATAGCTTAATGTACTTGAGGGCCATTGAGTTGTCCAGGCCGGTCTAGCCATATTGTGACGGGATGGAATTTGGACGTCTTCACTGGCTAAAGGTTATGCGCTACCCAGTTCATGATCCCGTGAAGCTCTAATTGGCGAGGAGCGATGCACTTGGTCATTAAGATCAAATTATAAAGTTGGGCTTGTGAAACTATTAGTTTGTTCGATATGTGATGACGGGTTGGGCATTTTTTGTGGAGTAAATATCTCTAAAACACGAGTTGATTCTCCTGAGAATAATATACAAGGTCTCAAATGCTAACTATAGACTAAAAGAGATTCAAGGCCTTACGGTGGGCGCCAATTGTTTAGGGAGAATTTAGTTTGTTAGGAATTTTAGTCATTTTAGACAGAAGTATAAAATGTAGATAATGAGCATATCCTTTTATTCTTCTCCCTAAGGATATAACACCCCTATTAGACATGTGTTGAGGTTAGACAAACTGGTACTCACATATGAGCTTCCAGAGCATAATTAATTTACATGAAATTAGGTCGCCATACATGTTACCTAACCAGGTCACCATATAAGGGATACCTAAGGTCTTGTAGGCAAGAGTGACTTCAGGTCGTTAGATAGGTATACTAGGTCATTTTACTTAGGCTAGGTCTTAGGTCTCAGGTCTTGATCCTCACCATATGAGCAAGGTACATCATTAGTCCGTTATGATTGCATACCTGCTACTTGAATAATATCAAACATGCTCAATACAGTTGACATATTTTTTCATTATTTAGAAATAGCTGAAAACAAGAAGGTGAAATTAATGGCTGATAAGCTCACTAGTGGAGCTTTTTTCCTGGTGGGAGAAAATTTAGCATGAACAACACCTTATAAATCAACCAATCATATTATGGGATGTAATGAAAAGGAAGTTAATCAAGCAATTTCTACTCATAAATTATAAGAAATTTCTTTATCAAAAATACTATCAATGTCAACAAGACAATAAACCTGTAAATGAATATACTAAGTAATGTTTAGGCTATGAATTAGAGCCAATATTATGAAGAAAGAACCCCAAAAGGTGTCCAAATATTTGTAAGGGTAAAACTTACCCATTAGAGAGAGGCTAAAGATGGGGCATAATATGATGAGAAAAAACAATACATAAATCGAAAAACTTCTAAACTTTAAACAGAAAACCAAAATCTCAAACACAACCCTAAGCCACCACCACCAAATCAACCCACAAAATCAACCCCTATGCCAAACCTTTACCTGCCAAATGTTTTAGGTGCCAATATATTCTGGATGGAAATAAAATAGATGCCCTTTGAGAAGGGATGCAAATTTAGTTGAAGGAGAAAATGAAGAACTTGAAGATTCCTATACGTAAGAACAATTACACGAGGGTCAATTGTTCTTCTGACTCAAATAGGTAACCGAGAACTACATTAGGGGTGGATAAGTCAACCTATAGAATATTTTCATGAGCTCTATATCAATTCAACCAAGTAAGCCTCACAATGTGAATTGAGCAATTAACAAATTGAGAGTACAAAACATCATACTCAATTCAACACAAAACAAAAACAAACTGTAGTAAGAAATAAGAAATTGTAGTAAACACACTAGTGATAGTGTGCCTCATAAATTCCTATCCAAGCTAGCATGTATAAATATAGAAAATATCACACGATATACAATTATACATTACATACGAAAGCATAATAAAGAGTCTAACACCTGGTACATTTCTAGGGTAAGGAGATATAGACTCCTTAGAGACTCACGTAAAACTTGCATGTAGATAAAATAACATATTATACTAACACACAATTTGATAAAGCATGACTACAAAGAATGAGTCTGAGAATCGATGCATAATCAAGTTAAGGATATATTGACTCTTTAAGGACTCAATCCAAACAAAAAAACAATAAAGAGATATACTCCTAACGAATAATCATAAATAAATAGCATAAAGCAGAAGCAATATTCAAAAGTCAAAGAGCTAACAATAAATAATAAAAGATTTCTAATCAGAGTTTAAACTTTAGTATATAGAAACATATATCATTTAAACTTTGATTGTGCTATCCACCCACTAGAACATACACGACACCAAATATAATGAGCTAAACCCACATAGAAATCTATCTATGTTTTAACATCCTCGGCTTGCTTACGGTAACCAGTCATCAGCAAGCAATCCACTAATCAATAAAACAATCACAACTATGATAGAAAATAAAACCACCAATACCTCTATCAATTGGAAACCCTATTTGAATTGCCTATTGTTGTTATTACTTATTGCTTCTGCAATGATCTGGTTCGACACATGAATTCGGCTCTCCTACAAAGCCCACATTTAAGTAACAACCTATCTCTTATTGCACATAACAAGAGATATGAGAACTAAATGCATTTAACTTAGCTCACTCTGACAATGATGTTCTTACAAATAAACAGTTGCATCTAAGTAACTCCTAGCTGATACACATCACACATACAACCTACTTGTAAACACCATTTTGATTACTCACCACTCATAAGCATTGTTTTACTCACATAGTCACAAATCAATAATATCGAACAACAAGCAAGGTATTAGTGATTTAAAAATATATAAAAATGAGATTTCAATTTGACGGAGCTTTACTACATTTTTTGAGTACCAAATAAGAATAAATGAAGGGTATTTATAGAACTTAGATTTTCCACATCGCTAAAGGTGGTGGCGATCTTGGCAAGGTGTTAAAAGTCACATTTTTTATTCTAAAAATTGTCGAGTACTTTTTATAAATACCCATACTAGAAATGAACCAAAAACATAAGTGGCAATATCTGCTTGTTTGCACGCTCACTCATTGAAAACCAATACTCTACTTAGCATGCACGTTATAAAAACCAACTCCATGGTATGTGTAAACATTCTTACATACAAAGTGTACCTAATTATATGCGTGTGTATATTACTTATCTGCATTAAGCAATCATATACAGAAAAAGATAGATACATTAAGTAAAATAAATAGACACTATGTTTTATACAAGGGAAGCTACCACAAAGACACGAGTACAATGAGACTTACAAAACCTGATACTGAAAAAGACTTAGAGGACATTTATGATGGAGATGGGGTAACTAATGGGAACAAAAAAGGCTTGGCTTTTACCTATATTGTGCATAAATTGTTGTTAATTCCAAAGCAACATGAGTCTTCACAAAGGCACTCATTATTCAGAGCACGATGAACTGTAAATGGAAAAGTTTATGAATTCATTATAGACAATGAATTTACTAAAAATATTATCTCCAAAGCACTAGTCACCACAAAATTGGATGGACCAAAAGGGGCACTAAAGTCAAAATGAAGGAATTATGTACAATTCCCTTCTCAATTGGAAATCATTTCCAAGATGTGGTAAGATGCGATGTGGTATAAATAAATGCTTGCGACATTTTGCTAGGGAGGCCATAGAAACATGATGTAAGAAGCCACAAAGCAAACATAAACTCTTATTGAGTACAATAGTTAAGCACTTTATCAAAGAGACCATCAAAGATAAAGTGGTGTTTGCCTTTAGAGCCAAAGAACAACCCATTAAGGTAAATGAACATTCTCCCTTGGTTATTCAATTACTTGATAATTATACTACCTTATCAATTGAAGAATTACCATTTGAGTTGCCTCGAATAAGGAAGATACAACATCATATTGATATCATACTAGGGTCTAGCCTACCCAACCTTAGCCACTATAGACTTAGCACACATGAACATGAAAAGGTACAAGAAAGCCTCAGCCCATGTGCAATTCCTTCACTTCTTGTGCCAAAGAAAGATGGGTGAATAAGAATGTGTATGTATAGTCATGTTGTGAACGAAATCACCATTAAGTACAGATTTCCAATTCTAATAATTGAGGATATATTGGATAGGCTGCAAGGTATAATAATCTTTACAAGATTAAACTTGAGAAATGGGTATCATCAAATACTTATGAGGCTTGAGGACGAGGGGTAAACAACATTCAAGACAAAAAAGTGTTGTATGAGTGGTTAGTAATGCCCTTTAGGCTATGGAACGTAGCCAATACATTCATGAGACTCATGAACCATATTTTGAAGCCATATACATGTAGAAGGATAAAATACAACACATTTCCCACATCAAAGTTGAAAGAGTCTAGAACTTGGTACACAACCATGGTAAGGAGATATTAACTCCTAAAGGACTTGTCCAACTTCGCTAGCAACGAAAAGTAAATATGTAGTAGATATACAATAAAAGTAGTATAAAGTAATCATAGATCAGATAGATTAATTTAAACTACATATATGAAAATAAAAAAAAGCATGCATGTGATAAATAACAAAAGCTTTCTAATAACAGTTTAAATCACAGTATGTTAAGACATGCACAATTTAAACTCAAATTATACTAACACAATAGATGAGCATACATAACAACAAATGTAACAAGGTAAACCCACATAGAACCCTTGTCTATGTGGTAAAATCTTCAGATTGCTTATGGAAACCACTCGATAGCAAACAAATCCACTAAACAATAAACAACAAAACTTGATAGAAATAAAAATGCGAAGACCTCTATTAGTTGGGATCAACCTTGCTCGCTGCCTCTATTACTAGTTGATTTGACACATTGATCCAAATCTCTTCCAGAGCCAACACCACACACTAAGTAGTGTGATCAGTAAGCAGTTATGAGTAACGTGAACCAAAATGTGTATAAACTATATGGGAGGCCACTCAACCATGAAAACATACAAAAAGTGTATTGGGAACTCAAGTACTACTAACCCAACCTAAACTCACAATTTTGTTCTCATAAGAATTGTAAAATAGTTTCAAGCCCACAACACTCAAGTATGCTATTTTACCCATAAAAATGTAACACAAGTACTGAAATACACTCAAAATAATTTGTGAAATGGAAACAGTATTTAGAGAAAATTTTGCTGGAGTTTTGTTTCATTTTTCTTGCTTGCCAAAAGAGAGAAGAATGGGATATTTATAGAATTATCTAGCCAAGGTTGACCACCCTCATCGAGGCCTCACCGACTACCTCGCCAGGGACCCATCGAGGTGCCAAATTTTCAATTTTTGTTTCCAACATTACTGAGTAAAATTCCATAAATAACTGTACACATAACAAATCAAACTTAACTCACAACGTTACATACATATTAAGAAAAGAAATCTTGTGGTGTGTGTGTGTGTGTATAACATGCTCTCATATAAAGTATGACTAACTATATATGTGTGTGCATTATTGTTCAACAGTAATAAACCTTTCACGGAGTTATGTTACACTAAGTAAGATAAGAAGACTTTGTATTTTGTACATAGGAATACCAATAAAGACACAAAGGACTATAGGACTTGCAAAAGTTGTCCTACAAACTCTAAGGTACTATATCTCAATTTTAAGAAGTGTGAATTTGTAACTTCACAACTACTTTTATGGGGATTCATTATCAATGCAGATGGTATAGTAGTAGATGAAAACAATACCAAAACCATAAGGATGTGAGAAGCTTTCATGGGTAAGCCACGTTCTACAGAAGATTCATTAAGGGATCTAGTGCCATTGCTAGCCTAATAGCAATCTTTTTTTTAAAAGGAAATTTTAGTTGGGTTTTCAACAAGACCAAAGCTTCTAATTACTAAAAGATAAATTGAGTATTGCTCTTCTATTGGTGTTGCCTGATTTTAATAATATGTTTGAGGTGGAGACTGATGCTTCCATGGTAGATATAAGGATTGTGTTGTCCCAAGATGGTAGGCATGTAGAGTATTTCAATAAAAAAACTCAACGAGACAAGGTAGAAACGGATAATGTATGAGCATGAATTGTATGTTATAGTAAGGGCATTCAAAAGGTAAGAACACTACCTTGTTCAAAAGGAGTTCATCCTACACAGTGATCACCAATAAGTTCCTTAATTCTCAAAAGAATGTGTCAATGGTTCATGCTCGATGGGTGGTTTTTCTTCAAAAATTATCATGTCTTTAAACACAAGGTTAGTCAATGCAATAAGGTAGTTGATGCCTTAAGTAGAAAGCATTCATTGTTAAGCACACTTAGAACTGAATTAATCAGCTTTGAACTCTTACTTGAAGGGTAATCAATTATGTATTCTTAAATCTTCTTTAGGACTGTAGCTTGTGAAAGAATTACATGGAGGGCTGGCTGCACATGTAGAAAGAGACAGGACTACCACTCTTATGGTGGAAAGGTATTTTTGGCCAACGCTAAAGAGAGACATCTCCAACTATGTTCAAAAGTGTTATGTGTGTTAAAGCTCTAAGAGAGGATCAAACAATGCTAGCCTATATACACCACTTATTATATCCCACTCCATATGGGAAGATTTAAGTATGGACTTCATACTTGGACTCCTAGTGACACAGAAAAGAGTAGATTCCATACTAGTAGTGGTTGATCGATTTTCCAAGATGGTGCACTTGATGGCTTGTAAAAAGATTATTGATGCTAGTCGTATTGGTTCTTTGTTTTTTAGAGAGGTAATAAGACTTTATGGAATCTCCAAATCTATCACTTCTGTCAGAGATGTTAAGTTTGTAAGTCATTCTTGGCGAGAATTTTGGAAAAGGTTTGATACCATGTTGAATTTTAACAATACCTACCAACCACAGACGATGGACAAACTGAAGTTATGAACAAGATTGTGGGTAACATGCTTAGGTGTTTAGTGAGCAACAATCCCAAATAATGGGACATAGCTTTGTCTCAAGTGAAATTTGCTACGATTAGTGTGGTTAACAGGATTACAGAACATGCTCCCTTCTCTATTGTCTACACTAAATCACCTACTTACTCTGTTGACCTTCTAATCATTGCCTAGCCTATTAGCAAATCTGCTCATTCTTGGGTCAAGGACTACACTGATTTTCATGAGCAAGTCCGAGACCATATTCAGAAGATGAATATCAAATACAAGACACAAGCTGACAAACACCAGAGGCTGCAAGTTTTTGGGGCTGGTGAGCTAGTAATGGTGCATATCAATAAGCATAGGTTGCCTCTTGGCTGTTCCAAGCTCCAAAGCAGGATATATGAGCCTTTTGCTATCAAACAAAAGATCAGTGATAATGCTTACCTTATTGATCTACCCCCAGATTGGCACATCATTACCACCTTCAACGTGGCTGATGTTTTTGCTTATCACCCATCGGATGTTGCGGTTACGAAAAACTTGAATTCTGAGACGAATTCTAACCAAGAAGAGGAGGCTGATGCATGTTGCAATGGAACTAATGCAGAGGAAGCTACAACGTGAAATTTGTTGTGTTTATTGCTTTTAAATAAGTTATCGTTTGGCTAAATACTCATGTCATTTTTCTCTTTTAGTTTTAACGTTTAAAAGGTTTACAAATCTGTTAGAGAAACCCAAGGCTTGGTTGCATTTTGAGTAGCTAACTCCGACATATTAGCAAGTCAAAGGAGTTGTTGAGTTTGTTTTGATTCTGTAATTACTCTCGGAGCATCTTTCCTTCGTTATTGGATTAAGCCGTCGGGCTCTTTCATAGTGTTTCCTAATTCAATCGTGGATTTGGATTTGTTTGTCAATCACATTCATAGTCATAGATCCGATTCTATTTCAAGACTAAGCTATTTTATGAATCTAATTTCTCTTCTTATTTTTGCACATAAATTTACCAGCATAGAATTTCGCAGTTGAATCAGAGTTTTGTTAATTTGATTTCTTCATTGTTAACTCCGGCCTTCGACTTTGTTGAAGGCGAGGCTATGCCAGAATTCAGATAATTGAATGAACTTAGTTCTTGTCTTTCGGATCTTACTAGAGTAAATTTTCTTTCCAAAATTATTTTCCCGATTACTCTGTTTTGAACTATATAATTTTTTGCCACCTTTTAATGTTGTTGGAATCTATGATGCTGAACTCGATATCAGAGTTTTTGTGTGTAATTCGTGGTTGCCTTGTTAGGCATCTTATTAACTATTAGGTGTATTTTGTGTGTTACTGATGCAGAACCATGGACAACAAAGAACGTTGTGCAGCTAACTCATTATTATTCTTGTTTGTATTAACAAAGACATGAGTAGGCATATTCCCTATAAGCTTCATGTTGATATCATCTAGACATCTATACGTGTAATTTATCCCAGTCGGACATGGTAAGTAAATTGCAACTTTAAGCTTCTTACAAGTAATACATGGATTTGAAGTTTGGTATCTTCACTGTGCAATCCTATTTTAATTTCCTCCTTATTTAGGAGACTTTGTTGTATTGAAACTGGACTATTTCTCTTATCATAGGACAATATACTAATCTGTTTTCACCCTTTACAACAATGAAGAGGCAACAAAGACGGTTGTTCTCTTATTATTTTCCTCTTAATTCATAAACACAAGTTTATTGTTTTAACATGTCTGGAAACTGCAGCCAAAAGTAAATGGTGGAGTTATTGTAATAGAATGGGAAAAGAACTTTTATCAGGTCTGTGAAGCTTCGTTAAATATTATGCATGTATCTTGTGAATTTCTTTCTTGGATGTCTAAACATGATACTGATGAATTGTTTTGTTGATTATATTTTATTATGCCCATTGTTCATATTACTTTGTAATAGCAACAAAGATCTTGTTCTAATGCATTGGGTTTATTCTTCCTTCTTTTCTCACGTGGTTTGCAAACTTTGAGATGTTTCTTAGTGTAATTTAGTTTGATGTAGTTTGCTTATTGTAATCCAACAAATTAGAAACCAATAAACTTGATAATGTTAGAAAATTACACAAATTTTTGATAAGTCAGATTTATGATGAAATAAAATAAACAAAACAACACACAAATTTTATAATGAAATTTGGTCAATCTTACTTACGTCTTCAGACCTATTACAGATTTTTTTATTGAAAAGAAGAGAAATTATACGAGGTGTTTACAATACTCACAACTCACAATCTAATTACACCCAAGACAATTGCTCTTAATTTTCTCTCACTAAAATTTTTTTCTCTAAATTTTTCTCTCAATGGGAATGAACAGTTTGATTTATGAATTCATTACAATTATACATCTATTTATAGGGAAATTCACTCCTTGAATTTCAAAGGGTTCCTTGAATTGCTCCTTGATTTACTCTTTAATTTGCTATTTAATTTTCTCCTTAAGTTAAGGTCAATTATTCAACAATCTCCCACTTGAAGACTCATTCCAATATATCTTCACACCTCGATCAATGCATCAGCTTTTCTAGTCTTGTTACTCTAGCAGACCAACTGTAGTTGAGCATAACTTCAGTTTGTCAATAGTCACCACCTTTATCAATATATCCGCTAGATTTTTTCTTCCTTGAATCTTTTCCAATATTAACACATCATCTTCCAATAAAGATATAATGAAGTGATAATGAAGCCCAATAGCTTAATTCTAGAATGAAATGTTGAATTCTTCGCCAAGTGTATTGCACTTTGACTATCATTGTGCAAAATATTCTTCTCCTGTTTGTATCCCAGCTCAATTGACAAACCTTGAAGTCATACCATCTCTTTACTAGCTTCAGTCATGACTACATACTCAGCCTCTGTAATGGATAGAGTGACAATCTTTTATATATGTGACATCCAACTAACAATCGTAGTTCTAACAGTGAATATATAACCGGTGGTGCTTCTTCGGTGATCAACTTCACCTCCAAAGTCTGTGTCTACGTAGCCTTGTACTATTAACTCTCATTTAATAAAGTACAAACACTTCTTTGTGGTGCCTCGTAGATACCTTAAATCCACTTGATTGCTTCCCAATGAATTTTCCTTGGATTTGACATAAATCTACTAACAACTCCTACTGCATGGCCAATATCTAGTCTCGTATAGACCATTGCATACATCAAAATTCTAATGGATGAGGCATAAGAAACCTTAGCAATGAAATCTCTCTCTTTCTCCGTCTGAGGGAACTGATCCTTGGATAGGCGAAAGTGACTGGCCAAGGGTATGCGAACTAGATTGGCATTGCCCATGTCGAATCTCTGCAAAACATGATTGATGTACTCTGGATGAGATAACTACAAGGATCCTCTCTTCTTATTTCTTGTGATTTGCATTCCAAAAATCTTCTTTGTTGGACCCAAGTCTTTCATGTCAAACTCTTTTGACAATTGCTGCTTCAACCTTATAATATCATCCATATCTGAACCTGCTACTAACATATCATCAACATAAAGTAGTAAAATAATATAACTGGACCTATATCTCTTGAAGTAGCAACAGTGGTCGGCATTGCACTTCTGGAAACCTTCCTTGTGCATAAAGCTATCAAACTTTTTGAACCACTATCTCGGAGCTTGTTTTAGGCCATACAAACTCTTCTTAAGTTTATACATCATGTTCTTCTTCCCTCTTTCTGAGAAACCTTCTGATTGGTACATATATATCTCCTCATCTAAGTCTTTGTGAAGGAATGTAGTCTTCACATCCAACTGATTAATATGAAGATCTTCAATGGCTATAATACTCAACATTATTCTGATAGTATTGAGCTTCACAACGGGAGCAAAAATTTCAGTGTAGTCAAATCCTTCCTTTTTCTGAAATACTTTGACAACTAGTCGAGTTTTGTATCTCTTGGAACCATCATGCTCCTCTTTCATCCGATACACCCATTTGTTGTGAAGTGCCTTCTTTCCCATGGGTAACTCAGCTAGTTCTCATGTCTAGTTGGAGATGAGAGATTTCATTTCTTCTTTCATGGAAAACTCCCACTTGCTGGAATCTCGAGTCTAGCAAGCTTCATCATAGCATTCAAGTTCCCTTCCATCAGTTAGCAACATATAGTTCATGTATCTCTTATTAGGCACATGAGGTCGAAAAGACCTTCTCAATACAGGAGTTGGAGTAGAAGGATGTGGTGTGTCAGATTTCTACATACTACTCTATCAAACGAGTTCCTCTAGTTAAGGACTTGTTACAATTGGTTCTGTCACGGAACTATATGGGACATCATCTATATCTATAAATACTGACTCATTCTGCTCTAAGTCGTTGGCGCCTGTTTTATGCATGTCTTTATACATCACCCTTTTGTTAAAAATCACATCTCTACTACATATCACTTTCTTGTTTTCGTCATCCCAAATGCGTTAGCCAAACTCATCCTCACCATAGCCAATGTAGGTGCATTTCTTGGATTTAGGATCAAGCTTATTTCTGCCTTGATCACTGATATGCACAAATGCTACACATTCGAAAACTTTTAGATGTGATAGTTTTACCTCTTTTTTGCTCCATACCTTCTTTGGTATTTTATGCTCAAATGGAACAGATGGGTCTCGATTGATCAATTAAGCTGTCGTGTTGAATACTTCTGCCTATAACTACTTTGGTAGACCTGATTGTATACGAATGCTTTTGGCTCTATTTGTTAACATTTGGTTTATACGCTCAACTACACCATTGTGTTGAGACGTGCCTAACACAATTCTCTCCATTCTAATCTCATACTCATAGAAAAAAAAATTGAATATGGTGTCTTCATATTCATCACTATTTTTGGTTCTGAGCTTTTTGATTTTCAAACCTGACTCATTTTTAACCATAGATTTCCATCTTCTGAAAGCCTCAAATACTTTAGACTTATGCTTTAGAAAGTAAACTCATACCTTCCCAGAGTTATCATCGATGAAAGTCACGAAGTAGTGTTTTCCACCAATGGATGAGACAGTCGTTGGTCCTCAAACATCAGAAGGAATGAGCTCTAGCCTTTCCTTCTTTGGGGTTCTGCCACTTGTTTGAAAGCTGACTCTATTTTTCTTTCCAAGCATGAAATCTTTGCACATGTCTATCTCCACAGACTATAGACCTAGAAGTTTTCCCTTTGAGTGCATAATCTTCATCCCCTTCTCACTCATGTGGCCTAGTCTCTAGTGCCACAGATTTGGTGTTTCATTGCTTGCTACAACTGCGATCGAATAACGTGCCCCTGCTATCATGTAAAGAGTACCACTCTTCTTGCCTCGAGAAACCGCCATTGTACCCTTTGAAATCTTCTAATCATCACCATAGAAGATCGTAGTGTAGCCTTCATTAGCCAACTTCCCTACTGAGATTAAGTTCCTTCTTAGGTTGGGAATATGCATGACATCCTTCAGCTCCCAAACAGACATGTTCAACTTAATATTCATTACACTTTTGCCAATAATAGTACACAGTTGATCATCACCAAGATATACCTTTCCAAGGTTTCTGGGGACATATTTCTCGAAGAATTCTTTATGTGAAGTAACATGGAATGATGCTCTAGAATCTAACACCTAAGATTCTTCCTTACTCTCCAAAGAGCATATCAATGCATCATCTTCTCCTGAGGTGAAAGTAACATTTGCCTCTACCTACACTTATTGGTCCTTAGGTGTACTCTTGCACTGATTTTTGTAGTGTCCGGTTCTCCCACAATTCCAACACTCGATAGTCTTCGAGCTATGGTAATTATTAAGATTTCTGGATTTAGACCTCCTGTCCTTTGATCTACCTTGATAGTCTATTCTGCCACTTCCATTCCCTCTTATTGAATTTCTTCCTCTTGACCCTATATGTAAAATTGAAGAGGTTGACGATTCACTCGGCTCTCTACGTCGGATCTCTTCACTGAGAACCAGATCATGAACATCGCCAAATTTCAACTTATTGTTTCTTGATGAGCTACTCACAACCGTGACAGTAGCATTCCAGCTTTCTGGTAGAAAAGACAAAAGTATCAATGCTCGTACTTTTTCATCTAATTCAATTTCAACTGAACTCAATTGAGTTGTGACTGTGTCGAGTTCATTGAGATGTTGAGCTATCAATGCGCCTTCTGTCATCCGCAAATTGAACAAACACCTCATCATGTGCATTTTGTTTGAGGCCGATGGCTTCTCATACATATTGGAGAGAGCTTCCATAAGACTCGTCGTAGTATTTTTCTTTGCTATGTTGAAAGCAACATTGTGAGATAGCGTCAATCGAATAACTTCGAGGGCTTGTCTGTTTAGAAGATTCTAATATTCTTCCTTCATAGCCTCTGGCTTCTTCCCTAAGAGAGGTTGATACAAATAATTCTCTATCTGCATTTTCCAAAATTCGAAATATGTGCCATCGAATTTCTCGAGTTTCACATTTCTTTCATTTGCGATCATTGCTCCCATTCAAATCTGACTTTCTCCGGATCGTTTCTGACTATTCCTACGTAATTCACTATTCTCGTGAATATTAACTTGCAAATTTCCAATAAACTAGATTTACGATAAAGCAAAATAGACAAAATAACACACAAATTTAATAACGGAGTTCGGCCAAGTTTACGTCTTCGGACCTGTTGCATATCATTTTACTAAAAATAGGAAAAATTATACAAGGTGTTTACAATACTCACAACTCACAACTCAATTATACCCAAGAAAATTACTCTCAATTTTCTCTTATTAAAGTTTTTTTCTCTCAATTGGAATGAACATTTTAATTTATGAATTCATTACAATTATACATCTATTTCACTTCTTGAATTTCAAAAGGCTCCTTGAATTACTCTTTGAATTAAGTTTTGATTCGCTCTTTAATTTACTCCTTGAATTAAGGTCAATTATTCAATTGAAAAATCACCCATTTATGATAATTATGAGTAGCTCTGTTATGGCTCCAAATTAAGAACATTGGTTCTTACAGTTTTGATGATCAGTAATCTAAATTAGCTTTTCAAATTTGATTATCTATAGAAGGGATTTATCTTCTTGATGTAACCCTAAAAATGTTCAATTTCACATGTCATAAGATACTTGAAAATGCTCCTTTATTATTACGCGTTTACTGACTTTATTGCATATTTGTATCAAGCATGGTTACGTCAACAGATCCAATATGTAATGCTCCTTCACTTGCGGTAGTTAACAAGAAGATTAATCTTGAAGTTAAAAAGTTGCTGCCTGATTAAATCAAATACAAGACTGTTGAATCTATAGCTTTTTTGGCCATTGGCATTCCTTTCTCACTTCAGAATGCTTCTATTTCATAGTTCACTAGAGTTTATTTATTTTTTCTGTGATACTTTATACAACTTAAAAACATAAATATTATCTGATTTGGTCCCACAAAATGATTCCACGCCCAACATGAAATTCCTCGGAATAATGGTTGGTTCTTGCAATTTTTGAAGCATGGTCATGTGACAAACCACACAGTACTGTCTCATAGATCTAACTACTTATCCACAGCAACAATTTAGTTATCTTATCATTAGCAAATTAAATATATATATATATATATATATAGAAAGGAGTTATGCTCTATGTTGTTTCTTCTTTCACATGTAAGGCATTATGATTGCATAGTAAGAGTTTGGTTTGTTAATGTATTTATTGATATCCTTTATGACATGATTAGATTTTTGATTGATAAAGAACGTTCCTTGAAGAACTAAAATTGCATTAATGAATGCTTGGATTTTTTAGCGATTACTTATTGTCTGTTAGGGGAACATAAAAGGGGACCAATTGGTTTTAGGTCACTCTCCTTTTCTGGCTTTTGTCATAGTGACTTATGTCCCTGTCCATGTCTTTTCTAGACAACCCTTGGGACCCTTGTCTTTTATCTTTCTTGTAAATTCGATTATTGATGTGCTTATGCTAATTATTTCAATTTCCAAAGAAAACTTTTGTAATTGTGAATCTTCTTTACTGTCAATAATAGATATGACCACAACTCATCCCAAGTGCATTTTTTCTTATGTTAAAAATGATTTCAGTCAAACAACTTTAGAAAAAAGTGCTTTAAAAAGGACAATATGAAAGTACTTTTGATAAAAAAAAAATAGTTCAGTTCAAAAGTGGTTTTAGTTGTTAGAAGCGCTTTTGCATAGTCTCAAAAACATAAACAAGCATACCCTAAAATAAATAGTGGACAAAAAGGCTTGAGAGCTCCTTGCCAAGAGATACTTGTGATATTTTCCCCTTCATCTGTTTGACATATATTTTGATAATTTGTTTCTTCAACTAGTTCCAGGACAACCTAGTAGTTGCCTGTGACGTTGAGTGTCATTTGTTTTTATCTTTCTGAATACTGAGCTATAAAATTTATGTTCATTGTCTTTTGTGTTTGTTCTTATGTTTTCATCCTAGAATAACATTTCTTGAACTTTCTTAAATGTCAAACGTAATTATGATGTTTGATCTTCCTTTATCATCTGTTTGCTTCTTTTTTTTCTGGTGTGAACATTTGGAAACCAAAGAATAATAGTATTTAAGTTATTTATCCACTTTGTTCATACTTTTTCCCCTCGATCTTTGTTACAGTTAATTTGATATCGTTATTTTATAAGATAGCTTCTGATAATCACGCCAACATGTTATAAATCTGTACAATTTTTAGTTTTCACAGTTTTGGATTCCATCAGATATTCTAATAAATATGAAGAGAACAATGAAAACCCTAACACCAAGGGCTAGCTATAGGTAAAATTATGAACGTTGCTCTAAACAATAGTCTTTGTTTCATGTCCTCAGAACATTTTCAACAACCTCCTCCTCCTTTGGTTTTAAACTTTTAATCATTAACTTCGCATCAGAACACTTTATTCTTCCCTTTTTTTAGTTGAAAAAAATCCTATAATTACTATATTAGTCATCAAAATTCTCTTAATTTTAAAAAACATCACCCATTATAATGGGTAAATACAAACTTTAATTTCATAATTTTTAAATTAGATATATATAGTTTCATTATTTATGAAAAGTAATCTTTATAAATGTTCAATTTTAATACGGATTAAAATTATTTATTTTAGTTAATTATAAAATTAAAAATGTATATTTTTTATAATAATAAGATTAATAATACCTAATTGTAAGATTAAAATATTTATTTTAAAGAAAATTACCCCAAACTCATTAATTATAAATCTAACGTGTTCATTTATAAATAATTAAGAGAGTCATATTATAAATAGACGGGGACCACTCTAAACATATTCCATACTCTATCACGAGATAAAATTATATTTCAAATATTATATTAATATTACTTACTCAGCCTCTCTAATTATACTTGGCTCACATGCTAGCAATATTAATGTTTTGTACATGCTGTGCAATATTATATAAAATAGGAAAAATTACTACACAAACCTATGAGGTTTTTAAAAACGACAAAAGCACCCCTCAACCTTATAAAATTATCAATTACATTCCCTTTATTATTGTTTTATTACAATATCTTTTCCTGATTTTCTTAGAAATATATCCCTTGAAAAAATAATAACATCGACCAAAGAAGGGATTTAATTGTTATTTTTCAAACTTAGTTTTTTTGGGTATGTATTTGTAATTGGTCTCCTAAAATATATTTTTTCATTTGGGTGAGTCTTGTGATGCACTTGTCAGCTTGTAGGAATCAAAATGGTGGACTCAACCTTTGAAAATACTGTATATAAGTTTGATAAAAGGAATGACATTCCTAAAATGTAAGACTCAATCAATCTCACATGCATATATTATAATTGTTGAAGCAAGTTAGGGAAACCACAAATTGGGACATACTTGAACCTCCTGCCCAAAAACACCATTTCCTCCTAACTACTTTCCATCTATGAAATATTCATTATTAATGTTCAAAATCAAAAGTATATTACTTAAAATCTGCTCCCACTTTTACTTGATCTTTTCAAAGGTGGCTTTGGTATTAGAAAGAAAAGAGTATGCTTGAACCTCATTGTGGTGTTCTTTCTAGTTAGTTGTGGAAATCATTTACTAGCTTCTCTGAACTTTTAAGTTGCAAAATGATTAAAAGACAAGGTGGGGTATACTTGTTCTACAAGAGTACCATGTAGATGTTTGTGGGGGCTAACATTTCATTCTCTTTCCTATCATTTAAGTTACCAACTTACCACATACACAATTGTTGAGAAATAGAGACAGAGAAAAGAGAGCATATTAAGGTGTATATATATATACTCACACACATTAAGATATGTTCCATAAGAGGAGAATCTTTATTAGCTATTACCTTCCTTGTATCTCTTTCAGTCTACTTTTTCTCTGAGAGTTATTATATATATACTGATATTATCTCAAGTGTTATACATGGAAACATCTGATCAGCCTCTTTCTATAGAAAGTTTTTCATATCGTTGGCTAGTGAACCTGAAACCTTCGTTGGAAAGCCTTGAAAACTCTTTCAGAACTTCACCCGAAGCATCCGAAGAAGCTTCTTCTTACATCGAAATGGATCCCAAATTGCCACCTTCTAAGAGATTCTTCATAAGCTCTCAAGATTTCAAATTTGACTTTCCCATTTCACAATCTGATGATGCTCTCAGTACTTTTGTTCATGCTGATGAGTTAATTTCCAATGGTTTGCTTATGCCTATCTTTGTTGATCCTGTGAAGATTGAAACATGTGATCAGGCTTCAAGTTCCAGCCAAAACATGCCTAATTCTTCTCCACAATATTCACCACCAGCTTCTAATCCTGATTCTCCTGCTTTGAGAAAGTGTAGAAAATTATCAAAGCGAATACTACAAAAATATTTAAATTTTCTTCGGCCATTATATCGAAGAATTCGAAGAGACAAAACAAGTATTAAAGTTGATAGAAATGTTCAAGCAGTGAAGAATAGAGTTTCTTCTTCAGAAACTTCTCCACGTATAAGTGTTGCTTACTCTGCTGATGATTGGAGAAGGTCTTGTGATTCTGATAGTTCAATTTATGAGGCAGTTCTTCATTGCAAAAGATCCATAGGTTTGCAAATGCTTACTTAACCAATATTACAATTTTTCACTATGATTTATTTATTTTTTTGGTTGTAACAATTAATTCTTGGAACTTTTTTATTTTCCAGGAAAATAAATTAATGGGGTTTTGCAAGGCAAGGAATAAAAGAGGAAAGAGCAAATTAGCAATCCTATGGATTCACATAGGAAAATGGGAAGTAACAAGATCACTCCCCATGTGTTCTTTGTTCTCATCCTTTATATTTCTTGGATGATAACGTAGATTTTGTCTTGGGCGCTATGTAAATACCTAAATGGCCAGCCATGGAAACAAAATCTTAGAATATGACGTTTGGTTACTTTACTTTTTTAATAGTTTGGATATATTAATATCTTTCTTAAAATTATTACATCTTAATACATTATTGTTACATTTTTAGACATTAAAATTCTTTTTTGTTAATTTTTGTTTGTACCAGATCATATTTTGTGTGAAAAAACTTAAGTTTCACCCAATTGAATCTGTAAAAATTTATAAATATTTGAAAAAAAAAATAATTCAAAAAATTAAAAAAATTAAAAAATAAAATAATTAAAATTTACATAAAATGGTTAAAATATCATTGAGAGTAAAGCGATAGTAAATGTATTTTTTTTTTTTTTTAAGAAAGGAAGGAGAGTAACTTGTTATAAAATTTGAGTCAGCTCACATTTTTATTATTTGAGTCCCCATTACACAAATCTAACGGCTTTAAAGTGGGCTAATTTAGTAACACTCTAAAATTTTTGCCATTGTTGTTTTCTTTCTGTAATGAAAACTACTTACGACAAAGTCTCCATTCTCCAATATTCCTGTATACTTGTAATTTTTTTAATTTTTTTTTACAGTTTAAATGCTATTTAATATATTTTATATAACTTAAAACGGATGAGAGAAAATCTTATCTATCAAATCATTAAGTAAACTAATAAGCCCTTGAAATCAAAGTGTTTAATCTTTCTTATCTAAGAGAATTACCTGTTGAGATAAAGAGCCTTGCAATTAATTCATTTCAAATGAATGGGGGTTATTTGAGTATCATATGTAATTATAGAGGAATTAGAGATCTAAAGCTATACTCCACTCAGCTATCTCTTCATCATTTGAAAAATTATAATTAATTTGTAACGTTACAAAAAATAAGACTTGAAAAATACATTTTTAATTTATTATCTTAATTTTAGATTAAATGTTCTATCTATTTCTATACATTATGCAGAAACTCTATTTTGAACTAATTTCTATATTATTTATACCTATTATTCTATAAAGTTTATTATTCTCCTTTTTCTAAAATCATATCCTTTTTACTTAATATATTTTCATATATATTATTGTAATAAAAAAAGTTCTAATATCCTCAATTTTTATAGTTAGTATTAATTTTTCATTCAATAATATATTTTTCTTTCTCATGGTTCTGATACCAAATCGAAACTAATTGTTTTACGATGTTAGTTATTACTTTTTCTATATTATTATTTAAAGGTAAATATTTAATTTTTTTATTAATACATTATTTTAACTTTATAATTTTCTTATATTTATTTTTATACAAACTTATGGCTCATTTTTTTGTTTTTATTTTCTTATTTATTAGTTTTTTAAATTATATAAAAAAATATGTAATCATTCAATATACTTAATTAACTTAAAAGTATAATTATCATACTTGAATTTAATGTATCCACTACGATCTTTTCTTCCGTTGTTCGTTTTATTTTATTACACATGATATGCCTAAGATTAATCAAGTCTTAATACTCTCTTAGTAATGGTAAAATTCTTACATCCGTACGCAATATAATGTCCAAATTAGACTTACCAGAAAATAAAAAAATAACTATACTCCATTTTATTCATAATATCATAATAAAGATATTTGTAATTTATTTTAAAATTTATGGGTATTATTAATATTATTCCTAATGAGAAAAAAAGTTTATGACTTATGACTATCAATTTCTCTTAAAAGGGATATAAAAAAAATGTAGAAGAGAATAAAAGACGACAAATTCTAATTAGGGTAAATATTTATTTACAATTTTTTTAATTTACTTTTATTATTGTAATATCTTTTAATTAATTACTTTGACTAAAAATTTAAATCAAGTACACGACTCATGAAGTTATAGCTTCATTATTTTATTCATATCACGATCTTATATCTTCGTGTGATACATAGATAATTTAAATATTTTTACAAATTGATCATTTTTTTATCAAAGTAATTAATTGAATACATTTCAAAAATAAGAATAATCAATTGAAATAAAAAATATTAAAAGTAGTAAATTAAAAACTTTTACATAACATTAATATTAAAATAAATGTTTGTCATTCTAATTACATCCCAGGTAACCTTCAAATATGTATCTCAATGTCTAAAATTATTAGGGATGTGTTTTATAGGTACATGTTATAAATGAATATGGTAACTTGGTAAGGGACTTGTGTAGACCTACGGGGAATCCATTTAGGTCCTAAGCTATTTTAAGCCCAATCATCTTCTTAACAAACCATGACTCAATGTTTCGATCACTATTCAGTTGGGACAATCCGTGGCTTCTAACTTCTTTTTTTGAATCTTTTTATGTATTTTTCAACAGATTCATCATTTCCCTAAGTGATTGAAAAAATGTGATGAGACTCCTTTCTCATAGGCTTATCACTTCTGTAATTAGTGACGAAAAGCTTAACAAATTGTGCGAAGTTATAGTAAGAGGTCTCAGGTTATTGAACCATTTCTGGCACTATCACACAAGGTAGCTACGAAGAGCTTGCATATCATAGCATCTCTTTTGTCTCGAGTGAGACTTACAGGGGCTATGATTGTTTTGAAATAGAACACATAAATTATAGAATCTTTCATTTCTTGATAATTAGAGCATTTAGTAGCATTGAATTTAGTGGATGGTTCACTATGCTCTATCTTATAAAAAAAAGACACACATAATTGCTCACAGTCTCTATTGACATTATAGTGAGTTTTTCCATTGTTTTGTTTTATGTTTGTTTCCTCACGAGCTTGGTCTTGTTTTCTATTTACTTCCTTGAGAGCTTGAAAGTGTGTTTCCCAGAACCTTCTTTCCTCAAGCAATTGCTCATTGTTATAACAGGCAACGTGTTGCCCAAACTGAGATGGATGTGTCTCAGTTTGAGCATTATAATGCAAGATCTTCTCTATTACATCTTCTACTCTTCTAGGCTCATTTCTTCTTGGTTCCAACTTAACCTTATCAATTAAATCTACAACTCGATCTACTTGTGGAGGTACTTATGTTCGAGCATGTAATGTGTTGTCTCTTTTAGAAGAACATAAAATCGTGCAAGTATACACAATCACAAGTAATAATATGATAAGTAAAATATCGTTCTCACAAAGATTTGTTACTAGTGTTCGTTAATTACTAAAATTATTTCAATTTGATTTTATCCAAACAGTTGATAATTTGATGCAATTTGACTAACTAATTTTTATAACAGTTTGTAAGAAAATTCTAGGATTGCAGTTTCACCAAATTAATCCACTTGAATCATTTTATTTTCTCTTAATTTATGTTCTCGTATTTTAAGTTGTTAACCAAGAACTCCTAATTTATCCATATATCTCTTCCGAGATCCATATAGATACATCTCGCTAAAATAATTCACTATATTCCTATGAGAATTAAATCCAACAAGATTTATTAAGTTCTAAGTTCTCAAATAGTTACACATACAATAAAGGTATATTCCTATCTCTTATATATATATGTTATTTTATCACGAGCAACACACAAAAATACCTTTTCCAAGTTTATTTAAGTGTCACAGATCAATTAATTAATCTTTCAATAATTAAAAGCATTAAGCACAGATAAAATAAACAGCTTAAAATCGTTCCATAAATCATTCAAAAATAATTACTTCAAGTTTCATAATTTAAGCTACACTACAACCCTAGAAAAAATAAATTAGTTCATAACAGAAATTAAAATTACAATACAACAATAATCAAACATTTCAGAGAAATAAAATAAAAAAAAAATATTAGGAGAAACTCTTTCACGATTCCTCAATGAAAAATAAATTTCTTCTCTTCCTTTCCTCTTCGTTGTCTTCTTTCTCCTTATTTCCTAAGAAAATAACAACATAAACAGTTAAAGAAAAGTTTCTATATGTTGTAGAGAACACGCAGAGAAGAAACTAAAAATTAAGACGAATTGGAAAAATGAAAAAATTGAAAAACTAAAACCAAAAAAACTCTCCCATGTCTTTCCTCGCGTCTCCAAATATATCCCCACTAAACAACTATTTTATTTTTTATATAAAAATACATGTGGGGAACAGAAATACAGAGCATAATAAAAGTTAAACATGTGTGGAGAGAATAAAGAGTGCGCCAATTTCTGTGTTTTGATTTCACAAAATGTATGCCACGTGTCGCCATGTTATTGACTGAAAAATTAAGGAAACACGTGGAATCTTCCTATTCGGTGGAACGCGAGGGCGCACGCTGCTTCGATGAACTACGTCACACGGGATATAAGCGTGATGCTCGGTGTGAGACAACTTGATTCCACTTGCGTATGCATCTGGACTGTTCAAAATTGATCCAATGGTGAGCAATGAGATGCACCTCGGGAGAATATTCTGCGCAGCCGACACGTGGGTCCCAATCTGCGCATCGTGCATCCACGAAACCCGCGTCCAATCGCTTTTGTCGCGCTTTCATTACACACGTAGGATCGTGACCGTTGATTTCTTGATCGTACGGTGCGTGTCGTGCGTGAATAATGGCACGAGTAGCCTCCTTCTCCTACGCAGAAAAATCAACTTTCCTTAATTGCATTTTAACCCTTAAAGTTAATTCAAATTAAATTCTAATTTTTTTATATTTGCAATTTCACCCACTTTTAATTCAAATTATATTTTTAGCTTTTATTAATTACAATTAAGTTCTTTTTTTATTCAAATTTATTAATTTTCTTAAAAATATATTTATTAAACAACTAATAGTAAATATTAATTTAATTAATTAAAATTAACTAAAAATGTCAAGAACATAGCAATTATAATTAATAAAATAGACTAAAATAATTGTATAAAACACAGTTATCATAATGCTCTATTTTCTTGTCTCATTTTCTCAAGTTCATTTTTGAGCTCGAATAGTTATTGTGCCAATTTTATGTGAGGATTGGCCTCTTCTAGTGGGTTAGCATGAGGTTCAACTCGGCCCTCTTCATGCGTAGATGTAATGTTATCCTCCAATGTCATTAGTCAACTTTAATCTTTCATCGGCTCGGGTACCAACGATTGTGGTTATCTTTAATAAAGGCATGGCATGAAATGTTTAAAACTTAGAGTTTTTTTTCTTCTAAAACTCGGGGTGAACCTAAGAAATATGAGATTATAAACAAAAAACTCAACCATTAAATCCTAAGTCTTATAGTGAATGCCAAAATATTGGACATGATTTGATTTAAAGAGAGAAACTAAAGTGATGTTATAATTGAAAGTGAATTGACCTAGTTTGAAACGAGGTTCATATATATATATATATATATATCATGTACACATATCTATTACATCTAAGGTGGTCAATTTTGTTCTTTTAATTACATCTAAGGTGGTCAATTTGTATGGAATGGGTTATTTTGGGCCGTCCCAAATTAACCTAGTCTAAATTGGTCAAACCCTAACCCAAATCGAATTTAATTTGTTTCATAAATTTTCAATCCTAAATCAAACTAAAAAAACTTGTATTGGTCTAAATTAGCTTGAATTGGCAGAAAATTTTATTTATATGTATTAATTGATCTATTTTTATCTTATTTAACCTTATGTTAATTTAAAATTTTGTATATATTTTTATAATTTTTAATCTAATTAAAATAATAAAAACTTTGAACGAAATTCAATACATTCCAATAACGTTAAACATATAAATAATTTTTTTACAAGTTTTACAAAATTAATAAGTAAAAAGTTTCAAAGTCATAAGTATATTACAAAACAATTTAAATAATCACTATCTAAAATTATAATAAATGAATATTTTAAACTTAAATTTCATGTAATTGTGATTAATGATAACATAATATATTTACAAAAATACTTAAGATTAATAAAATTATAAGTTCATTTGATAAATCTATGAACAAATTAATAAACTTATCGTAAATATTTTATATGAAATAATTTATTAATGCAAAAGAAATTGTGCCAAATCTAATGTTTAAATGAAATTCATAAATGATCATATAAGTAGTAACATTTGTTGTTAATAAATGAATAATTATTATATGAAAACCAAAAAGTTATAATAAAAATATTAAGAGAAATATAACAAAATTTTCATGATATGATTTAATTGGTTCAATATATATAAAAAAAATACTAATAATATATAATAATAATAATAATTATGATTATTTTTTATTTTTGTAGTATTGGGTTTGTTTTGATATAATTCTAATCCAGGTACAATTTTTTCTTATTATTAAGATTGGTGTAAATCCCACACAGCGTTTAAATACGTATCTCAATATCTAAAATTATTAAGATGTATTTTATAGGTATGCGCTTTGGATAGATATGGTGGTAACTTGATAAGGGACTTGTGTAGTAGACCTCCATTAGGTCCTCAGCTATTTTTAAGCCCAATCATCTAAACATTTAATTGGATAACATATTGGGCCAAATAACCAACTGAACTTTAAGGCCCTAAATCTAAAGGACTTTCTTTATCGAGTGTCTATCAAAACAAAGTTCAAAAGTTTTTTTTTTTTTTTTAAATTATTTTGATGTGTTTGCTAGCCCTACCTTATTTAATGAATTAATGCATATTATCTAGCAAACCCTAAATTAGAAAATATAATTAATGCATTCAAGAAGTTCCATATATGAATAAACAATTCTTCGTGAAGGTAAACATCAAGCTAAAAGTTAATTAAAAGTGATTAGATTATTTATCAGAAGTCAATTAATTGATAAGTGATTAGTTAACCCATTAACTAGCTAGTTTCACATTTGCCATTTGTCATGAACCGGTTAAAACGAGCTAGTTAGCTTTAATATTTTTATTTTTATTTTTATCAATTTAAAACATCGAATATTCACACTCACATCTACATCGATTTATATCATGTTCATAAAACACGAATAATTCATGAAAAATAAAGAGTCCATATAACATATGTTAACATCTATCGTTGAAAGTTTGATTACAAAACCCAAACTGATCAACCAAGAAACTTTCACAACTGGTGGGCAGTGACACCCTGTTGGTACATAGATGAACATGAAAAAGCAGTGTTTGTGAAAGGTTTCAAATAAAACTTTTTCTAATTTTACAGAAAGATGCATAGTGTAGGTCTTGGTTATATTGACAGCGAAAGGTTTACATGAATACCATTGTCTGGTTCATCAACTATGTTGCAGAGAAAAGAAGTCTTGTATATTTCTCTAGTAAATTTAATCGGGAGTAATTTTATTCATATTCATTGGGATAGTAATTTTATTAATTAATTAATTTTTAAATATAATTCATGCTATCAAATCACATGAAATTCATAACAATTTAATGAACATTTACTTTATTTTTGAGATAGTGTAGTTTGGTTCCCTTGCTTATGTGATTGGGTTCACTTTTGTTCGTTTTCTTTAAAAATTACACCAAATTAATTATCCCTTATAATGATATTTGGTATAATTTATATCATTTTGAGTAGTAAAATTAGAATTAACATTAAAATAACTTAAATTATTACGTTAAACTATGAATTTGTTTTTTTCTTCTTTCTAAGATGGCATAATCTATTAGACCAAAATTCAAAAAAAGGGAAAATATCCTGTTAATATATATATGGGTGTTTAATTTGAGTGTGTGATTTTTATTTAAAAAATAAAAAAAAGGAAAAAAAGTATTTACTTTTTTTATGGTTAATGAATGTGAATGCAACTTGTATATGCAGGCCTTAAACACATTCAACTTGCGTGCGCATATAAACCAGCCATGAGTTACAATATACCTAACAATGGAGCCTTTATAGTGTCAAGTCTTCCATAATGCTTTCATTCTTACAGAAATTTAAAAAAGAAAAAAAGCTGAGAAGTGACTAAAAAGGGTAACATTCCTCCTATAAAGTTTAAGCATATTTTCCAATTGCTCTACAAAGCTCCCACTAAGATAATACTCATCTTTCCATCTCAATTCCCCCTTCAAATTACTAGTTCAAAATGAGTAATGTTAGGTAGAGGTGGATTTACATGATATTTTAGGATGGGCACGTGTCCTTTTTTATTTATTTTTTTCTTTCTAGTATACTTCAAATACTTTTTTTTTTAAAGGATGAATTCAGAATTTTGAAAAATTAAATATAAAAATTAAATTTTTGAAAAAAAAATACAAAATTTAAGTTTCTCATTTCAAATACAAATTAAATATATTTTTTATTTTTATTTTTTGTAGTTTATTTTCTAGAATTTTGAATTTATCCTTTTAAAAAAAGACTATTTAAAGTATATTTAAACCTTTAAAAAATTAAGATACCCTAGATATATATACTAAAATATAGATGATTAAAATTTATATTTTGATGAATTATATGACTCTAAGTGTATATTTTAAAGTTAGAGGACTAAAGTATATATTTTGATGAATTATATGACTCTAAGTGTATACTTTAAAGTTAGAGGCCTAAAGTATACATTTTGAAGAATTACATGATACTAAGTATATATTTTAAAGTTAGAGGACTAAAGTATACATTTTAAAAAATTACATGACTTGTGAAGACCTTAACACTTTATTAGGATTATAGTCATAGCTAAATAAATAAATAAGAATTATTTTTAAATAATCATTAAATTATTTTAAAGATTTAACATTTATATATATTTTTAAAACCAAAATAATAATTTAATGTAATTGTGATATTTATAATATTTAAATATAATATAATATATTATAAAATAAAATATTTATTTGTTTATAATATTTTTATTATATTATATTGAACTGAATTATAAATTCTATCAATTTAAATCTGAATAAATTATATATTTTTAATAAGAATTCGATCTGATTATTAAATCTATCAATCTAATTCGATCCAAATTTAACAGATTAAATTAAATTTATTAATTTAATTAAATTGTTAAAATTATTTACTCATCTATGAATTAAAAATAAAATCAACCTAATAAATAGAATATTAACTAGATTTGATGTAACTAAAAAGTTAAACCTAAATTTATATACATTTAATATATCTCATTAACCTATTATACATTAAGTATTATAATGCAGAATGTTGACTCAATTAGGACAAGAGTCGTATATCTATTTATTACAAGTAGGCATGCATGATTGAGAATTTGCCACCACACAAGGATGAATATGCATGTTCTCTTCTGCTACCGGACCTATTATGCGCCCATGCAAAAAATAATGTTAAAGGAGAGAGATCCAGAGAAAGTATTAAAATAATTTAAGTTGAAGAAATTTGAGATTAAATTTGAAATATAAGAAAGTAATGCGTAGGTAATAATTAAAATGAAATAATGTCTTTTATATTTTTTCCCTTTTGAATTTTTTTTATTTTTTTTTGTATTCACCAATTGTAATATATACAGATTTGTGTTTTTTTTTTGTATTCACCAATTGTAATAGAACAATTTGTGTTTTTATTATTATTATCTAGATTTGTGTTTCTTTTATGTTGTACTTCAATTCAATATTTTTTATTTTTTTAAACTTTAACCATTAAGATAATTGGATATATGATACTAATTATCTACTAACTTTAATAAAACAATACAAAAGTTGATTATTTTTTTTTCGATATTATAATAGAAATTCAATAACTATTTAAAAATGATATTAGAAATCTAGAACTTTTAAAATATCAAAAAGAAATTATGTAAACTAACATGTAAGATATTAATAAATGTAATTTTTTTTAATTTATGTTTAACGATAATTAATTAAAATAATAATAATCCCTAAAATCACACATATTTCCTCAAAAAACAAAGTTATCATCTCAACTTTCATCACGAGTTTTTATTTTCATTGTGAGTTATTTAATCAATTTTTAGTAAGTATTTTTCCATCAAAATAATATTGCTCTTATTAAAATGGTAAATGATAACTCATGAGTAATTATCAAACTATTAAGATATTTGGGTTACATTCAATCTTTTTATCAAAATCGTTTACAAAGTAAGAGTTATCATTATTGTGGTAAGACAATAATTTTTCCTGATAAGACTTACCATTAGAGATTTACTACAACATTGAATGTCAATAGTAAACATTCTTACAATGGTTTAATGCCTTTTCACACGAAATCATCATTTTACTATGAATTTTATTTTTTTTACCAAAAATGTTTTGACATAAATCTTATTATTTTTGTGATAAGACATTGTCTTGTTATGATAAGTCTTATCACGACATCAGATTAAGTCTTCTCATAATGGATTAATGTATTCTCACTTCAAGATAATACCTTAACATGCATTACATTTTTTACCAAAATAGCTCTAAGGTATCTTTACCTTCAAATGATTTTGATAAAAAAATAAAATATTATCAAAATCATCTAATTTTGGGTAATTTTTTCATGACTCACTTAATCTTTTTTTTTTCTTCATAATTTTAAAAGTTTTAAACTTTTGATGTTTTTTTAATAGTTATTGGACTTCTATTATCCCACTCAAAATTTAATAATTTTTTAATGTCATTTTGTAAAAATTAGTGTACCATTGTTATTTTTTTAAGATAATTTAAATCAAATTGTTAACATTGAGAATAAAAGTTAGGTGATACTTCTTGAGAATTTAGTTATTATATATATTTTATTTTATTTTTTCTGAAAGGAAGGCTTTTATCATGGTGCATATATATAAAAAGGGTGCCGAAAAAAGTAAAGTGACAATGAGTGTAAACCACATATCAGAATTTTGCAAAAAGAAAATTAAACCAAAAGCATGTGATGCTGAGGTGGTAAAGGTACCTAAGAAGATGAGGTTGGAGGAATCTTATTTTATTCCCCGTCCTTCCTAAAGTTAATAAAATACAAAATACAAATTTTATGTATTTATTTTATTGAAAATTATAAATGTTTAATAGTTAAGTAAAATAATAATAATATTATTATTATAAAAATATATAAAATATTTTATTTTATTTTTAATATTAATTAAATATTTATATCATTACTTTTAAATAAAATTATCATTAAATAAAATATTCTTTTCAAAAATAACATATAACCTACTCTAATAATACTTCTGTTGATTAGAGCTCTCAACTGCTTGCATTATTTTCAACTATTTGCTTTAATCATTTTGGCGACTATTAATTATTAAAGTCCAAGAGCCACAATTTAATGTTTCAGTTATATATTAAGTTTTTGTTTTTTTATAAATAAGTTATGATATAAATGTAACATATAATTATTAATTTATAATTAACTCTTATACAAATTGTTGTAATATTATAATTTATAATAAATAATTTTTTTATTTATATTAATTATTAAAAGTATAATATTCATAAATCAATAATATATATTATATTATATATTTTTTAAAAATTAAACTAATTTTAAATTTATTTACCTGAATACAAAACAATTAATAATTTCCCAATACACTCTACCCTTATTCGATCAACTTGGAAGAAAGTAGTGTAACAATTAAGTGCAGATATTAATAGCATACTAAAAATGCTTTCATCGTTAATAAGTTTGCTTGCCATAACTAATGTACTCTTCCTAATGTATCGATGAAGGAATTTTTAATGCAAGTATATATATTCACAACGTAATAATATATATATATATATAAGTTGATTTTATAGTTTTAAAGACATATTAATAATAAATATTATTTGATCTGTTAGCTGATCAGCAGCTTCATAAGTGTTATTTACATATGACCCAGAACTTTGTAGCATCATAAGAGAGTTCACGTGTTCAGCGTACCTGCAAGTGGTTCATCACTTGGTAGGGTTGTTGTCACTAAGGTGGGACGAATTCCCTTTTTGTGTACTTAATTTAGAATTTATTTTTTATTTTTACTTAAATTTTTTGAATTAACGTATTAAGAATCTCTAATTGAAAACGAGAACTAAGTAACCAAGATCTAACTAATATTTTAGATATTATATTTTAATTTTTTAATTTTTATTATATATGAAAAATTATAAAAAAATAATAAATATTTTATAATGGGAAAAAAAAACGAGAACTAAGAATTAACGTATTAAGAATCTCTATTCAATAAATAATATTTATGTAAAATAAAATACATGTACAATAAATACATAATCATTTATACTAAATAACATTGATAAAATATTGTTATAAACTAGTTTGAAATAATAAGAATAAATTATAAATAATTATAAGATTTTAAATTTTTAGAATTTAAATAATTTTTTATAAAAAAATTATTGATGTTTTAATATAATACAAACATAACTTAAATATGAAATATAAAATATATATATATAGTACATTATTTATTATTAGAACGAGTTTAAATGAATAAAATTTATAAAAAACAAATTAAAAATAGCAAAAATATATAAAAAATTATATATTTATTAAAATATGGTATATAATTTTAGAAAATAAGACAAAGAATGTAATATTGCTCCCCCTCCCTTGCTTTATATTACAAAATATGGATCTCCATTCTCGATTTTTATTTCTCATTTTGTTATCTCTATCTTTATCTTCAATATAATAATTCCTATAAAAATTTAAATTTACAACCCTAATAATCGGATATACATCCTTCAATCCAATTACAATAATACCCTCTTGAAAATTTCATAATAAATAAACAAGTTACTTTTTATTTGTAATATCATCATCAATCTTTATATCATATTTGTGACATATATTAAAAAAATTAATTAAATTTTTATTTTATAATATTGATGTAACTAAAATTAAATATACAAAATTATTAATATATTATTATAAAAATATGAGTCTACATATTTTTTTTGTGAAATATGTACTACTAAAATACAAATTCCTCTCTCAATGATACAATTAATATTTACTTATATCATATGTGCTAATTAATATGTAATGAAATTCTAAATTTAAAATATAAAATTTGATTATTTATATATCTCAGAGTAAATAGAAAAACTACTATTATAATACTTTAAAAATACGAGTTATATAAGTATCTTTTGATCAAAAGGGTATTATTAAGTTAAAAAGAGTTTCTAAATTGTATCGTATCAGTAAATACACTCATACAAATACAACACACACGATAAAAATTTAATGCATAAACAAAACACTAACATCACAATACACAATTGTCAGCCGAGGTTGTGTAGTGTAAGCATCGGCAGCTTAAACACCAAGGAAAGCAACGTGCACAAATAACTTTTTGAGCCTCCATCTACATGTGCACTTTAAAGTCATGACCGAAAGTTCACAACTAAATTTTACCATCTTACTAAAAGTTTCTCAATTTAATATTCCTTGTCTTTTGCATTCCAGCTAAAAACAGTGAAATAAAGGCTTTTGTGAATAAAAAATGTTGAAATTAATTAGGATGCAAGTCAGAATTCCTCATTCCAAAACTTCAATATGTGGATTTACAATAATTATGGATTTATGGTTCTTGATTTTTCCTTTTTAACATATATATATATATATAATGATGCTTTCGAACTCACATTCTTAATTTTACTTTTTAAATCTAAACTAATAATTGTTAATATAATAATTCATTGCGTATATAGTTAAAATTTTAAAAACATCATCATCAATTAGAGAAAAAAATAAGTAAAAGATCATAGTTGTTATAATTAAATGACATATTAGTTATTATTTGAATAGAAAATAGGTGATATATGATGATGAAGTAATTCTGAGACATAATTAATTAAATTGATATACAAAAGCATGGACCATACCAACCAAAGTATGGGCACTCCATTTAAATTAAAATAAATAAAAAGGTTGGTCACTGACTTTCCTTAGTTGTCCAGGTCTCTTGTAAACAATTGATAAGAAAAAGTTTATATGCCATAATTTCATGTTGAATGTTAAACATTATACATTATTATTTATAAGTAAATTAATTTGATATAATTATATATTAAAAAAATTTATGGATATTTATAATATATAAAAGTATTCGATTATAATACAACCTAATACTTTATGCTTTAAATAATAATAAAAATAGAGAGCATGGAAAAAAAAAAGAAAAAAAAGAGACATAAAGAACAAAAAATGACAAGTGGGAAAAACCTCCAATTTGGTGCGACCTAGTCAAAAAGCTTGTCAATGAAGTGCAGAGAAAGATTTCTTTTTTCCTCTCCTCCTGAGTGGGGAGCTTTTAACGTCTACCTGATCCACATAGAATTCTATATAAACTACAAGTGGGCTAAGACCAGTATAGTGTTATACTCGTTAAAAAATTTAGACCAACATTTTCTTCAAACGCAAATTCACACCAACCCATCTTGTTGATTCACTTGAAGATCTTGAATCTTTATCCATTCTTATCAACTTGGCTTGGTGGGCGTGAGTCCCATAAAATTTGCAGGATCCCATATAAAAGTTTTGCGGCTACAAACATACAAACAGGGTAATTTTCCTCTAGTAAAAAACTTAAAATTGGGTAGTTATTTGTGTGCTTTATAAAAAATAGCTGAAAAGGGTAGGTGGAGATGGAGCAAAAACACGTTTTATTGTCAGCCTTGAGTGTTGGAGTTGGATTGGGTGTTGGGTTGGGATTGAGTTCTGGGCAAGTAGTGAACAAATGGGTTAGTGGGGATTATTCGTCTGGTGAGATTTTAGAGGAACAAATTGAAAAAGAGTTGATGAAGCTTGTGGTGAATGGAAAAAATATCAAAGTTACATTTGAAGACTTCCCCTACTACCTAAGGTAATAATTTTTTTTAGATCATGATTTGGGTTTTTACATTTATTTCTATTTCATAGAAGTGGGTATGATTTGTCTACATTAATTTATGTATATATTTGTGATTTTTTAAGTGGGTTATTTGAGTTGAGTTTTTTCATGTAGGGACTTCAGCATATTGTTCATCTGTTATTGAATCCAAGTGTTCTCCTTCTGCGTCCCAATATTTTTTTTTTCTCTTTTGGTGGAGGTGGGATTTAAAAGTGTCTATTTTCTTAAATTCATATACAGCCCTTTGAAGCTTTGTATTTTAAATTGTGAAATTGGTACAAGATAGCTGCAGTTTCTATTGGAGGGAAGAATGTTGAATTCTAGGAAAGTATCCCAAACTGTGAAATCATGATGTGAATTAGAGTTCTGGACAGTCTAGAATGTTCTACAAACATGTAGGACAACTTGTATAGACAATAATCCTTTAATAAAAATGTTGGGTTAATTAAATCCTTTGTACAGAAAAGATATTTACTTGATTTCATCTGATAAATTACAAATTATGTGATTTTCCTGAAACTGCTTTTTGACAGAAATCACTTTCTAGAGAAGCAATAGCAAATAGACAATATATCATGTACATTTCTCTAATGATTTTCTGTTTTTTACCTCAATAATTTCTAAGCCTATCCTTGGAGACAAGTAGAAATTTCATTTTGAGCCTTAAATGTGTTTCATCTAGGGGTGGTAATACGTGCAGGGTGTGCGTGTTCGTGTCGTATGTGTTTAATCCTTTAATAAAAATGTTGGGTTAATTAAATCCTTTGTACAGAAAAGATATTTACTTGATTTCATCTGATAAATTACAAATTATGTGATTTTCCTGAAACTGCTTTTTGACAGAAATCACTTTCTAGAGAAGCAATAGCAAATAGACAATATATCATGTACATTTCTCTAATGATTTTCTGTTTTTTACCTCAATAATTTCTAAGCCTATCCTTGGAGACAAGTAGAAATTTCATTTTGAGCCTTAAATGTGTTTCATCTAGGGGTGGTAATACGTGCAGGGTGTGCGTGTTCGTGTCGTATGTGTTTGTATTATGTGTGTCCTTGTTGGTGTTGCCTAGCTCAAATTCACAAATTTTTTAATATTATGAAAAAATTAAAGTATTTTTATGCAATTTATTTATTTATAATGATAAGAAGATCCAATATGTTTTCAAGTACAAAAGAATTAATAGTTAATTTTAACTAAAAAATGCTTTGTATAGTATTGGTTTGGCTTTGTGTTATTGGTTGCAGCCTGAATTGCCACCCTTCCAACATTGTCCTGCTTTTATTAAAACTAAAGGCCTCCACTTGATGTTGGTTATGACAGTAAGCAAACTAGGGTGCTATTGACAAGTGCAGCATATGTTCATTTGAAGCACTCAGATATCTCCAAGCATACTAGGAACCTTTCACCTGCAAGTAGAGCTATTATGCTTTCAGGACAAGATGGTATGTTATACTAGTAATAGAAAAGTCTCTTTGAAATCCTTTTTTAAAGTGTTTGTGCATCAAAGCTTGTCTTTTACTAACATGGTTGTACTTATATGCTTTTTTTTCTAAAGAACTTTACCATCAAACACTAGCCAAGGCTTTAGCACATTATTTCAAGTCAAAGTTGCTACTTTTGGATATTACTGACTTTTCTCTAAAGGTAAGGACAAACAAACTTAAATTAACTTTTAATTAATTATGACTCCCCATCTAATAATACTACTTGCATAACTTTCATGTTTACTTCATTACAGATGCAGAGCAAATATGGTTGTGAACAAAAAGAAACGGTATGCTGAGCTGTTATTTTCAATCTTTCACTGACTAAACCACTTTTTTTGGCATTTTATGTGTGTCCATGTTGTGCTCAAGTTTTTGTGAAAATGATGAATCAATACCTCCTTGGAGTTGCTTCTGAGCCTTATTGGTTTGTTTGTTTTGTAGTCCTTTAAGAGGTCCATCTCAGAGGCTACACTTGAACAAATGTCCAGCTTGTTGGGTTCCTTCACAATCCTTCCTCGGCGTAGAGAGGCTAATGGTATGAAAGGAGCTGAAGATTTGGACAATCCTTCCAAACTTTGTAGGAGTGCATCTTCGACATCTGATATTAGTAGCTTGTCTTCAAAATCTGCTGCGAAAAATTCAGGTTATAATTTAGAGTTTTCTTTTTAAATTCAAAATGTAATCTCAAAACAAACTTTGGAAGTGATTTTTTTTTTACCAATATTTTGAAGGGTGCAAGAGCTTGCATGCCACCTTGTCTAACTGGTCGGATTACTAGCTATGTTACTTGTATTCTTTATTTTCCATTAAGTATTTTTGTCCAAGCGATATGACATAAACATTCCAATTTGGTGTAATTGGCGAGTCTGACACCCGGATATATATCCAAAAATTTATCACTCTTGGTGTCCTAAAAGAATTTGTGCAACATAGATTACTGGCTAAGATGCATTTTTATGGAGATTGCTATGAAGTTTACTAACTACTTCTGTGGGGTTTTCTTTTTTTTCTTTTTAAGCTACTATGAAGAACACAAGCAGATGGTGTTTTGATGAGAAACAGTTTTTACAGTCACTTTACAAGGTAAATGTCATTGGATGTGTATAGTGTATTTTTGTAAGTATACTAATTCATGCACAGGGTTCACCTTGAGATATGGTGATAACACTTCTCTTGTTTCCCACTTCAAGTCACATTTTCAAATAACTTTTGATTAAAAAAGGGAAATACTTTTGTGACATCTTCAATTTTAAGCTTATTGATTTCTTTACTTTCCATATAGTACTATGCTATATTACAGGCTTCTGTATTACATATTTGATTTTAAGTCACCTAGCAAATTTGTAGCTTTCCATTATCCCAAAATGGTTCCAAGTATTAAAAAAATTGAAAAACTCATATTGGGTTTAGGGATAATCATGCTCGAGCTGATTACTTCCATCAGGTTAATCTTTTTATAAAGAAAATCGACTTCGATTCTTGAATAATCCACATCACTTCTGCTTCTATTCACAGGTCCTAATTTCAAAATCAGACACCGGTTCGATTATTCTATACATAAGAGATATTGAGAAACTTCTACTCGAATCAAAGAGGATGTATAGTCTATTCCATAAAATGTTAAAGAAGATCTCTGGGTCAGTATTGATACTTGGTTCTAGGGTGTTCAACCAAGAAGATGATGACTCTAGAGTAGTTGATGAGATGGTTACTGCTTTGTTTCCTTATAATATTGAGATCAGACCACCTGAAGATGAGACTTATCTTGACAGCTGGAAAGCCCAACTTGAAGAAGACATGAGAACACTTCAGTTTCATGATAACAAAAACCACATAGCTCAAGTACTTGCAGCCAATGACATTGAGTGCAATGATTTTTCTTCAATCATCGAAACAGACACAATGGTTATTGGCAATCACATAGAAGAAATTGTTGTATCAGCAATCTCTTATCATTTGATGAATAACAAGGATCCAGAATATCGAAATGGAAAACTTGTTATATCTTCTAAAAGGTAGTAAACAAGATTTCATACATGCTATTTCTTGAATAAATAGTTTTTTGGCTAAATTATCGGCTCTCAAACTTTAATTAAATTTACACATAAATTCCTAATTTTTATATCATACGATTTTGTGTTCAAACTTTTAAAATTTTACACGTCTTAAAATTTTGATCCAGAAATATGTATTTTATTAGTCAAATTAGGATATAATGTGAGAATTTTTAAAAGTTCGGGGATTACATTATAAGATTTAAAAGTTTAGGAATCTATATATATATTTACTCAATGTTTGGGGGACTAAGCCTAGTTTATTTGAACTTTCTTGAGAAATTCAATATCCGAGTTTAACTTCATTTTTGTTACAATTTTCGATCTGGAACAGTCTGTACCATGGACTGAGCATATTCCAGGAAGGAGAAAATGGTGGGAAGGGCACTCTGAAATTGGAGAGTCATGCTGAATATTCGAAGGTACGTATGTATTCATGTGGTTCACCTAGTGATATGACAAAAATCAATCCTTTCTGGTGTCAGGTTACATGTTCAAACCATGTTTGATCGAAAAAAAACAATGTTTGAGCTTTACAGATCTATTAAAAGGAAATTGCTTTTAACACTTTCGTTAATTTTAGAAGCCCATCTCTTCTCTCTATCTTAGGACATTGAAGAAGAAGATGGCACCAATTTAAAGAATGAATCCAAGTATGAAATTGCAGCTCTAGAAAACAAATTTGAGGCCTCAACATTGAAAAAAGATAGTGAGAATTCACCTTCACCAAAACCTGTAAGCTCAAGTTTCTTCTCAATATAGAGATGCATATGATTTGAGAGGACAATATTGTTGCATTAGGTTAGAGAATTTGTTGATTGGACAAAAATAGATCCCAAATATGAAATAACAATCTGTTCAGTAAATCCGTTTCTACTATCACTCTTGAGATTATGAATAACATTTCTCTTGTCTCACTGGTGTTTCATACAGGAAGGTCCTCCTGATAACGAGTTCGAGAAGCGAATAAGACTAGAGGTAATCCCAGCTAATGAGATAGGTGTAACATTTGCTGATATCGGCGCGTTGGATGAGATTAAAGAGTCCCTTCAAGAGTTGGTTATGCTACCTCTTCGAAGGCCAGACCTTTTCAAAGGTGGACTTCTTAAGCCATGTAGAGGTATACTACTCTTTGGACCTCCTGGTACCGGTAAGACAATGCTAGCAAAGGCAATTGCAAATGAAGCTGGTGCAAGTTTCATTAATGTGTCAATGTCTACTATCACTTCAAAATGGTTTGGAGAAGATGAAAAGAATGTTCGCGCTCTTTTCACGGTAGCTGCTAAGGTTGCTCCTACTATTATCTTTGTGGATGAAGTTGATAGTATGCTTGGACAGAGAACTAGAGCTGGAGAGCATGAAGCTATGAGGAAAATAAAAAATGAGTTCATGACACATTGGGATGGTCTGCTAACTAAACCTGGACATCAAATTCTTGTTCTTGCAGCTACAAATAGGCCATTTGATCTTGATGAAGCAATTATTAGACGCTTTGAGCGCAGGTCACTCATGCCATCTTACTATTTGTTCTTTTAATAGATTTATTAACAGTTACTATGTCAAAACTTCACCTTCAAAGAATAATACTAGGGGTTTGGATGGAATTACTTCTTTGAAATAAAAGTGCTTTCAAGTGAACCAAATAATGGGCTTTTTGGATTTGCTTCTCTTAGAAGTAGTTTAAAATGAAATGGTTTGGTTAAAAGTGGTTTTATAAGAAGCATTCAAGTGTTTGGAATGAAAATGTTAGAAATAATTTTAAGTTATATTAAGATAGAAGCATGTATTCGAAACTACATCTCCTAAAAGTATGTATTACTCTTTTAAAAGCACAAATAGCTCAAACTTTCAAAGTTAATTCTCATAGATTGTCAACCATCTTTGAAAGTTCTTTGATCCATATTAAAGCACTTTCAACCAAAAGGAGAAGCGGTTTCAAACGGATCTTTCTGTGAATTGACCAAACCACTTCTAATATAAGCATTCCTAACATATCTTAGTACCTTGTTGTGTAAAAAAAATTTGATATTACTCAAAAACTTCTGTGCAAAGTGCAAACCTTGACCATTTTGAAGGATTAAAAAGCGAGTGGATAAAATTATGGAGATTCATCTCTACTAAACTGGATCATTTTTTCTGTGCAGAATCATGGTTGGTCTTCCCTCAATTGAGAACAGGGAAATGATCTTGAGAACTCTTCTTTCAAGAGAAAATCTGGAAAATCTTGAGTTTAAAGAGCTTGCAACCATGACAGAAGGATTTAGTGGAAGTGATCTTAAGGTTGTTCTTTTTACCTTTTTTTTAAAAACATCTTTAATCAATAAATTTGAAAACAAAAATTATAGTTGTCTATAGAATCTCCCTTGACTCACTCCTGCAACAGAACTTGTGTGTGACCGCAGCTTATCGACCAGTTAGAGAACTACTACAACATGAGAAATTAAAGGATCAGGTACCAAAATCTTGAGATCTTTCATTGTTTTGCCTTTTTTGTGGATGAATTCAGTTTTTTGGGATATTAGGCTAACTCATGATTATCATACTATAGGAAAAGAAAAGCAGAGATTCAGAAGGCAAGAACTCAGAAGAAAATTTAGGTACAAATGAAGAAAGCAAAGAGGAGCTAGTAATTAGCCTGAGACCCTTAAACATGGAAGATATGAGGCAGGCAAAGAATCAGGTAAGAGAACTTGAATTCGATTTTATTTTTCTACTTCTTGCAATTCTACTTTAGAAACTTGTTTGCTTGTAATATAAATATGTTTCTAAACCAAACATAAATGTTTTCCAAACTCAAAAAACACATTGTGCTTCCACACGAAGCACACTGAAGCTTCCTGAAAGCACTTTCTACTAAAACTACTTTTGACTGAAACCACCATATTTGACAAAATTACAAGCAAACAGACCCTTAGTGTTATAGGCCGAGTGTGAGACAATGTTGTTTGTAGTTGTTCTTTCATTAGCAAATTATTTTGAAGTTTATCATTAAAATCTTCTAGGTGTAGTCTTATCTTCAAAACAACATAAATACATGGGCAGTGGAGAAATTCAATAAATTCCATGGACAATTTGTGTAATTTAGAATGGATGTTTATTTTCTTTTACCTGCAAAAAAAAAATACAGGTTGCTGCAAGTTTTGCTTCAGAGGGGTCGATAATGAATGAGCTAAAGCAGTGGAATGAGTTGTATGGAGAAGGAGGCTCAAGGAAGAAGCAACATCTCACTTACTTTCTATAGACTGTATGGAGGCAATAAAAAATTTATTCATATTCAGCATCACTAATTCAATATGGGGAGATGTTAAAGTTATAAGAAAGCATGGAGAGACCATTTGAAGAAACATATCAAGTGAAGTCACACACCAGTAAGATAACATTGGAGGATCAAAAGCTTCGAAACCTAACCTGAAAGAAATAATTCTTGAAGACTCCAGCAAAGACTCCAGCAAAAGCTTATGATGTCAATATATGTTGCTGTCCAAACGATCCGTAATTTGCGGCTTTAAGAGAGGGTTCTCGGTCTTCGTACAGGAGTAATAGTTATCAGTACGGAAGAAATTTAATTCAAAATATTGTAATTAATTATAATAAAATTTTAATTTAAAAATATATATAATTTAATAAATAATTATTTAGTATTTTTCTTATCTCGTGTTTATAAGTTTTTCTAATCTTGATTTTGTGACATTATTAACTCAAAAGATCAAAAATTATCAAAAATCTAAAATCAAAATCAAAGTAAAATCCAAAATCATGAGTTAAAAATAAGATAAAATAAAAATACTTAAAAAAATTTATTAATCAAATAAAAATTTATTTATCACTTAAAATGTTTAAATTTCAAATTTATCCAATCGAGTTTATACTTAAATATTTAAGTATATTATAAACATTTTGGAAAATATAACAATTAATAAAACTCTAACTAACGGGAACTCATGAAAGAGAAACTAATTATTAACTCCAATATGTCACGATCTTATTTTTCAAGTAGCGATCGTGTGGTACTTAGCACCGTCTGTTGCACTAAGCATGCCTTTGAATCCGAATGAAACTCTAAAGAGAATAGAAAGAGAGTTTGTAAAGAATGCTTTCCATTACTCTAGAGAGAGTTTATCTTACAAGATGCTAAGAATTCTTAAGATGAATTCAAATGAAGACCAATGAGTCTATTTATAGTGTGATTCTAAGTTTAAGGCTATGCCACCACTTTCTAGATTCTTCTACTTCTAGAATATACAAGAGTGTTCTTGTTTTATCTACAATATGCCACAAGGTTCTAGGATATTCTAGCTAACTCTAGAGTATTCTAGGAATGTCTAGTTCTTTCATGCACGTTCTAGGATGTTTCGTAAGCTTCCAGCGGCTTCTACATCCTTCATGAACCATCCGACATGTTCTAGAATATTTCAACCCATTCTAGTACCTTCCAACGTGCTCTAGAACATTCTAGGATCTTCAAAACTTGAGTTGAGTCTATCTAACTCTAACTTATTCTAGATATCTCTATGTCACTATAGAACCTTCTCATGTAAAAAAATCTAGATTATTTAAACAAATATCATTTATTTGGATTTTTAGGGGCATTTTTAGCAACACGTGACAAATATCTCACTTTAAATTGACTTATAAGGAAGAAAAGATTTTGTAATCCAAATAAGCTCATATAAGAGCAACTAATGTGAAAACTCATCAAAATTAAGTAATCCAATACATCAAGCATATGCCAATACATCAAGCATATGCCAATACGGAGCATGAGGTTCAAACTAAAGCAATGCTCCAACTCTTAAATACTGCGATGGGCAAAAATAAATGCTCATATAAGAGCAAGAAATTTGCACGATAAAAATTTGAACCGAATGATCAAATGAGGTGAAAAAGAATTGATTATAAATTTTTTCCCATATGAAACAGAAAAAGAATTAACTCTTTAGGAAGACACTTGTCGGAGCTTAGCGATTCCATGGGTTGCGAGTCATGAGAGAGAGAGGCGACGACAGTGCAATCTTGAACCTGGAACTGGAGCTAGGGTTGGGCTCGAACCCAAAGAATTGGGCACACTGTTAGTATACATGACTGGAGCTAGGAACGGATCATGATGGTGAGAAGATCGGGTCGAAGTTCGAATTTCTTCTACAAATCCACTTCCACGATCGGGCAGAGGATTGCATCTTCTTAGTCACGAACCCGAACTCTTATAAATCGGCTACACCAATAGGAACCCACTGAAGCCATTAATACTATCCCCTCAAAAACCCTTAAAGGCACCCTCTTGCTTTCCCTTCCAATCCACCAAATTTTGAAACAAATCTTCAAATTATCGAAAAATTGGCAAAGAAAATGAATTTATTGAATTGGAAGCCCTAGCGGCTGTAGCTGAGGAATATCAGGAAATGGTTCAAGAATTGGGATAACAGAGCTAGATATGACGATAATAGTGCAAGAATTGATCCAAGAAGCAAAGATGAAACCGAAATGATTCAAGAAGAAAGGAAGACTGAGCGAAATAAAAAGGGAGGTCGAAATCAACCTGATTGCGTAGAATCCTAACAGAGATTCACAAAATACAATCCATTGGATGATGAAAGGCCAGAAAGAATTGCAAAAAATAATCATTGATAGAGGGAGATGAAGCACGATTAATCTCAGGATAGAAAACACGTAAAGTGTATATTATTCAACCCAAAATGATAACATTTTATGATTGTAATTTTTTAGATATAATAATTTGTTTTTTTTAATTTTACTATACAAACGATTATTATAACTTTAAAAAAAATTAATTTTCTTTATAATTATTAATTGTTTTACGTATAATTAAAAATTTAAAAAGTTTTTTATTTTTTTCTTTTAATTCTTCAATTTTAATTTTATAATAATAAACAATTATTATAACTTTTGAAGATTTTTTTTATTTTCTTTATAATTATTAATTTTATTATTTTTCTACATATATTTAAATATTTAAAGAGTTTTTAAGTTTTTTCTTTTAATTCTTCCACTAAAAGAATATATAATTATTGTAATATTTATGAGTTTTTCATTTTTATTTTCTAATTTTAATTTCATTAATTATTTCACATAAAATTAAATATTTTATTAAAAAGTTAATATTTTATGAGTTTTTTAGTTTCTTCTTTTATTCTTCAAGTAAAAAATAATTATTAATATATATAATTAATTATTTTAAATTAAATGTAATTTGATAAATATTTATTAAATTTTTGATTATCTATTTTAATTTTATAATAATAAATAATTATTATAATTATTATGAGTTTTTTAATTTTTAATTTTAAGTTTTCACTGAAAAATAATTTATTAATTTTATATTATTATTGTACTAATCTTTTAATTTTACTAAATATAATTTATAAAATAAATAAATTAAATTGAATTATAGTTATATTATGTCATATGAGAAGAACTATAATTTTTTTTAAGTATACTAATTTAATAAATATTCAATTTCTCTTTATTTTCATAATAGATAATTAAAATAATATTCATGAATCTTTTTATTTTTTTTAATTGTTTCATTAATACTTTAGCATAAAATCAAATATTTTACTAAAATAATATTTTATGATTGCAATTTTTTAGATATAATAATTTGTTTTTTTAATTTTACAATAACAAACAATTATTATAACTTTCAAAAAAAATTAATTTTCTTTATAATTATTTGTTTTTTTACATATAATTAAACATTTAAAAAGTTTTTTATTTTTTTCTTTTAATTTTTCAATTTTAATTTTATAATAATAAACAATTATTATAATTTTCATATTTTTCATAATAAAATATTAAATATCTTAGGATTCTTGAGTTTTTATTTTATTCTTCCATAAAAATTAATTATTAATATATATAATCATACACTAAATATAAGTCAATAAATAAATTAAAATTTATTACATATGAAAATTTTAGTTTTATCTTTTAATTTTTTAATAATATATAATTATTATAATAATGATAAGTCTTTTGATTTTTTTCTTTTTAAATTTCAAGAAATAGACAATTTATGAGTTTTAAATTTATTCACACATAATTAATTATTTAAAAATCTTTTATATGTATAATTAATTATTTTTTTTATATAAAATATAATTTAAAAAATAAATTATCCAATATTAAATTATAGTTGATTATATTAAATGAGGAAATAATAGATACTTACATTATATCTTTTTAGTATATTAATTTATCATATATTTAGTGAAAATTTGATTTTCTTTTTTAATATTATAATAATAGATAATTATTATAATATGTACGAGTCTATTTTTAAAAAAAATTAATTTCATTAACTCTTTCACATAATTAAATATTTAAAAAAATCAATATTTTAAGAATATTATGGTTTTTTCTTTTATTTTTCGCTAAAAAATAATTATTAATACATATAATCAATTATTTTTATACTAATTATAATTTAAAAATAATTTAAAATATAAATTTTTAATTTTCTCTATTATTTCTATACTAATAGGAAATTATAATAATAATAATAAATCTTTCATCTTTTTTCTAAATTTTAGTAGATAGAAAATATAATTAATACATATAATTAATTATTTTTTATATTAAATATAATTAAAAAATATTATATTATATTATATAAAAAAAATAAATTAATACCTATAACATATTTTACCAATTAAAACATGAGATAAAATTGTACAAATTACAAAGTCACTTCTTTACAATAAATTAAACAGTTATAAATGAGTAAAAGTTTGGTATCAAGTGTCAATCATTATCTTACACCTTAACATAAGGAGATTAACTTAATTCCAAAAACCCTGAAATATAGCTCATGCACGAACCATCTAGAACATATTGGATTTAAAAAATAAAAGAAGAAGAAAATAAAATAACAGTGGTAATAAAATAATAATTAAAATTATTTTATAAAATAAATAATACTAATATATCAATATATTATAGAGAAAATATATTATCAAAGAATTAAAGACCGTCTAAAAGATGAAAAAAAGTCCAACATCCGATACATGAGGTAAAAGGATACAAATTTCTAACTGACTCATCCCTATATGCATCAAACATAATAACATTATGAGAATAGTACACTCAACAAAAACAATACTTAATAATATCAAAATAACATATAGCATTTAAAGTAAGAAATTAAAAGTAAGATAGAGGGAAGAAATACATTATAATTAGAGTTTAAATAATTATGTGTTTTAATAGATATAATTTAAACTCAAATTATACTACCTCAAAACTAAGCATGCAAAACATAAAATATAATGAGATAAATTTACATAAAGAATGTATCTATATAGTAAAATTCTTAGGTGACTTAAGGTAATAAATGAGTAACAAATAATTCACTAATTAATATAAAAGTTACAACTTTAAAAGATATAAAACTAATATTACTTCTATTAGGTGAGACCTGATTGTTCTCCATAACCAACACCACTTGATGTGATGTGATCAGATACAACATAACAATAATGTATAGATATACTAACACAATTTTTGAATACTACTCACATAAAAAAGTATTCACTTACAACGTAAAATAGTAACTCACACTATTCTATGCTCACACAAACGTATCACAATTACAAATATAATTTATGGATATGGAATTCAAAATAGTGGAACACCTTGCTAACCACTTCACCAAGGGATGTAGCAAAGTCCATGGTGAAGGTGTTAGCGAGGTGCCAAAAAGTTACACTTTTCTATTCCCAAAAATGTCAAGTCAATTCATAAAGACTTGTACTAAAAACATGTCAAAACGCTCAAGTAAAAATGTTAGCTCGCTCATACGCTTGCTCATTGAAAACCAGCACTTTTACTTAGTATGCACACTACAAAAACCAACCTCGTGGTGTGTGTAAATATGTTCACATAAAAAGTGTACTTAACTATGTGCGTGTGTAAATTACTGATCTACAGTAACTTACCTTGCACAGAGGAAGATAAAAACACTAAATAAAAAAATATCATATTTTGTACACAGACACAGATACAACATACAACGGAGCTTACAATCACCTATTTTGGCTTTCCAGATCAAAACAATGCATAACTAGATATAAAAACTTATCAAACATGAGAAGATCATGAAGATGTCCAAAAGTTGTTTGTTTCCATAAATAACACATCTTAAGTGTGCTTCATCCATCTTCATGTAACAAAGCTTCCTCTGTCAGATTGAAACATGAGGGTCTCAACACCACATCATACAAAACATCTGAAGCTCGAAGACATCACTTTACACTTGTAACATATACACACGAAACAAACACATATCCCGTGAATGTATCATGGATACATAATATGTAGTCAAACCATATACTATCATGTTATCCTTATATAGGCACAAAATGATAGGCATAAACACAAGTAAATATGCACACCTCCCTCTAACTTCATGCAACATTCCCCTTAAATCCATGCAAGTCAGACAATAATACATATTGCAATTCTACACTCACAGCCTATGAAACGTAGCATCACCAAAAACAAATAGTCGTGCACATATTCTTCTCTCCCTTTTTGACAAATAAAGTCAAATGAACACCTCAAAATGAGGGAGATAAGGTATATAGAAATGAGAAGTAAATGGAGATTAGATTGAGTAAGTTCAAAGATAAAGAGTGAATTCAAATTAGACAATGCACTTTACATAAACATTCAAAGGGCTATTACAATCAAGTAGGAGTATGACTAAACAATTGATTTCAAGCTCAATGTATGTTGTGCAAAATATTATTCTATACAACATCAAGAATAGTTTAAGTGAAACAAGCAAATGGAGAAATATAATCAAATTGAACCAAACTTTATAAGTGCACAAATAGTCTCTCTCTCTACTAATGTAAGTGCAAGCTCAGAAGAAATAAAAAATATTTTCAAAGGTATCGGTAGAAGAGAAGGAAAATTTTAAGCAATGACACACCTTTAAAAGATAGACTTTCACTTCAAGCACCTAGCTCATAACCAAAAGAAGTTATCCAATAAATAGAGAACTTTTTTTCTTGTAGCTCCCAAAAATAATCATTTAAGAACTTTCTCAAACAAGGGAACTTCTTTAATAGCTATTTAGATAGGAGTTCAATGAACCGTTTTTTTTTTCTGTCTCCCCCCCCCCCCCCCCCCCCCTTTGTTTTATAAAAACATATATTTCTTTCTCTCTCATTTTTTTTCTTTCTTTCTCTATTTTGTTTAAATTCTTTACTTGAAAGGAATACATCTAGTCCCAAAGCAAAAAAAAATATTCATCAAGGCCAAGTGGAAACTAAATAGAATGAGTGCTAGGTAAGTGAGATTTAACATTTAAGCTAGCCAAGAAGGTGTAAAGAAATTAAGGTATAACAAAAGGGATCTAGAGAGGAAACTAAGGATAAGTAAACAAGCATAGAAAGAAGGATCAAACAGATCAAAGAAGGCCTAAATCATCTTTCTGTCTAAGCATCACTTAAGATTTCGTCTCGAGAGACACTACACATGGATTTCAAAGCATGTTAGATCCATAGAAATCATTAAAGCAAGGAACACACGAGCTTTCAAAAACATCCATATAAATTCACAATGTTAAGAAATGGGTAAAAGGAACAAAATATTTTTTAGAAAAATGCAAGAATTTAGTCATACATGAGCTTCAAGAAAACACATATCATGATAGCCTTATTACAATTTAAGACAAATTCACATTAATCACAAAACAACCATAGAACTTAAAATTTACTTCAAAACACAAGAAGAAAGAAGGTTCCTTCAGTAAACAAAGATAACACAAAAAATAGAAAAGGAAAAATACAAGTGCAAAATAGTAACCAAAGTTCTTTAGGCAAGGTGAAAGACACATACCAATAGCTTTTCTAAGGAATTAAACCTTTGAAAATCTAGATGTTTTGCAAAAATATCAACAAGTTGACGATCAGTGCAAATATGCTACAGCGTCAAGGTGTTTGATTCAACAAAATCTCTTATAAAATGGTGATAGATATCAATGTGCTTGGTTTTTAAGTATTGGATATGATTCTTTGAAATACAAACAGTACAGTACTGGTGTTGTCACAATGTAAAAAAAGATCTTTAACTTGGATACTATAATCAGATAACATATGTTTCATCCAAAGTAATTGAAAGTGGCACAAACCAGCAACAATATATTCAGCCTCAATAGTCGAAAGAGAGATTGAGCTATGTTTTATACTGTGCCAAAATATTAAGAAGTTTGCTAAGTAGAAACACTCATATGAAGTACTTTTTCTATCATCGTTACATCTAGCCCAATCAACATCAGAGTAACCAACCAACTATGCAGTAGTATCCCTAGGATACCAAATACCAACTTATGACGTACCCTTTGACATATTTAACGATCATTTTGACAGCAACTAGATGTAATTATTTAAGGTTAGCTTGGTATCTAGCACAAAATCTAACGCTAAAGAAGATGTCTGGATGGCTTACAGTTAGATACAAAAGACTTTAATCATACTCCTATACAAAGCTTTCTCAACATCCTTTCTTGAAGAGTCTTGATGAAGTTTCAAAGTTGTGCTCATAGGGGTTCTGGTTCGAGGAGAAGAGACATTATCCAATCCAAACTTCTTAATTAGATCCTTGGTATATTTTTCTTATGAAAGGAAGATCATATATGTCATTCGTCTAATTTGAAAACCAAGAAAGAATTTCAGTTCACCAATTAGGCTCATCTCTAACTCACTTTGCATGGTTACAACAAAATTTTGATCAAGGTCATCTTTAGTGGAACCAAAAATAATGTCATCAACCTAGATTTGAGCAATAACAACCTCTCATTGAATTCTTAAGACAAATACGGTTTTGTCCTCACTTCCTCTCAGAAAACCATTATTATGGAGAAACGTGGCGATAATATCATATAATGCATGTGGAGTCTTTTAATCCATAAAGATCTTTCTTAAGTCTTTGACATGATTTGGAAAGTGTGGGTCTTCAAACCCTTTTGGTTATTCCATAAAAACTTCCTCTTTATTGATTCCATTCAAAAAGGCACTTTTAACATCCATTTGATATAGCTTAACCTTGAAAAAATAGGCTAGACCAAGAAGTGGTTTGACAAACTCAAGACGAGCAACGAGAATGAAGGTTTCCTCAAATTCTATTCCTTCAAGCTGGGTATACCCTTGGAAAACAAGCCGAGATTTATATCTAGCAATGACTCCATTTTTGCCTTCTCAATTCTTATAAAACCAGATGGTACCAATAATATGTTTTTTCAAAGCTCTAGGGACAAAATATCAGACATCGTTTCTCTTAAATTGGTTAAGTTCTTCCTATATGGAGATTATCTAATGTACGTCCTACAAGGCTTCTTTTATGTTTTTAGGAAGAATGGTTGAAGTGAAGAATATGTAATTCAAAGTCTCTTGCAGTTGATGTCTTGTCTTAACACCTTTTTCCATAATACCAATGATATTGTCAGTAGGATGGGCTTTCTTTTCCTACTTAGGAAGTGACAAGTCTTCTTGATCACCATCTCTTTCATTCTCCGAACTTGTGGGAGGATCAACAAGAGTCATTGTTGGATAATTCTTAACATTACTAATGACATTATTTGAAGAACTCTAGTCATCAAAAATATCATTGTCATCTGATTCAACAATTTTAGTAGCACTTGAGTCATCAATCGCAACATTGATTGACTCTATAACGGTATATGTTCTTAAATTGTGGACCAGGTATGCATGATTGTTGGTGGAATATAATATGAATATTTTGAGATCATCCTTAGCATCAAACTTTTCTAGAAACTCTATCTTTGAGAATATAGCATGTGCTACTAAACACACGAAGATGCTTAACATTTGGTTTCTTTCCGAACATGAGTTCATACGAAGATTGGAAAGTATTGGGTCTTATGAAGCATCGATTCAACATATAGCATGCAATGTTAACTGCCTCACCCAAAAGTACTTTGCTAGGTTCTTACTAGCTAGTATCACCTTGGCTATCTCTTGAATTATCTTATTTTTTATTTCAATAATCCCATTTTTGTTGCAAGTCTTGGGAGCGGAGAACTTATACTGAATACCCATTTCATCACAGAAAGTACTAAATTATAATTTTCAAATTCTCTATCATGATCACTTTTGATTTTGATAATAGTACTAATGGTTTCAAATTTCTCATTTTGTACTTGATACATAAAGTCTTGAAGTGATCAAAGGATTTATATTTTTCTATGAGAAACAAAACCCAAGTATATCTAGAAAAATTGTCAACAATAACCAACATATACTTTCTTTCTCTCATATTGGGAGTTTGAACTAGACCCATTAGATCCATATGAAGAAGTTGAAGAAGTCTAATGGTAAACAAGTGTTGGTTCTTCTTGTGTTGACTCTTGCTTTGTTTACCCATTTAACACGAACCATAAATGTACTTAGGTATGAAGGTGATAGAAGAGAAACCCTAAACAACTTTGAGATTTGAGATTCTCTTCAACAATTTATGATTAACATGCCTAAGATGTTGGTGCCGTAATTATTTGGTGCTCATACTTAGCTTGTTACAAACAACTTTAGAAGAGGTTTCTACACAGTAGCAATTATCATTAGATCTAACAACTTTGATCAAAGTTTCACTAGACTCATTATACACAATACAATCAATTTGAGTAAACTTAGCAATGTTTTTGTTGTCATAAATTTCGTTGATGCAAATAAGGTTAGCCTTGAGTCCTTCCACATATATAACATCTTTGAGTTCAGGGATACTAGGGGCATTGATGGATCATATACCATAGATCAACGCCTTATTACCATCACCATATGTAACTGATCCATCACTATTAAGAGTTAAATCGGTGAAAGACTTATTATCGATCATGTGTCCTGAGCAACCATTATCAAAAACCAATAGCTAGAAGTATGAGCATTCAAGGCAATGTGAACCAAATTGTAATTTAAATCTTGATCATAAGTACCAATTTCGAGAGAATATTTAAACTCATTCAAGATCAACATAGCATCATTCTGTAGAGTTAAGGCTTCACTAGTCAAAGTAATAGAAAGTTTTAGAAGTTCTTCCACATGACTTAACATATTTCCATTGTAAGTAGGAGACTTCTTTTAAAAGAAGGTGAAGGTGAGATGACCTGAATAGCAAGAAGTAGGAGAGACAAATAGACTCTAAGAACTCATAAAAACATTGGTGAAGTCATCATCAAAGATCTCAATGACAAAAGAATTATCCGTCTTGTAAGAGAACATGAACGTGTAAGTATACACAGTCACAAGTAATAAGTGATAAATAAGATATCATTCCCACATAGATTTATAACTAATCTTTGTTAAGTACTAAATTGTTTCAACTTAATTTTATCCAAACAATCGATAGTTGGATAGAGTTTAACTAAACTATTTTTGATAACAATATATAAGAAAATTTTAGGATTTCAATTTCACCAAATTAATCCACTTGAATCATATTATTTTCTCTTAATTTATGTTCTCGCATTTAATTTTTCAACAAAGAACTCCTAATTATCCATGTCTCTTCCGATAACAAATAGACACATCTCATTACAATAATTCACTATATTCCTATGACAATTAAATTTTGCAAAGATTCATTAAGTTCAAAAGTCTCAATAGTTACACATACAATAAAGGTATATTCATTTCCCATATAAATATATGTTATTCTGCCCATGAGCAAAACACAAAAAATCCTTTTCCAAGTTCATTTGGGTTCACAGATCAATTGATTAATCTTCCAACCATCAAAGGCATAAAGCACAAATACAATAAACAAATTAAAAATATCCCATAAATCATTCAAAAATAATTAATTCAAGCTTCATAATGTAAGTTACATGGAAACTCTAGAACAAATAATTTAATTCATAGCAAATATTCAAATTACAATACAAAAATATTTAGACAGTTTAGAGAAATAAAATTAAAATAAAAAATATTAGAAGAAACTCTTTCACGATTCCTCAATGAAAAAATAGAGTTCCTCCCATTTTCTTCTTCTTTACTGTCTCCATTCTCTGTATTTTTACCTAATAGAATAACAATAAAAGTCGAAAATGGCATCTACGTGTTCTCCCTATTTTTTAGAGACAAAAAACACACACAAAAACTCTATATGGCTTCTACAAGTTCTCCAAAATATACCCCAAAAATTTACGAGAAGAGGCATGTAAAAAGGTGAGAAACAAAATGTGCAAAAGAGTTGGACTGCATATGGAATCCTCAGAATTGTTTTTTCACTATGCATGCCACGTGGCACATTCTGATTCACTGGAAAATAACCGGACATGCGGCAAATTCAAACTGGGTGAGACTTGAGGGCGTATACAACATCGGTGGACCGCCTCATAGAGGAATTCCACACGATAGGCTGTCTAGAACAATTGGAAGCCATTTGTGACTCTCTCACGTGGGACATGGGAAACATGCACAATATAGACCGTTCATATTTTGATATGATGGTGGGTGAGAGAGGATGCATCTCAGGGAAAATCAGCTGCGTAAATAGGTGGACCCCACTCTACATGCCAAACTACGAAACAGATGGATCCCACTCTACACGCCAAACTACAAAACAGATGGACCCCACTCTGCACGTCGAACGATGCAAAAGCAGTTGACATATCGTCCACTCTCCCAATCCGCTTTTGCATCTCACTCTACTGATCTACACTATTGAATTTCTAATCTGAAGGTGAGTGAGACGTGTTGATCAATGTCGCGCGTGGTAGTTCCTTTTTACACAGAAAACAATTTTAAATTTAAATTTTTTTAATTGAATTTAAGGTCTCTTTTTAATTCAAAATAAATTTTCAAATTTTGTTATTTGCAATTAAATCCTTTTTAAATTTAAATTGTTTAATTCTCTCTAAAAATATAATTTCTTAGAAAACAAAGACTAAATAATAATTTAGGAACTTAAAATTAACTAAAAACCTTAAAAACATAGTAATTATATTTAATAAATTGAACAAAATAACTCTAAAATACAGAGTTATCAAGAATTTTCTTGAACAATAGTCAAAATAGAAGAGAAAGGATGAACAAATTTAAGTCTTAATAACTTCTCAAAACTCGTATCTCCATAGCCTACTTATTTTAGCTTCTTTAATTTGTCTTTCAAAGTCATATTGTTGAAGATGAAGAATTTTAGTTATTTCATGTTTTTTCTAGAAGGATGGATTCAAGAAAAATGACTTTATTAGTGTCAACTTCAACACGAGTATGAAGTCTAGTCAACTCAGCATCACAATCTTCCAAAATGTATTCCAAGATAGACCTTTTCATCTTCCAAGATGCAAGTTTCTTTCTTAAGATTGCATACAACTCTAGAATTACAAGAAATCTCAAGTGTGCAATGATCTTTAACAACCTTGGACTCTTTATCTTGAATTGGCTTCTCAAGTTCACTTATTCGATTAAGGCACTTTTCATTATTCTGTAACAAAATCTGTTGAGTCTTAATATGATTTCTCAAACTTTGTTCCAAATTGTCTACAAGTTTATCACTATCCAAAGTGAAGTTGAGAAATTGATGAGAAAAATTCAAAAATTCCTTATCTTTTTAAGAAATATCATTATGAATCTTGTTTCTGAACTTTTTAGCTTTAGATTGTTGTACACAAGATGATCATAGGAATTTGTAGAGAGAATTAATCCTTATCACCAGTGTTAGTCCTATAAGATGAGATGGACAGAACATTCTTAGAATAAGAAGCCATAAGAGTAGAGTATTAAAGAGTAATAGTCTTTGTCTTTTCATAAATGGGAATACTAGTTTGGGAAGTATATCCATCATATTTCTTTTCTAGGAATTCCCAAGCTTTCTTGACATTAGTAAATTTGTTCATAACAAAAGAATCCTCTAAAATGATTAAGTTGATGAGAAGGTGCAATCCTTGGTAGTTTGAATAGCAAATATGTAGTTGCTCTTTACTACATACATTAATAGGTTTGGATTCAACAACACTAGTCTTAGAGATATGCATAAGACATGTCCAACTTTCCTCAATCATGGACCAAACATCATTGTAACAGATCTCAAGTATACGCACATTTGAAACCTCTAGTAAAAGTAATAAATAGCATTTAACTTAGGTGGTTCATTGAATAACCCTTGTATATCATCCATTATAACAACTTTGAAAGAATTAAACACATAAAGAAAAGGAAAAAGATCAACACCAAAGTGATAAATCCTAAACAAGGTATACCCGCTATGATACCAATTGAAAAAAAGTCTATAATTTGGTACACTACCTGGGTAAAAAGATACAGATTCCTAACAGATTCGTCTCTATATACAACTAACAGAATAATAGTATGAAAGCAGTACACTCAACAAAAGTAGTACTAGAATAATATTAAAATAGCAAATAGTATCCAAAGTAAGAAACTATAAACAAATTAAAAGTCAGATAAAGGGAAACAAACATGTTCTAATGAGATTTTAAATAATCATATGTTTTAACATATACAATTTAAACTTGGATTACACTAGCCTCACAACTAAGCATGTGTAACACAAGATATAAAGAGAAAACCCACATAGATATCGTATCTATGTGGTAACGTCTTCGGGTTTCTTAGGACAATAACTCAATAACAAACAATTCACTAATCAATATAACAGTTACAACTCTGAAAGAAAAAAGATATTTATTAACTCTATTAGTTAGGACTAATTTCTTAATTATCTATTTATGCTTATACTTGGTACTTCTATAATGACTTGGTTTGACACAAACTCAACTATTCTCCACAACCAATACAACTTGATGTGATATGATTAGATACAATGGAATAGTAATGTATAGAATATACTAACACAACCTTTGAATACTACTCACACAGAAAAGTATTCACTTACTATGTAAAATAGAAATTCACATTATTCCATGCTCGTACAAACGTATTATAATTACAGATATAATTAGTGAATACAAAATTCAAAACAATGGAATTTTTTTGTAGAATTTCACCAAGTTTTTAGAATTAAGAAAATAATTAAAGAGAGAGGCATTTATAGCCAATAAGTGGCCACCTTACCAACCACCTCTCCAAAAAGTTACACTTTTATGTTTTCAAAAATGCTGAATACGATCCATAAATACCTACACTTGAAACGCGCCAAAAACCTCAAGTAAAAACATTGGCTTGCTTGCACACTTGCTCATTGAAAATCAACAATCTACCTAACATGCATAGTATGAAAATGAACTCCATGGTGTGTATAAACATGTGCACATACAAAGTGTATCTAACTATGTGCATATATAAAGTGTATCTAACTATGTGCATGTATGAATTATTGATATGTAATATCCAACCTTACGTGAAGAAAGATAAAAAGACTAAGTAAAAGACAACATACATCATGTTTTGTACACCGGAAGCAAACACACAAACATAAGTATTATAAAATAAATATATGTGCTTGACTACTTTACCCTTAAAAAAAGTTATGTAGTTAATAAAGGTGAAAACAACTCTACTAAGTATTAAGAGTCTTAATCTCTTTCCTAACTTATAAATGTCTTATTATTTTATGTAAATTCTTCACTTTTTAAATAAAATATATGCGTTCTTGAAATACAAATTAACTCATTTTTTATTCCAACTTTTTTCTAGATCTTGTTTTTACTCTCTTTGCAAACAAAGGTATCGTATTATCAATATCATTACTTCATAAGTATTTTTCAAATAATTGTTTTCATCCATAAATGTTAATCTTCCAACTATTATGTTAAAATTTAGAAAAAAATATATAATTATTATATTAAATATAAACTGTTAATATTTTTTTATAAAAAAAATATTATATTCTAGAACGGATCCTATTGGATAAATGATTTATGATATTTTCTATAGCCAAGAAATTTTTAAGTTATAAATTGTTTCAATATATGTTATTCAACTTTCTCATAAAGAATAATAAATTAAGGGCAAAAATGAATGTTAACCTTGGAAAAGACAATTTATAAGATGAGATGTAATATTTCATCGTTGATATTCAATTGAAATATTTTATCTATTTCTATTTATAAAATGTTAACTTGTCTTTCTTTGAGTCTTTTATAGATGCTGCAAAGCCTTGCTTTGAGAAAAAAACCTTGAACACATGCAAGGATATTTTTTCGATTTTCAAATTCAACACCAAAAATATCACTAGTAAAATATTTTAATAGTATCAATAATTTCCATTACTGTATAAATTAAAATATTACACTAATGAAGCTTAATTAAAGTACTAAAACAAATTAATCATAAATTACTAATGCTATTTATTGATGATCGAAAAATCATAGATGCAAAAATTATAAGTTGAAATAAAAACAAATATTGTAAAGTTTATGAGTGATGACAATATTCGTAAACAATTAAATGTAAACTAGTTTCTAGGTGTGTTTTCATGTTTATTATTCAAAATTGAATAAAATTTCGAGCTTCAACTAAATATGTTTAAGGTATTGATAATTGTATTTTATATAGTTATTTTCATCTATTTTATTAATTATAATTGTTATGTTCTTCACATTTTTAGTTAATTTTAGTTTAATAAATTAATATTTACCTTTTATATGTTAAGGAATACATTTTTGATAAAATTAAATAATTTGAATCGAAACCGTACTTAATTGCAAATTTATGCCCACAAATATAATTTCAAATAATAGAGTTCTTAATTGCAATTTATAAAAGTCTAAAATATAATTAAAATTAAAATTGGGCTTAATTTTAATTATTAAAAGTTCAAAATTTTAATTTCAATTAGAAAAGGGCTTAACTGTAATTAAAGAAAGTTTAAAATGTAATTTGAATTAAATTTGTGGGTCAAAATACAATTAATTAAAGTTTAAATTTCTGCGCAGGTGAGAAGAAGTCCACGCACCCTAATCCATGCGCAAAACGTGGACCATCAAATCATAGAAGAAACGGCTATGATGCACGCGTCTCTATCACACCCGACCAACGCGAGTGGGTTCAGGTCTCTCTATATCACGCGGCTCGGTGCCCGAGTGGGGCCCACCTGCCACGTAGGCCGGCGTACAGGTGGGACTCACGTGTCTGACGCGTTGCGGCTGCTGTCCCCCACCTTCGTGCGCCTCTTTTCCCGTGTGGTCGATCCACATGCGCCCGGTTATTAAACGAATCACAATATGTCACGTGTCTCACCTTATCTTCCATCCAATCATATTCTGACACGTGGCATGTTACGATGAGCATGAAAGCGCAGGATCATGCCCGCGTTTCAGTCGTTGTCTCCCACGTCCTACACGCCTCTTTTCCCGTGCAGTCGATCCACATACGCCCGTTCCCTACAACCAATGAGGTGCTGCCACATGTCCCACTATTTGTTCCAGCGAATCAGATCGCGACACGTGGTAGAGTTTATCGAAAAGCAAAATAGAAACTGACGGCTCTTCCACTCAGATTTAAATGCGTTTTCAATACCAGTTTTGTCTCCCACGTGTAATTTATTATTATTTTTGCCATATCTCTCTGTCCCCCGCGTGTATTAAAAATATATATTTTTAAATGTATATTTTTTTAGAAATTTGATGTTATAAATAAGGGATAGTATGATAGAGTAAAAAAGGTTTTGGGGAGTTTACAATTTGAGATTTTTAGTAGTATTCGGGGGTGGACTGTGGAACACGTAGAAGCCATTTTTGGCTTCTGTTGTGTTCTGCGTGTTCCAAATATTGACGATCCGAAATGATTTAATTTTTCTTTGTTCTTCGTCTCATTTTCTGTATCTGCTGTAATTTTATTTTAAATTTATGAAGTAATTTAATTTTTCTAGGGTTGCATTTTATCTAAATTTATAAGACGTTCGATTTGTTTATTCTATTTTGTGCTTAATGCTTTTGATTATTTATGAATTTTATCAAATGATTCATGGCACTTAAATAAACTTGGAAGAGACATTTTTGTGTGTATTGCTCATAAATAGAATGACATGTATGATGAAGGATAGGAATATACCCTAATTGTATGTGTGGTCATTTGAGAACTTAGAACGTAATGAATCTTGGTGAATTTAATTCTCATAGGTATATAGTGAATTAATTTAACGAGATGTGTTTATACGGAGCTCGGAAGAGATGTATGAATAAAATTAGAAGTTTTCGGTTGACAAATTAAATGTACTAAAAAAATATAAATCAAAAGAAAATAACATGATTTGAGTTGATTAATTTGGTGAAAAGTTGCAATCCTAGATTTCTTTTATTTTGTTAAAAACTCTTTTCTTAAACTTGTTCAAATCAACAATCGTTTTGGATAAAATCAGAGAGAGATAATTTTAATACTCAACAAACTATAGTAACAAATCTCCGTGGGAACGATAACTTACTTATCAAATTTTATTACTTGTGACCGTGTATGCTTGCACGTTTTATGTTTTCCAAAAGAGACAACAAGTATACACTTATTTCTTAATACATTAGAATTGAATTTACACACATAGGAAAACATGGTATATATATACTAGTCAATCAATCGAGTAGAAGGCAATTGACAGAAGTGATAGATCAATCAAGAATCGATCATGTATGATCCATGTGCTCTCGGGTTGATTTTTAATTGGACTAGATTGATCGAAGTTAAGTTTGATTGATCGAGGATTGAGAATCGATCTTGTTTGTTCTACCTACTCTCTGGTTTGTATTAATCGATGTTGGATCATTCAAAAAAGGTTTTAATTGATCGAGCATGTAAGTTTTCAACTTAAAATTCTTTTGTTTATTCGAGCTAATTTTGTAGAAAAAAAATCCATTGCATTAAGATTCATCTTCTTATGTTTCTTTTTCATCAACCTTTCTTCTTTTTTACTCAGAAGAGTTGCCTTGTTTGCATGGTTAAGCCACGTAATCAAAAATGAAAGCTTTAAAATCCTAAAAATCTTCAAGAATTATAAATTTGTTTATGAAAAATTATACACCATTTGGATATTAACATCTTTAAACCGTCAAGGTTCTTATCTACCTTCTTAGAGATTTTCAATCTCTCAAAGGTTTACCTCTGTAATTGATGGAGACGAAACTTCAATAGTATTCATGCCAATTAGTTTATTCATTTTCATAAAATTTAAGTTTTTAAAAATTTAAGAACCTTATCCTTGAATTGATAAAGTTGAGTTAGTTATGATTTGGTTGGAAGAAGTAACTCGGTTATGCAATAGTGATAAAGATAAGTGATCTTTATTTATTGGGCTCGTTATTCTGCTTAAATTCTAAGTTGATCCGAGTGCAATTAAATTATTATTTTTTAATATTGAAATTTTTATTATAAGAGTATTACTTAATTATTTAATTGTAAATTATAGTTTTTTTTTATATATTTATTCAACCAAAATAAATTCATGGATGTAATAAATCGTAATTGATATATTTATTTTTGTAATAAACTAAAATTACATTGGATGATACTTTATGTTAAGCAAAACCATCTATAATGAAATGGTAAAAATAACATATAAAATTTAAGTAGTTTAACTTTTTAATTTGAAAAACTTATTCTAATAATGATTAAACCGAAAAAAATTCACTAAAAATCAAATAGAGAGTATAAATACCACACAGGAAAGCAATGTGACAATGATGGATTCTGAATTCTTACATTATGGTCCTAATAATTGATATTAATCTCTATTGTGGTTTGATTTGAAAGTCTTCTACCCTAGATATATGTAGTCCTATAGATATTTATTGTATAGTTATTCTAATTCAAATAGGAATAAGGATTGTATACCTAATAAAGATCTTTTATAGAAATATCAATTATTGATCTACCCAATACATAATTGTCAATCTAAATTTAAATATATTTAAAAAAAACAAAGTTAGGTATACCTAGAATGAAAGAAAAAGAACAAAAAACATGAGGTATTTGGGCCCCCAGCCATGATTTTGTCACTATACACCAATAACATTAAGAAATATCTAAGTCGTTTAATATTAAATAGGTTTAAATGATTATAGTTTAATTTAAAACGACGTCTAATTGGATGACGTTCAATATGAAAATAATATTTGAATTTTTTTTTAATAATAAAAATGTATAAATTGGACAAAATGTATGTTTTTTTTTTGTAGTTACAAGTTTTAATAGTATTATTTTTTTATTGTTTTACCAAATTTTTGAGAAAAAAATTATATTTCATTCATTTAAACAAAAAATACAAGAATAATGAAATCAATAAAATGAAAATACATCAAATTATTATAAAAATTAATAAAAATCATATGTTTGAGTTTACTTTGCTTTTTGGGTTCAAACATTTATGATTATTTTCATTCATACGAAGATAGATCTTTAATCAAATTTGACCATTTATATATTAAATATTCTCATTTTTAACTGTATAAAAACCTAAACCAAAAATATAAGATTTAGATATAAATTTTAAAAAAACAAATCATCATTTAACAAAATATGCTTTTAATATTTTTTAAAAATTAAAAAAATATATTTAAATAACTTTTTATTTAAATTTTATTATTATTTATTTTTGTTAGAATATTTCATATTAAATTTCATTTTTATTCTTATTAAAAACTCATGTTTTAATCGTCTTTTAATTATTTGGTATAAAATAATAATATTTTAAATAAAAAATTATTAAAATAATATAATTTATCGTTAATTGTCTATTTTTACAAAGCTAATAGATTAAATGACATTATTCATAATTTGATGGACTAAACAACACAAATATCTAAGTGACTTTTGTAATATTTTACATTTTTTATACTGTATATTTTAATTATTAAATATGTTATTTTTGTCATTTTTATTGTTAGATGTAAATATCTGTTATATTAGATCTTTAATTACTTGCATAATTTGACATAATTTAGCACTTTTTAACTTTAACTTTAATCTAATTTTATTTTATTTTATTAATTTTAGACTTTATTATTATTATTTAAATTTTATTACATATTTGAAGATAACGAAAATCCAAAATTTTAGAAATATATCATCTAAATACTATCAAATTTAAATTTAAATTAATATATATATATATATAAAGAAAATAAACAACATCCGAGTGTAAGATATATATATTATATGAATTTGAGATATATATCAGAAAGAAAACGCAGAGAGTGATAAGTAGAAGGTTTTTATTTATTTTTATGTTTGTCTAATTTATTCTGAATTTAATGCTTCTAATTAATTGATTATTTAATTAATTAGATGACTTTAATCTTGTGATTTACTATTGAAATAGGAATTTATTGAAACTAATACATTTATTTAAAAGTTTAATCAATTGATATTAAAACTTATTATTTGATTTAATCTATTTTTAAACATTTTTTAAGTATTTACAAATTGACTTAATTTTGATTCAGGGTATTTTCCCTTAATTATTTATGTTATATAAAGTTATATCAAATAATTTTTAGCATCAAATTTTATCAATTAATTATTTTATTTTTTTAAATAACATTTATATACTTACACACCAACGTACAAATATATTAATAGGTTCAAGCTCACGACTTTATCCATGCGGTTATTAAAATAGCTAATACAATCAAATTTTAAAAATTTGATAACCAAATTATATTCTCTTAAATTTCATAATTTTTATTAATTTTATTATAAATAACTCGTACATAAAGTTAAGAAATATTAACAATAAAACATATAGTTGTTATTTTTCAAATATAAAGATTTTTTTGTTATTTTAAAGAACACGACGAGAAGTATTTATAAATTGACCCTTTAATAAATTTATCTACCACAAAAATAAATAAATAAAGATTTAACATTAGAATTTTCTTTTTTGGAAAGATTAACATTATTTATTCCTAGTTTTATCGGATGAATATCAAACTAAAAAAGAACACACTTTTATAGCTCACTTAGTAAGATTGTGATGTCATTAATCAAAAGATCAAATGTTATAATCTCAACCCCTACTTTCCACACTCAAAATAAGTGCAGCATATTATTTTAACTAAAAAAAAATTAGTCTGAAAGAAGAACTTCATAGATTTGTTCCAAAATAACACAGATTAGAAAATCTGCAATTTCCCCCAATATACTATTAATCCATAGGTGTGTCATCAAGATAGCAGGAATAACAAAACCATTATGGCTATTACAAGGGCAGAAACATTTTAGCCCCCAGTTTAACAAATGAGTACTACTATGTATTATACATCACAAAAAAAGAAAAAAAAATGCACATGTCATCACTTTATTGTAAAAAAAAAATTGGATACCGTGGTCAATTGCTTTAAATTTGTACATTTTAATTACTTTATTATTACACTTTGGTCATTACAAATCAATTTTAATAATTTTAATCAAATTATTTTTCAATTTTTTCAACATTTGAAACATTTTTATCTTTAAACACCTACCAATTTTCTACTAACAAAGTTTAATTCAATCTAACTTAATTTTTTCCAATAAAAAAAATGATTCAAACAAACCAAAATTAACAAGAAATTATTAAAATATCCAAAAATGTAATAATAATGTGATTAAAAATACACAAATTTAAAGAAAAGTAACTAATGTACCCAATTTATGAAAGTGATAAAGTGTCTAAAATTAAGGTTAAACTAAATTTTAATTGCAAGAAAATAAGGTGTCTAGAAATCCAATTATGGAAAACATTGGAACTACCAAGTTTCACCAAAATATATTAATAGTGTGTCAAAGCAATCCAAAAGCAACTAATAAGATAGGGAGGGAAGCCTTGAAATGGGTAAACATCATAACCTTGACTAGAATCATAGATATTCAATGCTATCAACATGTACCTAAAATAAACCCCATCATGGTGACTCTAATCTTTCTTCTTTTCTTTCAATGGACCTTTGGGGATTTTACTCAATACCTTCTCATCAAAAACTGCATACTGCTTCTTGATCTCAACTAGTACCTTCTCAGCAATTGGATCAATCTTATCTTCATATTTATCATAAATCACAGGCACAGTGAACAGCAAGACAATGCCTGTATACCAAATATTATTTGGACGTCAAGAACAGTCATCAATGGAATAGCCTAATACAAATGCAGCTTTAGTCTTAATATCAAAGAAACAGAGTATTTTCTCACATATGTAAAACAAAGTCAGGAAATTGCACCAGCTCCCAACGACAGACAAGACCCACAAGCCAGCAATAACCTGAAAAAAATAGCAACACCTAATAAGTAGTATAACACCATACAAGCCAGAACAAAGACAGTCCTAAAAGAAATACAAGAATCAAGTGCATAGCCTGTAAGAATTAAAAAGATTCCACCACAAATATTTTTTTTAATAGAATTCAGAGAGCAATGTAAGTTTCTGTAAGTGATGTTTCCAATTCCTGAGACTCCAAATAAATTCATTGGAGATGAGAAACATACACCAAGAAACTTCCTCAAATCCCTGCCAGATGCAATATCCCGCAGAACATCCAATGCCCGGTTTAATTCCACCCGTAATGCAGAAGTAAACTGAAGGACACATTTCTCATGAATATGGACTTCTGGGATATGAGGAGGAGACCTGGTCAAGAAAGACAGCCATCACCACCAAAGGAATTTATGAATAATAATTTAAGAAAACTTGTACTAACATACAAAAATCTTACTTGTTGATAAATGTGGATGCATTTGACCATAGGAAAAGAATAGCTAGAGTAAGTATCGTTATATGGCAGACGAGAGTAAGCAAGTGGTACTCAAGAGCCTCAAAGAGGATCCACAATGCAGTGGCTCCACCAAGCACACTTGCTGAAAGTTTTTTATTCCTCCACAGGAAAACATCAGCAGCTGCAACAGGGATTTGAAGGTAGTTGATAAACTATTGATGTTAAAATGAAGGGAAGCAGAGGAGAAAAAAACAGATTAAAATTTATCTCAATGCTCATATGCATATTGCATGATTAATCAAAATCTGGACAAAAAGGAGGTCACAAGTTTTGAAACCCATTAAATTCCACTCATAGCAGTATCCTTACCTCCGAGCACTTCAAACAGAACCAAATGTAACCATCAATATCACTCAAAATAAAAGGTCAATCGCCTTGTTGCACAATGAGATTTGCTTGCAGTCTTTAAGATGTGTGTTCAATACGTGTACAAGTGAGTGAATGTGCAATCATGAGTATTAATTTATTGTTTATTCAAAACAGTATCACCCAAAAGATGATACATCAATTATGAATATGACCACTAAGAAATTTGGTTTTAAACCTAACTCTCCTACATATGCATGATAAGAAATCAAAATACTAAGTTAACATTTATTCCACAGTAAAGAACATACATCAAAGAGACAATACGATATTCCAGATCGAGAGTATCAGACGACTAGGTGAACCACCTTACAAATGTAATCTAAACTTTTGATAAAAGTAAAACCAACTCCATGAACTATTCTAGCCGTAGTAAAAGGTCAAACATAATATTAAAAAAAAAAGGAACTAAATACCGCAAGCATTTTATATCCTTTATTTATGAAATCGCCAAGAAACTACAATCAAACCAACGAATACCAACGGAAAAGTCTACAAAGTGAAAAGCAAATGGATCAACTCAATCAATTTCACATATATGAACATGAAATTACCGTGAGATCAAAATGACACATTAACGAAAAGAAATCGATATTCCAGATCTTAATTTATTTAATTGAAATATTCGATAGATCATATGAACAATATCTACCGACAATGTTGCATCGTAATACAATCAGATCGGAAAACAATTTACCTCAAAGATTAGCATTTTATCGTTTATATTCATATTCCATACTTTTGGACCAACGAAAGGTCACAAATCTATCGACATAAATGCATATCGACGTATAATTGTATATATCTAGCTATCCACGTATGGAATAAAGGATAGAAAAGTACGTTTCCCACCACCCAGGACCTTGTGGAGGGGTTTTTCTCGACCGAAAAGCCTCCTAATCTGGGATTTAGCGGAATCCATCTTCGACGGCTTGTCGTCGTCGGAGTCAGATGAAGAATCCTTTCCACGGATCTTATCTGTAATCTTTTCCATCAAAGATTCTGACTCGCCTTTGTGCTCCGCCATTGATCTCAATACGCAAAGCTCGAAGCTTTCTTGTGGAAAGAGGGGGTGGAGAAAGGAAGAGAAACAGAAACGGAAAATTGGAGTTAAGTGTGCCTTGCAAGATTTAGACTATTTAGAGGGAGAAAAATGGGAGGTGACGAAAATAAATCTGGGCCGTCAAAGCAAATGAAAGCATGTCATGAATTTAACATAAAAATAAAACGTAAGTAATTATAAAAAATAATATCTTTAAAATTTATAATAATAATAATTATAATATTTTAATAATATTAAATTAATCTAATTTAAGAATATTAAATATTAAATAATTTTAAATAAAGTAATTTAATTAAAATAGAACAATATCTTAAATTTTTTTAATTTTAAAAATATATAGAATTGACTTAAAATAAAATATTTTTTTAGTAATTATAAGTTTTAAAAATATTATTTTTTAAAAAAACTTTTTCAACTAAAATTATACTTTATTTAATAATACCAAAAAGCTTAATAATTATTTAAAAAGTAATTCATTTGAATTGCATGAAACACCATCATTCTAAAGATTTGAAATAACGAAATTCTTTTAGGTAAGAGTATGAAAGGAATGTCATGTTACACACGAGTCTATGCATATGATCTAGAGTATCAATTTTTTTTATTATTATTTCAATGATATTTAAAAACAACTCCTAAAATGACGTACTCCTAAGATTTACTTTGTGATTTATTAAATAATACTTCAATATCCATTCACTTAAATTCATATATTCAAATTATATTAAATATCATCTCTATCATATTTCTCCCTTACTATTTATATATAACATATAAAGTTACACATTTTATTTCATTTAAGTCACTCATTGCATGCTACGTTATATGATTATCTAAGAAAATCAAAAGCTTTTTAACTTCAGAATACATTGATTCGTCAAAGTGTAATTTTGTATGAAATTAGCATTAAAGCAAGGTGCACAATAAAAGTTAAGAACTCGTTAAAAAAATTATTTGGCCTTCAAATTATAAAAGTTATGACCCCTAGTAGCTAGTTTCCATTTATACCTTTGTAGTTATTCGGAATTAATAATAATAATACCCCTTTTACCCTTGTTTCGACAATCCACCTTATATTACTTATTTGATTTTAATTTAAAACTTGTCTAATATGTTTTAAGTGATTTATCTAGTAATTTATTGTTAAGACTTAAATTATTTTAAATATATGAATCAAATTAAATCATTAATTATAGTAAAAAAAAAGTACATTAAATTATCTAAATTAAAATAATTTAAAGATAATATTATTATTAAAATTAATCAAAATAAATAAAAATAGTATAAAGTTATTGATTAAAAATAAAGATTAAAAAGACAACAAAATGAAAATAATTACCAAAGGTAACAATTACCAACCCCTTGAATCTTACTATCTACTAGACATGAACCACGAGAAAAATAAAGTTCAAGTTGACTAACCCGAGTTATTATGCGCTGACGAACCATGAATGATAACGTATGAGTATGGAAATTGCTTAATTGCAAATCGATTATCAGCAGCAAGCTTCTCGATCACAGAGCTTCCTTGTTTATTCAGTACATCTTTAACAAGAAGGACTTTTATGGGTCTCTGTGTAGTCTTTTATAAATACACAATAAATATAATTGGAGAATATCTTAAGATGGAATCACAGGACCTCCTTAAGGAATATGCTTTTCTCATTTACTTTAGAATTTAGATAGATATTTACTTTCATTTACTTTAGAATTTAGATACATATTTCCTTTCATTTGCTTTAAAATTTACAAGTAAATAATGTTAAATTTTTAAAATACTTCTTAAAATCATATGTAAGTCAATTCAATAAGATTTTATTGAATTAAATGTTGTTTAAATTTATAAGTAACATTATTGTCTTATTCCTGATCGATGTGTAATAAGGATATTTAACAGCCTCATGCACATACATATTTACTTCGTTTATTTTAGAATTTAGATACATATTTACTTTAGAATTTAGAAGTAAATAATGTTAAATTTTTAAGATGTTTCTTATGTGTTAAAAAATCAGATCTAACTCAACTCAATAAGATTTCATTGAGTTAAAGATTGTTTAAGTTTATAAGTAACATTGTTGTCTTGTTCTTGGCCGACGTGGAACAAGAATACTTAATGACCTCCTCCATACGGTAGATGTAGACATAAGCGCCACAATGAGACTGTGGTAGAACCTAATGTCTAAACACATAGAAACCAGGAGCAGAAGTCTGATATCATATTAGAAACTTATACTTAACTCAACCCAATAAAATCTCATTAATTTAAAGATTAATCAGATTTATAAATAATATTATTGTTTTGCTCCTAGACGACGTAAGATAAGGATACTTAATACTATGGAATCAACCAATAAAATCTCATTCTGTCACATGTAAATGTAAAGTTATAAGTAACATAATGTTATTTTAAGGGAAAAAAGTTATAATTAAAATATACTCAATGCATATTTAAATAGGTTTATTATTACATTACATTGGTATCATTATTTTATTTTTCTTATTTTTTTATTTAGATTTTAGAGGTAATATTTTAGTGGTATTTCATTAAAAAAATATATCAATTTGATATAATTTATCATTTAATTGAATTTTTTTTATATACACTAATAATATACATGTGATATTCAAATATTATTTTTGGATAATAAATTAATTAAATGATATGTTAAAATAATCGATCAATAATTTATCCAAAAATATCCTTTGAATTGGAAAATTTTAAGTTCAATAACAAATTATACTAAATTATTACATGTTATTACTAAAATATCACCTCAAAAATCTAAAAAAATATCAAAAATAAAATGATATTATGAGTGTGATAATAAATCCTATTTAAATAGTATCCCATTCCCCTCAAAAGAAAATATTGTTTTTTAAGCAATATGGTGAACTTTTATTTTTAATAAATTAAGACTAGATTGTTTCAATCACGTATCTACAAGACTCTATTTGACTTGTTTCCAATAGTGAATACTTTGCTGGGGGAGGAGAAATATATGAGGCCAATTCATCCAGAGTTAATGTTGTTTTAAATATTTTATAAAATAAAAATAAATCCCTTAAAAATAAAGAATGTAGGACATTTCTTCACCAAAAACTCAACAACAATTTCAATAAAAAAGCAAGAAGATGAATGAACCTCGGATCTCACATCTGGGTTGTTTTACGATTAATCTCATAAAGATTAGTTAAACCTTTACAAATATTACAGGGAATCAATAACTTTAGGAAATCTATATTATTATTATTATTATTATTATTATTTGCATTTTTTATGCCTATTTTCAATTAACACATAAAATAACTCTATTTTGATTATTTATATAATTTTTTGTAAAATTCAATAATTATATTAATGAATTAGGATATCTTAAATGTACCAGTTATTATTAAAATTAACAAAAATATATACAAAAAAAAACTAAATAAGAATATCTAATGTATACTAATTAAGAATAAAATAAAAAAAGAGTAACATAACGAAAATAAGGATAATACAAAGATACACACTCCCAATATTCGAACTATAAAAAGTCCATAAAGCTTAGGTGTAATATTTACCCAAAATAGACTAAAAAATAAAGATACATCATTTTTTACCTAATTAGAAAAATGACAATTTTATTTCTTATGAAAATACCATTTTATCTTCTAGTAGATTTTAGGTTTAAATTTTTTTTTTATGTAAGACCTAACATATAATAATGAAAAATTTGTAAAATATTACAAATAATAAAAAAAATGACAAAAATGATAGTAAATCAAAGAATATTAAAGTAGAAACATAAGACATATAAGGATGTTTCTCATAAAAAATGATAATCAGTAAAAAAAAATTAAAAAATAAGGTTAAATCTTAAAGAAAGATGAGTTTAAAGATCAATCATTTTCAAAACCAAGGAAAATGTTTTTAAAAAATAACATAATTTATTATGAAATAAATAATAAGGAAATAAGTATCAATATCACATATGCAAAATAAATATATAATATACCATTAATTGATAAAAAAAATCATAGTAAATAAACTATCAAAAATTCCTAAAAATAGTAAAAAAACAATTAAATACATTCATTTAGGAGAAATCCAAATATTAATAAAACCTCATTTTAGATAAGGAATTAATATATCGATAAAACTAATACTGCTAAATAATAAAATAATAAACAAAAAAAATGTTTTATTAAGAATGATTGATGGTGACCTAAGATATCAAAAACTAAAATTTACAACATACTCTAAGTTTGTTATTAGTATTCACTATAAAAACTTAAATCAAGTGTTAAGTTTAGATTATGAATTTAAAATATGGGATTTAGTGAAAGAATGAAATTATCCATTTTTAATACACTATATAGTAGGGTATTCATTAGCAAATAGTCATAAACAATTTAATATATGGACAAAATAAATAAAATCTTCCAAGAACTTAGACAAATAATAAGACTAGAAATACTAACAAACTTTGAAATTCCAAATGAAAAAGAAACTTATAACAAAGAAAACAAATTATAGAATTAAAACAAGAAGTTCAAGTAATGAAAGTATATGATGTAATGCTAGAAAGAAAATAACAACAAGATGTTTAAAAAAAATTACAAGATATAGACTTAAAACTTAATGGAAGCCTAACAAGTGTATCAAAAAATCAAATAACAATAGTGAAAGTCCTTATTCTTTTAGGAGGAAAAATGGATATAGTACAAGAATCAAACATTAAATCCTAATGAGACATAAATAAAAACCAAAAAGAACTTATAAATGAGACAAGAGAAATTAATAAAAAAAATATAACAAGATATACATGAAAAATTTACAGAATTAAGAATAAATATAAATAATATACCCAAAAATAATCAAACTATAAGTCATAATCTTGATCCATTCAAAGAATTAAAAGAAGAACCACTTTGAAGATCATATGCATTGATATTTAGGAATGAAAAAATGAGAAAAAATCTAAAAATAAAGAAAAAGCTATAATCACATCTCAATGAAATACATAAAAGAATTATAAGAACAATTTATAAACCCTCAAAATAAGGATATACAAAAATTAATTAGTTTATTAACACTAACTAATGAAGAACTAGAAAAAATTATAATGAAAAAAAGATTTGTACAAACAAATAGGAAGATTATATGACAATAATCAGCGAGATTAGTAATGAACCAGAAATCATGACCTCAAAAGGTTATATAAAATTAATTTCATTACCAATTCTTTACCAAAAAGAAACATTTGACCCACATAAGTAATAGACAAAGATTAGAAGAACATGATATTCTTATAGAAGGAAACAAGAACCTAAAATGGAAAAAATATTATATTGGAGAACTAGGGGTAGTATCCGATCAGAATTCAAATTCTATGAAAATTATACTATAATCTTTTAAATTTAGGCTGTATAAGAGTTAGGAAAAAAACATTAGATGAATGGTCAAGTGGTATTAATGTAATCCTACAAACTTCTCAAACTACACTCAAACCTTTGAACTTGTAAAGTCTTAATAACTTACAAATTTAACATAATAACAATATCTATTAATGTAGAGGAATGCCCCTATATGTGGAGAATATATAAGAAATTTATCGAAGAATAAAGGAAGACACATTACTAAATCCATTGAAAACGAAATTGAGGAAGCCAAATTGCATCTAGCAAATATGAAAATCTGTAACATGTGTTTTATAGATTCATTTATTTGTGAATATGAAATATATTATCATAAATTACCACCTTTTATGCAAGAAAATTATAAAAAATATTCTTTCAGAAATTAACTGAAATATTACATAAAACTTTAACATATACCTTAAGAGGAAGAATAAGAAGTCTTAAAAATTAGATAATCATCAAATGTCAATAAAGAAAAGAATATAAACAAATAAGAGAATATGATAAAATTTGTTGTAATACAAGAGATTTTAGAAGGTGAGGAAAGTATGGGTGTACTATAAAACCTTACATTCAAAAGTATTAAAAAATATATAGAAATAGAACCTTTAAAATATATAAATTAAAAAAAAATACTTTCAAAAATATAAAAGAAGATAGAATAGAACAATGAAAACAGACACAAAAATATTTAATTGTAAGAATTGCTAATAATACTACAATAAATCTTAATAAGGTTTTAAAAGATATAAATATAATGATAGGAAGAGAAAATTTTCATATTCCTACCATAGATCAACAAGAAATAGGAGTTGATTTATTAATAAGAAATAATTTTCTGAACTTATATCAACATTTTACATAATATTTGGATAAAATAAGTCTAACATTAGATGATAAAATCATTTATGTTCAAAAAAAGAAGAAAAACTTTGATGTATGAAACTCAACTTTTATGCAACACAAAAAAGTGAAAACATGATGAGATAAACACAAAGTAGCAACAAAAATCTTATTTAGAAAATATTTCATTAGACATATAAGAGAAATATAACTCTTTTCTTAATGAAATATAAGAAGATAAAGCCTTAGCAGGAATCAAAAAATTATTAAAAACAATAAGCTTAGAAAATCCTTTAGATATAAAAATTAATAAAATCTAAAATGATTATCAATATAAAATTAAGATATCCTAACTAGGTCATTAGAGTAAAATCAATAATTTATATTCCATAAGACATGATAAAATTTGAAAAACAAATTAAATAACTTTTGGAACTAAAAGTAATAATAACAAGTGATTTATCTCACTCTACTTTGACATTCTTAGTCGAAAAAATAAGAGAAAAAAAGAGAGAATTTTAATAAACTTCAAATCATTGAATAAAAAAACCAATGATGATGAATGTTTTATTCCAAAACAAAAAGAACTATTATCATTGATAAAAGAAAATAATTTTTTCTCAAGTTCCCATTACAAAAGTAAATTTCGGAAAATAAAATTAGATGAAAAATCTTAAAAATTAACAGCATTTATTTGCCTCCAAAGACAGTTCCAATGGACTTTTGTACCATTTGGATTAAAATAAGCTTTATGTATCTTTCAAAGATATATAAATAACATCTTTAAGAAATTACAAAATAATTGTTGTACTTACATAGATGATATTTTGATTTTCAGTAATAATTTAAATAGATATTATTAATATTTTACAAGAATGTAGAAAGAAAGACTAAATACTTTTAGAGAAGAAAACAATAATTTCTTAACAAAAGATTGAGTATTTAGGGTTGAAAGTCGAAGAAAGAAAACATAATCTATAACCTCATTTACTAAATAATATTCAACGATTTCCTAGTGAATTAAAGGAAAAAAATCAATTACAAAGATTTCTAAAATGTTTGACATATGTTGATGTATATACAAAAACCCTTACAAAAAAAATTGAAAAAATTTCATGTCTGAAAATGGGCTAAAGAAGATATTCTATATATGAATAAAGTAAAAACATAGGTAAAAAATTTATCAAATTTATACCATCCAAATCTAGATGATAAAATGATAATTAAAACATATGATTTACATGAATATTGAGAAACAATTTTGAAAGCAAAAGCATATGACAAAGATGAATATTGTTGCATATATACATGAAGATCTTTTCACGGTCTATAATTAAATTATCATAGTAACGAAAAAGAATATATAGTTATTAAAAAGACTATTAAGAAATTTGCAATATATGTCATAAGTTTTAGATTCATTAGAAAACAATAATAGTTTAGCAGAAATAAAACATCTTGATATCAAGATCAAGATGAAGGAAAAGGAAATAAAAATCATTTAGGAACAACTTGAGTTTTTATACCTTGAGAAGTCTCTTTTAAAGACAGAAAATAAACAAGACGAACTTAATTGCTCAAAATAACTATTAGAGTTAAAAAAACTCTAAAGAAGAATCATCATAAAAAATTCAATCTAAATAAGGTTAAACTTTTGAAGAAAAAATTCAAAATGATAACGAAGAACCTAATAGCTCAAAAGAGGAAAACAAATTCTAAAATAAAAAAAGAAAAACTCAATTGGGTTGATGAAGTAGAAAAAGAAGAACAAAAAAAAGATTTATGTAGTCTACAATGACCCAAAACCAGTAATCTACAATAATTGGGTAGAAACAAGTAAAATCATTCTTGGGTTTAGTGGAATAATTTATAGCCTTCATCAATAGGATAGAAGCTGAAGGCAATTATATCAATTACAAAACACCAAAATTAATCTCTAGAATAAATTGTAAAAAAATACCCTACAACACTACAACAACCAGCATCACCAAGTAGGTTAAAAACTCTAGGAAATATAGTTTGACCCCAATACTATTCAAAGAGGCATCCCTCATAGAAACAACAAAAATAGTATGATCACTGGTACTATTAAGGGAAACAACCTCCAAGAATACATCAATTATTAAAAAAGAAAAAAATCAATACAAGAATTTGTCTAAACCACAATGATTGGACTTTTATAACTTATCCAAAAAATCTACCCAGGAACATATTGAAGATATGTAATTATACATCATATAAAAGAAATTTCCTGTAGGAAGTAAATTTAATATTCTTGAATGAGCTATATTCATGAATTAATTTAAGTGAATTAAATTACTTTTTTTAAAATTTCAATAAGAAGATTAGAGCAAGTGACAAGCATGTCTATTTTAGATTTTTCAATTAAATAATGGACTGGAATGATGAAGGTTGTATTAGTCCCTACCATTTTATCAACCTAAGGATTTTCAATACAAACTAAGAAATTTTCAAGCCAAGAACACTTCCAGAAAAGGAATTCAACACAGATGAACTCTATGTATTAAGAGACCAGATGCTAGGACAAGCTTACTATGAATTAACAATTTTACTGAAATCAAAGTAAATTTTCCAACTAATAAAGTCATCATCACTTCCTATAGTAATATTAATGGAGATTGAGGTACTGGTCAAGTTGATGTTCCAAGTTCTGATCAAGTTGATGTTCCCAAGTTCTGATCAAGTTGATGCTCCCAAGTTCTGATCAAGTTGATGTTCCCAAGTTCTGATCAAGTTGATGTTTTCAAATATTCTCATGAATTTTTGCAAGGAATTGGTGGCCCAATGATTAGGAATAGATTTGGAAGATAAAGTTGGGTGTAAGGGTTACTTTAGGAAGAAATTTTTGTTTTAATTAATTATGGACCTTTTATGTTTAGCAATTTTTGTTTTAGTGAATTGTGGACTTTTTATGTTTTATTTGTCATAAGTCATTTTAGTCTTTTAATTTTAAGGATGGATTAGGCCCAATCCACCACTAAATAAGCTTATTAGTCTTTTATCTCTTGAATTTGTGCCTAGGGTTTCCTTTAGGCTTGAATTTGTGCTTAGGGTCTTTCTTTAGGCTTGAATTTATGTCTAGGGTTTTTCTATTATGGTTTCTTGTTATAAAAGAGCAGTTATGTAATTTAGAGGACACAACAAATATCATTAATGAAAAGTATATATCAAAAAACTTTTGCTTTTCCTTTTTGTGTTCGTGATTGAATGCTTGAATTCAATTTATCAAAGGAATTGATCATCCTTTGTGGCGTCTCAAGAATAGGGTTTTAAGGAATTTGTTTCCTTAGGGTTCTAATTTGATCATCTTCAACAATTTCTTAGAAAATCAATCATTCTTATTCCTTTGAGTTTGTGAATTCCTAAGATTTTTTACCTAAAGGGTCCGCATCATTTGATATCAGAGCTTTGATTGCTAAAAACGGGTTATTTATCTTTGTTTCGAATTCTTGATTTCGAATATATATATATATATTCCTTGTTTGTTTCTATGTCCTTTCAACAAAAAAAAATCATCCTTTTATGCATTTGATTGTTTTCTTGATGCCAAATTCACAAAAAAATGTCTTGACTCTAAATTTGATTGTTTTCTTTTCTTATCTTTGTGGAGCAAAAATATTCTTGTTTTGGGATTTTGATTTCTTGATGTTCTTGTTTGGTTTCCTTATTTCCTTTCAATTTTGTGTCATTGTCTTCGTCTTTAGAATTCGTTTCATAGTTCTATTTGAAGTATTCATATTTTTTATTGTTCTTTATTTTTGTGTTCAATCTATCTTTGTTCTTCAAAAATCAGAGTTGCAACTTTGAACAACCATAAATTTTGACTCGAGTAACAAAACAACTATTATAATATATCAAATTGAAACTCGTTTCTATTCTTATAAGTGAAATGAACTTTAGCTATATTTTGAACCATTTTCGACCCCAAATTCCATCGTTTACACTACTAATTGAGGGGTTAAAATTTTGTCACACCTTTTTGCGTTGTTTTGGATTATTGTTCATTAGGGTTGCGAATTTGTTTTTTTTTTTTGAATTTTCTATTGACAACAGCCGCAACAACAGTAAAAAAAAAGGAAAAAGAAGAAGAAGAGGAGAACAAAGTAGCAGATTGTTCAAGATTTCAATTCTTGTTTTTCTTGCTGAGTTTTCTTGTTCTTGTTGAAAATTGTTTTTTTTATTTTGTTCTTGTTTTGTCTATTTCATTATAGAGAATCATCAAACTTACTATCCAAGTTTGATTAAAAAAAAAGGAGTCATATTGTTGTCAAGATTCTTTCTTTAAAGTCTTCTTTAGACTTTCTTTCTATCCTCAATTAAGTTTTTAAAATTTTGATTTTCAAGATTTTCAAGATATTGAAAAGATTCTTTTTTGGGTCTTTAGAATCCTATTTGGACTTTCTTTTTGTCATCATTTTTCATTAAGTTTTAAAATTATGATTTTTGAGATTGTCACCAATAAGCTGGTTACTTCTTGAGATTAATTAAATTCTTTGATTTTGTTAAGAACACAAAAGAATGTTGGTTTGAGATTTGAATGGCACAAGACAAGAGAGGCCAAAATAGTGAGAAAACAATATAGGCCAAAATAGTGTTAAAAAAAGAAGAGTGATAATTTAAGATTCGTCCTCAAGATTTTTAATGGCTAATTTAAGAAGCTGAATGCTAGGTTGGATGATTTAGAATCCTTTCCCTATTCTAAATTACATAGGAGAAGACATAGAAGACATGAGTTTGAGAAAGGATAAGTTGATTCCAATGACAAAAAGGTTATGGATATACAAACAAATGGAGAAATCAAAAGTGTCAATTCAAGTGACGATGAGATACCACTATTAGAGGATTTTTCTGATATTAAAGTGGAATAACCTGTGCATGGAGATTTACTTGTCATAAGGAGAGCCTTGAATATACAACCTAAGGACAAATGAGAGAAAAGTGAGCATAAAGGAGAAAAAATGAGTAAAAGAGAGAAAAAAGTGAGCAAACATGAGAGGAAAATAAAAAAAATGAGTGTAATTGTTGAAAAACATGAGATTATGAATGCAATGATGGAAAGGCAACAATTACTTGTACTTATGTACAAGGATGTTTATCTTTCTACTAACGATCTTAACTTATTTTTTCCTAGTGTCATTGTATCTTTATTGCAGGACTTTGAGGGTCAACTTCCTTTAGAGATTCCCCATGGATTACCTTTTTTGAGAGACATTGAGCATTAAATAGACTTCATTTATGGATTAGTTATACCAAATCAACTTGCTTATCGAGCTAAGATTCGAGGATGAATCTTTTCAAAGAGGAGGGGAATAATGGAGATTGAGGTGCTGATCAATTTAATGTTTCCAAATATTCTCATGATCTTTTACAAGGAATTGACGGTCCAATAACTAGGGATAGAATTGAAAGATCATGTTGGGTGCAAGAGTTACTTTAGGAAGTAATTTTTGTTTTAATTAATTGTGGGCATTTTATATTTAGCAATTTTTATTTTAGTGAATTATGGGTTTTTTATGTTTTATTTATCATAAGTCTTTTTAGTTTTTTTTTATTTTGAAGGATAGATTAGGCCCAATCTACCACTAAATAAGCCCATTAGTCTTTTATCTCTTGAATTTGCACATAGAGTTTCCTTTAGGCTTGAATTTATGCCTAGGGTTTTTCTTTAGGCTTGAATCTGTGTCTAGGGTTTTTCTATTATGGTTTCTTGCTTATAAAGGAGCAACTATGTAATTTAGAGGGCACAATGAATATCATTAATGAAAAGTATATTTTAAAAAGCTTTTGTTTTGCCTTCTTGTGTTCTTGATTGAATGCTTGAATTCTCCTTATCAAAAAGAGTGATCATTCTTTGTGGCGTCTCAAGATTAGGGTTTTAAAGACTTTGTTTCCTTAGGGTTCTAATTTGATCATCTTTAATACGTTCTTAGCAAATCAATCATTCTTATTCCTTTAAGTCTGTGGATTCCTAGGGTTGTTCTCCTACAGGGTCCGCATCAAATATGGCTCTTACCAAAGAAGATGGTGAAAATATTTGCAAGTTTAAGGCAAATTTTAATAGCAACAACTTAAAAATTTGTTAAGAAATGAAGAAGGTTTTTTACTTCTATGTTAGAAAAACTAATAAAGATCATATCTGTATTTACTACATTAAGAAACAAGAACACAAAGATGCATCATCATCTGCATCATCACAACTGTCAGTAGAAAATGACAAAGAAGAATGAAGACGAATGACTATCAGTAGAAGACGACAAAGAAAAATAAAGATGTAAAATCCACATCTTTAGTTAGGACCACATGCCAAGGAAAATGAATAGCTGAGATCCAAAAGCCAAACGTAGAAAAAATAGACGAATTATTAAAATAAAGGCAAAATAATGATTCTTCATTTTGTAAACAAGTATTTCTTGTTCTATAAAAGGATTCCTTGTTCGATCAGAACGTACTCTCTATCCTAAAAAAGTATTCATTTATTAGTTATGTATTTAGGAATCATGAACAACTAAGAATCTTGAAAAGATTCTTAGTTAGCTTTTAACATTGTAATAATTATCAATATTATGAATAGAATGAAATATTTTTACTTTTTTTCTACTTCTTAATCTTTCTAATTAAGATATCATAATATATACGGATGAAAAAGTTTCACCATTATCAAGAGATTATTAAGGTTTGAACAAGTTTAGACATACTAAGTGTAATAAAAGAAGACGAACAATAGAAAAGAAGACTATAATAGACTTATTAAATTCAGTTATGATAATTATGATTTTAAGTCAATTAAAAATCTTAAATGTTTAAATATTTATTTATAATACTCATAAAAATGATAAATAAAAAAATGACAATAAAAAAGTTATAATAATTAAATTAAAAATTTATCTTTAAATAATAATATACAAAAATTAACAACAACTAATGTTTAAAAGCTAACCCACAAAATGATATCAAAACTATGAAAATTAATAAAAAGAAAAATATTTAAAAGAAAAAAAGAAAATCTTTAATTAGTAAGCCTTATAAATTCTAATAAAAACGTTTGTAACCTTTGTAGAATTATAAAACAAACAAATATAATAAAAGGAAGAATAAAATTGTTGTTTGATATATAAATCTGGTGACCCCTTATAATATAAATTGGCTTTATCTGTTTCTTTTCCTCAATACATTCGTATCAAAAATGAAAACCCAACTCACTATTTGGTATTTTCATTATTTCAATGATATCCAACAAGCATGAGGCTTCTAATTCTCTTTTTGGTATTTTCGTGACTAAATAGAGCAAACTATACGGTTTTGTCCCCAACAAATTCACCCATAAGTGTCGCAAATAAGGACTTTATACTAATACATTAACTTGAACTCCTTTCCCTAGAAATACAAAAATCACAGCAAAAAAAAAAACCTTAGTCAACCATTTTCTTCTTCATCGTCTTAGCCAGCCTCTGTTTCCCAGGAGTTCAGATCCTGCCCAAAAATCTTGGCAACTCCGTCACCTCTTTCGATAGTTCCAGAGTTCAACAGATAACCATTGTCATCTCTTTTCTCGCTAATAATCGGCAAGGCTGCAATTGGTTTAAGGTTCATAATTGATGCATGCGTTGAAAATAATAGCCTTAAGCCACTGTACCAATTCTAAGCTCTCACTAACAGCTCTAACCGAACCTAACTCAACAACTCAAACATCTATTTAAAACCAAAATAATATTCTGCATCCGAATTCGTGATCCTTGTACACATTTTGATATATATTATCAAATAAATATATTTTTATATTTAACAAAAGTTACAGTATAATTTTTTTTTAAAACTTAATTTATAAAAATGTATTGTTTTTTTTTTTATGAAAATATTTATTATTTTGTCTTCTCTCATATTTTTTTTATACAAATTTCATTACAAAAACAATCATATTCACTCTAACACCATGTCCTCTTCCACCGTCTTTTTTGCCTTACTCCTATACCAATGTATGTAATATCATTTTGTCTTCTCTCATATTATTTTATACAAATTTCATTACAAAAACAATCATATTCACTCTAACACCATGTCCTCTTCCACCGTCTTTTTTGCCTTACTCCTATACCAATGTATGTAATATCATTGACTGATTCCCTCTAATCTCCTTAACTACTTTATCTTTTCTCAATCGCTTTTATTCTATTAAAACCACTTTCACATTAGGTTTGATAGATAAATATCATAAATATTCTCAAGTTTTGAGATATTTTTAAAAATACTCCTAAAGTTTTAAAAAATTTAAAAATACCTCCAAATATAATAGAATTTAAATTATAAAAGTAAATAGTAATATTACGTAAATAAAATGAAAGAAATAATAAAAAAATAAGGAATAGTAGAATTAAAAATAGAAGACAGATATCAAGATGTTTTTCACAAGAAATGATAATAAGTAAAAAAATGAAAAAATTTAAAAGACAAAATTAAATATTAAAAAAAGAGATGGATTTAAACACCCATCATTTTTATCTTTAAGAAAATTATTCTCAATAAATGATATAATTTATTATGGAAAAGTAATAAAAAAAAAAATATTAATATCACAGATCCAAGAAAAAGGTATAATATATCATTAATTCACAAGGAAACTATATTAAAAAAAATTCTCCAAAATTCTCCAAAAGGATAAAGAAAAAATTGGATATATTCATTTAGGAAGAATTCAAATATTAAGATAGACTCATTTTAGAGAATGAATAGATACACCAATAAAAATAGTACTACTAGATAACAAAATAATAAATAGAAAAGATGTGTTTACTAAAATGATCCATGATAATTTAGGATACAAAAAGCTAAAGTTTACAACATACCCCAAGTTTGCTAATAATATTCATGATAAAAACTTAAATTAAGTATTAAGTCTAACTTATGAATTTGAAATAGGAGATTTAATGAAATAAAGAAATTATCCATTTTGAATACATTGTCTATTAAGGTATTATTTAACAAATAGTCATAATAGTTTAATATATGAAAAAAATATTTATAAAAATACACAATTTTTCAGGAACTTGGATAAATAATAAAATCAAAAATACTAAAAGAATGACATTTAGACATCAGGAAAAAACCTTTGATAACAAGAATAAAATGTAATGTTGTTAATAATAATAATATATTAAAATTTAGTTTTATAGACCATAAAGGAGAAACCTCTAACCAAGAAGAGGTTAAAAAACTAAAAGATGAAGTCCAAGTAATGAAGGATACTAGTTCATGATATCATATTAGGAAAATAATAATGTTTAAAGATAAATTAAAATATATACAGTTAGAAATAAATGAAAGTCTAGTAGGCATAACAAAAAATTAAGTTATATTAATGAAAGCTTTGAAACTTTTAATAGAGAAAATGAATTTAGTCAAAGAAGTAAACACGAAATACCTATAAGGTATAATAAAAACACAAAAAAAATTATTAAAAAAAATAAGTAATGTGGTTATAATAAACTTTAACAAGATATACATATGAAATTTACAAAACTAAGAAAATATGTATATAACATACTTAGAAACAATGATATTGTAGGCCATACATATGACCCCTTAAAAGGATTAAAAATAAAACCACCTAGGAGATCAGATGCCTTGATTCCTAAAAATGAGAGAAGAAAAAATAAAAAAAAAATCTAATGAAAAAGATATAATTTCAATTTAATGGAATGTAGAAAAAAATTAGAGAAACAATTCATGAACCCTAAAAATAGAGATATAGAAAAATTAGTTAGTTTGTTAGCACTAACTAATGAAGAATTAGAATAACATTATAATGAAAAAATTTGTACAAACAAAGAAGAAGACGATATGACAATAATGAGTGAGACAGATTCTGAACGAGAAATCATGACCCCAAAAGGCCATATGAAGCCAATTCCATTACCAATTTCTTACCAAAAATCAACATCTGACCATCATAGGAAAGAAAGAAATAGGCAAAGGTCAAGAGAGTGTGACACCAAAGATAGGAGAAGACAACTACCCAAAATGGAAGAAGAGTTGCATTTGGGGATTAGAGGTAGCTAGTATCCCACTTAGAATTCAAACTCCATGATAATTATAAATCTGATCTTTTAGATTTAGATTGTATAAGAGATAAAAAAAACATTAGATGAATGGACTAGTGGTATAAGTGTACTCATACAAACCTTCCAAACTATACAAATAAATCATTCAATTTGTAAGATATTAGTAGCTCATAAAATGACATAAAATGTTAAAGTTTGGTTTTCAAACTTAACATAACAACACATTTAATAATACAAGGGAATGCTCCCACAGGAAAAGAATACTTAGATCTAGTAATAAATAAAATATACAAGGAATTTATTGGAGAAGATAAATGAAGAAATATCACTAAATCCAATGAAAATGAAATTAGTGAAGTCATATGGCATCAAACAAATATGGAAATTTGTAACATGTATTATATAGATTCTTTTATTTATGAATATGAAATGTATTACCATAAATTAACACATTCTATGCAAACAACTTATAGGAAAATATTTTTCCAAAAATTATCTGGAATATTACATAAGACCTTTGACATAAAGTTGGAATTAAATAAATATGAGAACTACACCAGACACCCTAAGAGGAAAAATAAGAAGCCTTAAAAGCTGGATAATTATTAAATGGCAAGAAAGAAAGGAATATAAAAAAATAAGAAAAAAAATGATAAAATCTATTGTGATACAAGAGATTTTAGAATACCAGAAAAATATGGATGTAACATAAAATCATACAAATAAAAATATAAAAAATACGAAAGATTTAAAAAATACAAAGTCAAAAAACAAGATTTTCAAAACTATAAAAAAGATTCAATAGAAAAACCTATAGGAAAAGATATTTTAGAAGAAAGAGGTATAAAACTCATGAAAACAGGAATTATTATCCTTAAGGGAAGAAAAATAAAAATGTTGGATTTGTAATGAAGAAGAACATTATGCCAATGAATGTTCAAACAGACTTTAACATAGAAAAAGAATTTAAAAAAGGGAATTTTCACATAAAGCAAAAATCTAAGAAGAAGCTTTTAAGATTGTATTAGAGTCAATAGAAGAATCTGATATAGATGATACTTACAGTATTTATCTATTAGAGAAAATTGAGGAAATAACAGACTGATAATATAAATGCTCATATTATGTTTATTTTTCATCAGAAGTTAAATGATTTGTATAGTATTACAAACCCGAATAGTACATATATAAAAGTTTGAATTAAATTTAAATGGTATACCAATTATCATATATACACACATATAGATATAGAAGGTAACATATGTGTAGCAAGTAAACATATGTTCCCAAAAGAATATTGGAAACATGCATCAAAAGATTTAATTGTAAGAATTCATAATTATACTACAATAAATCTTAATAAAGTTTTAAAAGACACAGATATAATGATAAGAGGAGAAATTTTTCATATTTCTACCATATATTAATAGGAAATAGTTTTCTAAACTTATATCAACCTTTCACACAATATTTAGACAAAATAAGTTTAATAATATTATATAGTAATACCATTTATGTATCAAAATTAAGGGAAGCTTTGATTGCATCAAACCCAACGTTTATGCAATAATATAAAAAGAAAAAATATGGTCAGATAGAGCAGAAAAATCTTATTTAGAAAATATTTCATTAGATATAGAATAGAAACCAAAACTCTTTTTTTAATGAAATACACGAAGATAAAGCTTTAACATGCATCAAGAAACTATTAAAAATAGTAAGCTCATAAAATCATATGGATCAAAAAATAAATAAATCTAAGACTATTATCAACGTAAAATTAAGAGACCTTAATAAGGTTATAAGAGTAAAACCAATGATTTATACTCTAGAAGACATGATTGAATTTGAAAACAAAATTCAAGAACTTTTGGAATTGAAAGTCATAATGTCAAATAATTCACCTTACTCTAGTTCAACATTTCTAGTTGAAAAAGAAGAGGAAAAAAGAGAATAATAACAAACTTAAAAGCATTGAATAAAGAAACTTTTGATGATGGATACTTTATTTCAAAGAAAGAATAATTATTATCATTAATAAAAGGAAAGAAATATTTATCAAGTTTTGATTGTAAAAGTGGATTTTGGCAAATAAGATTGGATAAAGAATCTCAAAAATTATCGGCATTTAGTTGCCCTCAAGGAAAATTACAATAGATTGTTATACCATTTAAATTAAAACAAGGTTCAGGTATTTTCCAAAGATATATGGATAACATACTCAAAAAATTACAAAATACTTGTTGTGTCTATATAGATAATATTTTGGTTTTCAGTAATAAATCAAATAAACACTATTTAGATATTATTAATATTTTACAATAGTATAGGAAAGAAGTCATTATACTCTCAAGCAAGAAAATAGTACTTGCTCAGCAAAAAATTAAATATTTAGGGTTGAAAATTGAAGATGAAAAACATAATCTACAATCTCATATACTAAAAAACATTCAGGGTTTTCCTAGCGAATTAAAAGACAAAATCCTAACTATAAAGACTTTTAGGATGTTTGACATATGCAGAAGCATATATCAAAAAACTTGTAGAAATTCAAAAACTTTTACAAGCAAAATTGAAAAAAGACCAAATTTGGAAATAGATAGAACAAGATACTCTGTAAATGAAGCAAAGGTAAAATATTTGCCAACTTTATACCATCTAGGGCCAGATGATAAAATGATAATTGAAATAGATGTTTTACAAGAATATTGGGGAGTAGTTTTGAAAGCAAAAGTACATGACAAAAATGAATATCTTTGTAGTTATACATCATGATCTTTTCAAGATCCAGAGTCAAATTATTACAGTAATGAAAAAGAATACTTAGTTATCAAAAGAGCTATTAAGAAATTTGCAATATATGTTATAAATTTCAGATTCATTGTTAGAACAGATAACAAGAATTTTGGTTATTTCGTAAGAATTAATATTGTAAGTGATTACAAAAAAGAAAGATTAGTCAGTTAGCAACAATGGTTCAACCAATACAATTTTGATATTGAACATCTTCTAGGAAATAAGAATAGTTTAACAAATGTTCTTACTAGAAAATTAGCACCTCTAACTATTCTTATGCTTTTAGGAATAAAACATCTTGATATCAAGATTAAAATAAAAGAAAATGGGATAAAAATTCTATAGGAATAACTTGAGTTGTTATACCACGAGAAATATCTTATAGAAACAGGAAATAAATAGGAAGAACTTAATTGTTCAAAACAACTCTTAGAGTCCAAAAACTCAAAAGAAGAATCTTCATTAAAACTTAATCTAAAGAAGGTGAAACTTTTAAAGAAAGAATTTAAAATAAAAGGAAGAACCTAACAATTCAAAAGAGACTAAAATCTCTTAAACAAAAAAGGTCAATTGGGAAACTAAAGCATAAAAAGACTTTATATGGTTTATAATGGCCTAAAACCAAGAATCTATAACAATTGAATAGAAGCCAATAAATCTATTCTGGGGTTTAGTAGAGTAACTTATAGGGCCTCCACCAACAGAATAAAAGCTAAAGACAGTTATGTCAATTATAAAATACCAAAACTAATTCTAAAGGAGATAGTAAGAAATTATTTTGCAGCACTACAACAACAACCAACAACACTAAACAGGCTGACAACTCTAAGAAGAATAGCAATACCTCCCGTACTATTTAGAGAAATATCTCTCCCAAGGACATTAAAGACAGTAAAGAATTCAGTGCTATTCATGGAAACATCCCCAAAAATTCATCAATCATTGAAGATGAAAAGGACCAATATAGAAGCCTCAACAAACCACAATGGTTGAGTCTCTACAATTTGGCAAGAAAATCTACCCATTAACATATTGAAGATATGAAGTTCTACACTATAGACAAGGAATTTCTTGCAGAAAGTAAATTCAATATCTTGGAAGGAGTTGATCCAATATTTACTTACAAAGCTTTCCATGTAAGACTAATAGAAAACATATATCAAGGAATTAATTTAAGTGAATTAAATTATTTTCCATAAAACTTTAAAAGAGAAATCAAGAACTTCAGAAAAAAGATTAAAGTAAGTAATAAGCCTATTTATCTCAAAGTTTTCAATTCACTAATGGATTGGAATGAGCAAGGATGTATCAGTCTCTACCACTTCATTAAGATAGGGATTTCTAACACAAACAGAGAAATTTCTAAACTAATGACACTTCTAGAAAAGAAATTCAACACAGAAAAACTTTGTGTACTAAGAGGTCAAATGTTAAGCCAAATTTACCATAAACTCAGAAAGATTGACAACTCTATTGAGATCAACGTAAATTATTTAACTAATAAAGTCATAATTATTTCTCATAATAGCATGACTCTTTTAGAGAAAGATGGTGAAAAACTTTATCAAATATGAAACCAATTTTAACATCAACAACTTGAAAATTGGTCAAGCAATAAGAAAGGTATTTTACTCCTATGCCAAAAAAGCCATCAAAGATCACAGATATATTTATTGCATCAAAGATTGAAAAGAAGATGTATCATCATCAACGTTATCAAAAAGATTGTCGACAAAAAATGACAAAGAAAAATAAAGAAAGAAACTATCAGCAGTAGGCGACAAAGAAAATAACAATGTAGTCCCACATCTTAATCTGCAGCATGTGCTAAGGGAAAAAGCAATGGCTACTATTTAAAGCAGAAAAGCAGACAAATTACTAAGGCAAGGAAAAAATAGTAATTTTTGTCTCGTAAACAAATCAGAACACACACCTCTTAAAAACACACAACTCTAACATAGAAAATCCCCTCTATGTAGAAATCCCAAACTAGAAACGATATACCCAGTAATATGAACGACTAAGAATCCTTTCAAAGTTCTTAGAGATTCTTAGTTGGTCTTAAGTGTATAATAATTATATTATGAATAAAATGGAATTTAGTTACTCTCTTCTAAGTAAGTCAAAATTGGACATTATTTATGCATAGATGCAAAATATTCACCATTATTATGAGGGTATTGAGATTTGAAAAAAACTAAGGCATAACCGGTACAACAAAAGGAGACGAACAAAAGGAAAAAATTATGATAGACCTATCACTTATACTAAATGATAATACTAATAAACAAAAAAATGAAGACAAAAATATCACAATATTATGATCAAGAAAATTAGGACATGAATTAAACATGAAATAACTAGTTTAAAAGAAATTAAAATGAAAAATAAAAATTTTATTTTATTAGAAAAATTTGATAAAGGTTATCTCTTAGCCTTAAATGTATTTTAAAAATGAATATTATAAAACTTATCTTGAAAATTTTAGAAAATTTAACTCATTATTAGATATCTATACAAATTATATTAAAATTATCACAAGCATTATACATCATCCTATTTCAAGAACATTAAAAGACTATTTTAGTCAAAAAAAATATATATAAGAATTGAAGAAAAAAAATTCAACAATTTAATGTTTAATTACTGTTTTTTTGAAAATTATAAGTACACTATATGTACACAAGAAAAAACTATTTGTATATTACAAATAAGAAAAAATGTACACTCAAGACATATGACTTATCAATACTCCTATAACTTAGCCAACACATCAAGGTCAAATTGATTGAAATTCGACCATAATAATCTCTAATAACCAAAAAATACTACCCTTAAATTAGTATCAGAACCATTAAGAATATTAATAACATATGGATGAAAAAGTTAACACCATTAATTTTGAAGACATTAATGATATTAACCATAAAATTAAAAACATTCTAAAATTTTCTACAAATCTCAAGAATATAAGTGAAGATATGATAAACCTGAATAACATTTTAGATATATATCCAAATTTGATCGAATATAAGATGATCCAAAAAGATGAAAGAATCAATGAGATCAAAAGAAATGAGTTAGTAGTAGTAATGATCGAGGATAGAATTTGATACTTCAAATAAGCTAATGATAGTCATTTAGAAAAAAAAATCTACTTTTTATTATTCTATAACAAATAATGAAAGTTGATTAACTGACAAAAAAATAAAACAATATTAAGTAGGACATAAAAGACAATAAAGGTTGACAAGAATTAGTAGGATAGTATGAGACGTTTTAATACTAAAATGAACGAAAACTTAAAAAATGCATAAAATAATAAATATTTTAACAAAAACAAAATTACACTTCTACAAATTATTTTTTCAAAATTAGATCACTGTTATACCTTTTATTAAATGAGATAATTATTAATATACTAGTTTAATAATATGAATCTAAATATGTACTTTTTGTTTAATAGGATACTACAAAAATAACAAACCATCTATCCTAATAGGTTTTACAAGTAATGGATCTCATGCCTTTATGCTTAATAATTAACAAATTGAATAATGGAATATATGGTTGATAGAATAGAACTTTTCTTTAAAAATATATATCAATTAATTTCAAGGCACGGTCCAATTAAAAAAAAAACACTCAAGCAGACAAGCAATTCAAAACAAATTTGCCTCACCCAAAAATTAATATGACAATCCAATTAGATTGTGCAATAGTTTTAATACTCCCATTTCTTCACCTCCATGCCATCAGGAGGACTTCCCTCCACTTTCTTTGAACCCACTTCGTTCCAATTTGTAGAGAGCACCGTCCCGTTTGACTCCACCTGTTTACAAATCAAAATCATCATCCAATATGAGCTACAGAAAGAAATAAGGTTTAATTCCTATCATAATGAGAACGAGAATGGAATGAAAAGAAAACAGTTTTGTTTGGTTTACAACTGAAATATAATGGAAAACATTATATATTACCTTAATACCCTTATGTTCAATAAAGTTTAAATAATATCATTTAATTATTATTTTTTCGTAAAATAAAATATATTATTGAAATCATTATTTTTTTAAATAATTATTACTTAAAAATAAAATATATTTATTAAAACTATTATTTTTCTAAATAGGGTTTAAGATTTTGAGGTTTGAGATTTAAGATTTGAGATTTGGATGTAGGGATTTGAGGTTATATTTGTGGGTTAAGATTTAGGGTTAAAATTATTATTTTTTTAAATAGGGTTTAGGATTTTGGGATTTAGAATTTGGGGTTTGAGGTTTACGGTTTAGGGTTATGAAATTATTATTTTCTATATAAGATTTAGGGTTTTGAGATTTGGGATTTGGGGTTTTGGGATTTGGGGTTTTGGGATTTGAGATTTGAGATTTTGGGTTTTGGTATTTGAGATTTGAGGTTTAGGATTATATTTATGGGTTAAGGTTTAGGGTTAAAATTATTATTTTTCTAAATAGGATTTAAGGTTTTGGGATTTAAGATTTGGTGTTTTGGGTTTTAGGATTTAAGGTTTTGGGATTTGAGATTTGATGTTTTGGGTTTTGGGTTTTAGGATTTAGGGTTTAGATTTATATTTATGTGTTAAGATTTAGGGTTAAAAAAAAATTTAAATAAGGTTTTGAGTTTATGGTTTTGGGATTTAAGATTTAGTGTTTAAGGTTTAAGGTTATATTTGGAGTTGAGGTAAAATTGAAAGAAAAAAAATTAAGATAGGAATGGAATCATGATTCTTTAAGGGGGAAGAAAGAATTATGATTCCTTCTCTTTTAGGAATTGATTTAATTTCATTCTCACTTTTCAGTCCAACCAAACATAAAATTAGAATGAATCAATTTTAATTCTATTACATTTCAGCCAGCCAACCAAACATAGGGATAGAGTTTCATTTTTGACTATTGGGAATAAAACATATGTTCATTTTTAATATACGTGAATGAACATATATTTTTTAACTGATGGGATAAAAACTGAAACAAGTTGAATAATTGATCATTTATGTACCGGATGAAAATAAGACAAAGATAAATTTTCACTGAAACAATAAATACCACTGCTAAAAAGTGAGATTTGGCGTTTTACAGATCATAAAGTTGGATAGATGAGTCTTACAAAAGATTTTTGCATGGCTCGTCTTGCGTCCTCGTCAGCATCCTTAAATATATTCCGGAAAAACTGGTTCGATGCTGCATCACCATCTAGCTTCTCGTCCTTTTCCTAGAATGAGGACTAAGAGTAAGAGGAAACATAAAAAGTATAATAATATTTTTTAATCAAAATAGGTTACGATCAAACCTCTTTCCTTATTTGGGCTTCAAGCTTATCCCAATCAACCTTTTTTGGTTTTGAAGATGGATAATCAGGCCTTTGTGATCCAACAGCTGTAAATTTAAACAAAATAATTGAGCAAACAATAAGAAATATCATTTGATGAGAAACCCTTAAGAAACAAACAAAACTAAACACTTCCAACATATGGAATTGCTGTACCTTTCCAACTTCCAAACCTTATCACTCATATCGGTAGGGTTCGTTAATCAAAAAAGCACATTTAGATTCTCAGGGAAATGACACCAATAATTACAGACGAATTTAAATCAAATAAGTAACCCTGTTAATTAAGACTTAGGAAAGGAAATAAACAGTACAAGCACAAGTGTGAAGAAGACTCTGATTCATATGCAACCAAACACAAAGCTCAAAATCAAAACATATTATAGGTTTAAAAAAAGTACGAAACAATGTATCAGTAGCTGTAACCACAACTTGCCTTATCACTGTCTTTATAAAGGAATTTCACTACTATATCAGGGTTTACAGGTAGCACAAGCATCAAAGCAGAATGTACATTGTACAATAAGAGAGTCCAAGTCACTCCAAATAATGTTATATAGCATGCTTCTAATAATTAACTACTTCAGAAGAACTTTCAACTACTCATGTCGAACAAGAGGAAAAACTTTCAAGAATTACACAATGAAATATTCAAAATGCTTCATATAAATGTTAGCCTACCTGAGGCACTAAACCTTTGTGGAACAGAAATTTCCTTGCTAAATTCAAGAGATGTCCAACTTATTGGCTCTGCTTTTGCTAGGCGAATTTCAATTTTCGTAGACAAAACATCATATCTGCACTTGGCAGGTATTATCTGTTCGTAGATAAATCCCAAAGTTATGTAAAATAGGAGGTGTGGATTAGATAAGCCTTCCACGGCACACAGCACTCAGCACTAAACTAGACAAGTAGCTAGAGAAGACAGGATTTAAATAAAAAATAAAACTGATATTACAAGAAAAATAAGGATTGTCTTTAGATTCCTTACTCCTGGAGATTGAAAAACTAATTTCTAGTGATATTACTCCTGGAGACTAATTTATTTTGCACTGGATAATCATTCTAAAATGTCAAATAAATACCTTTGCAAATAAGCGAGGTTGAAAATGATAAGGATCTTCACCAGGCACAATAATGTTAACACTCAGCTGCAACCACCCAACATAAATCACAGTAAAACAATTGTAGAGTTTTTCCAAGGATCTAGTCAATAATAAGACCAATAAGCAACAGAAATGCGAACAAGCAAAACCATACTATTTGTTCACCATAGTCAACATCAATATTTTGGGCTGGAATTTTTTTAGCAAATATAGTCACTACTACTTCTTCTGGCTTTTGGAAGAATTCATGCCTGCACAGGTGTTTTGACAACATAAGAAAATCTACCTCAACAGTTAAACCTTTCTTAATGATGCTTATTTTGAAGTACATTTATGGACAAAGATGAAATAAGGGATGGCAAGTTTAAATAAAGCTTCATAGATTTATTCCATGACCTCCAGTAAATAAAAACTGAAGGGGTGGAGAGCGTAAATTTTTTGAGTAGGATACTTGTCTCTTGAATAACTGTGGAAGGTTAATATCAGCAACAACATTTTTGTTAAACCCTATGCTGAAACAATTAAGATATACATAACACATGCAAAAGTGTACTGACCTGTATTTTGGTTTTACAGATAACTCTGTTGCCTGATTGGAAACGTTATTTTCAGGCTGAACATCTGTTGTAGAGACATTTGTTGTATTGTTATTTTCCATTGAATTCTTTAGTTGATCAGTGTTTTCGTCTGCAACAACATGCAGTAACAATAAATGTAAAAGTAAGAGATCATGGAATCACTTCTGCAATAAGATATGTAACAAGGTATTCCATTCCCACCAAATTAAAATCCTACTTGAAACCAGAATAAAGGCTAAAGTGCTGGATCTATGGACTAAAGGTCAAACTAAACAGTTCATCAGTCACTACAATTTGGGAGGTTTTAGCAAGCAACCCACCTGTAATGTGCTGATCGCATTCTTTCATCAAGCTAGTGAATCTTGTTTCTCCTGGTGCCAAAGAAGCGCCAATTTCTAAGGCTGCCTTTGCAGTGGAATACTCCTCAAGCCTCATGCAAGCAACGCTAAAACCATAAAGAATAAATTTACATCCCATAAAGATGATACAGCAGACCCAAGAATAATGGCACAGCAATTTGTAATTCATAGAAAATGAAATAGTTGAGATCCAAATGGTGAAGGACAACAGGCAAACAATTCACTGCAAGTAATTCAGAGGATTTGGTGATAGTGATGGCAAAAAGCACTGACTGTAAATATTTTTGTAGGTGGGAGTCTCTACAAAGAAAAGACAAGAAGTAAAGCCAAAAAGGTGCATGCAACAAATACACAAAAACTAAAAGAAAGGCATATTTAGTTTGCTCCCGTAAACAAACTGACTCTTGTACCTTTACACGACCAACCTAGAAGCGTGAGATTCAAATGATGATTTAATTACAATCAGTACATTATTTCAAGCACCAAAAAGACTACGGTTCACGCACCCCTTACGCAGGTATGCTTTTGGCATTGATGGTTCCAACTCAATTGCCTTGTTTGCATCTGCAACTGCTTCTGCGCATAAATTACCACAAAATGTCATTCACTTATTCGCACAATTTTCCATAAGAAAACAGAGGAACAAAAACAGAAACATAAGAATGAAACAAAGGAGGGAAAGGTAATAAAATTCCACATGCCCAATTCAGCATCTACTAAAATGCAATCGTAGAGGACATTGAAACTATAGATGTAGAAGATGAGCTGAAGAGAAAAGGAATGCAAAAAAGCAGAAGGGTGAAGATTGGAGATACACATGCCAGAGTTAGCATAACTCCACACCGATTTTCGTAATTAAAAAAAAACAACTTACCTGAAGCATATATCAATAAGAGGCCGTAACATTATGGAGTATGTACAATATGAAACACATATAATAACTTGATTGCATCGATTAAATAATGAAAAAGCAGTCTGGATCCTACTCATAACATGTGTTTGATTTTAATTCTCGTAACACTAATCTTGATCCAATATTTAAAAGAATACTACGCAAACCAACCTGTCAAAGCAGTAAGATTTTATCAATAAAAAGGGGAACACAAAAATAATTCTCTAGAAATCCTCTCATTTTTCTATATATATATTTTCTTTAGATTAATGCTATATGCAACGTGTTAATGTTAAATTGAAAGATAAATTTGGAACATAAGATTTAAGTAATTATTTAGGGTCACAGCAATCAATAACAACTCAACTTAATGATTGAAACAAGTAAACAGAGTCACATATTATTCATGCTCATTATTTTAAATTTAAATATAGATGAAAAGGACCCACGACATAAAGGGAAAACTCTAATCAAAGCTAAGAGTTCATCTCCTATTAATTAATAACTAATTTAATACCAGTAACCAAACATTACAATTATAATTGGACGAAATTGAGTGCGATAACAATAAATTCGTGCTGAAAATACAAAAAAAAACAGAGAGAGAGAGAGAGAATTTCTCTTCATTTCTATTTTCTATGCAACCAGTAAAAAAGAAAAGGCTTAACTAATGAATACCCACACTTTTACACACTTTTTAGTAAATTACATAGTACCTGAATTTTTGACCCTTACAATTTAGTCAAAAAAAATTATATTTCAAATATAATTCTTAAATTTTTAAAATTTCCTATTTTTGACCCTTAAATTTTTAAAATTTATATTTCAAATAAAATTTCTAAAATCAAAATTTTAGAACTATACTTATAAGTTTTGGACTAAATAATATGATATAAAAATTTAATGACTTATATATAATCTTTTAAAAATTTAATGAAAAAATCATACTTTTAAAAAACAATGATATATTTTAGCCAAAAACAAAATAACTAGCAAAAAGATCAAGAGAAAAAGAACAGTACTAAAAATGGGCATTCCGATGTTACCAGTTAAATTGTTGAGTTTGATGTTGGCCTGAGCACGGTCGGCATAGAGCTCAGTATAGTTAGGGCCGAGATCGATAGCTTGATTGTAGAGCTCCAGAGCCAATTCGAAGTGATCGTCAATGAAAGCTTCCTTAGCCTTCTGTTCGAGATCAGACGCCATAGATCTAGAATATTGCACAGAGAATGCAAAAGAGGGCAAAGAGAGAAAAGAAGGATCTGGAAGCAAAATTGGAAGAATATTTTTTGAGATTTTTATGTGAATTATTTTGGAAGAGATGATAAGAGGGAAAGGAATAAGAATATGATTGACTTGAGCCCGGTAATAGATTGAGTCAGTGAGAGAAAAAATATGAAGACTTCCGGACAAATTTCTGAAGCATCCGTTTCTACTAAAATGTTTCGTCTTTAATTAATTAATTAACTTTTTTAGAGTTAGTTATTTTAATATTATTATCATTTTATTTATATTAACTTTTTTATTCAGATATTTAAAATGATATTATAATAATATTTTATTTTAAAAATATATTTATTTTATTATTTAATTAAAAATTATTTATATGTATAATAATATATATAAGAAGAAAGTTTTATATAATAAATTAATTAAATGATATTTAAAATATATTTTAAAATAATAAATTAATTTATTATTTAAATATCTTGTTACATTATTATATATAAAAAAAATTAACTAAATAATAAATTATATTAAATTAATATTTTTTTAAATAAAATATCACCCGATAAAAAATATTACTAAAAATAAAATCTTAGTATACTAAGATAAGGGACCCAATTCTTTGGTTATTGAATAAAGAGGAAGCTAATGAATCACATGTTTTCTATTCAAGTGTAGGAAGATAAATTTTTCATTTTTTTTATATATATTATTTTAGGTAAATAATATTTTGAATTAGTATAAATTTTTATTTAAAAATAAAAAAATAAAATAATTAATTAATAAATAATAACGAATGAAATTAATTTTATCAAACTCATTAATTCTCATTTCTAGTAATCATATAGTCATAATAAAAATTATTATTATCATAATTATTTTTTATTATAAAAATAATAAAAATTATCATAATAATATTATTATTATTCTTAAATTATATAAGTAATAACTATTTTCATTCTTATTTTAGATTCAAATTTATTCTCAACTCCAAGTATGTCATTAATTTTCTTTCTTCATCAAAATTAATTTATTATTATTTTATTTTAAAATTTGATAAAATTATCTTTATAAAATTTAACCATTATTAAAATAAATTATTTATAATTCTCTTACATATTACCTTATACACATATATTATTTTATTATTTATAAATAATACTTTCTTTAATTATTTATCAATTTTTTTCAATTTTTTATTTATTTATCCATTACAAACCATTATTTATATTTTACGAGAAATCAAAATTTAAAATAAGAAGTTATATTATATTTTATAAAAAAATATATTTTATTTATGAAAAATATAACATTTTTAGCTCTTTCAATATATGGAAAGAAAGAAAAAACTAATATTATGTAAACATTTGAGTAAAGTTACTCTTTTTATTCTCTCCTATTTTGATTCTTCATGTTTATTAATAACAAAACAATGTATTTTCAGTTTATTTCGATTCCATAAAATAGTTAGCGAATAACATTAAATGTGATTATATTATAGATTTTGATTCATTTTTATTCCTATCTGTATTAGTAAATGTTCCTTAAATAAAATATTTTTTTAAAAATAGTTGATATTATCACAATTTAAATTATTATTATCACAAGTTTTTTATTAATTGAATTTTATTCAACAATAATAACAACAAAGTATAATTAATTATAAAGTTATAAAAATCATTCAATATTTTTTTATAATTTTAATGAAAATAATTATGATAATATCATTATATTTTTAAAACTTTGTAAATAAATTAATTATATGTTAAATTTTTGTACCATTCTAACTATATATTTACTATAAGATTTTAATTTTATGAATACTTTTCTCAATATTTATTAAATATAATTATAATAAAAAATAAATTAAAAAATTAAACCTAAATTTTATAAAGGAATTAAAAATAAAAATAGAGTAAACGAAACTTAAATTCTTCATAGTGATTAAGTGAAAGGATAATCAATGATTATAATAAAATATAATAATCAATAAATCAATATATCTAGTTAAATCAAAATAAATTTTATGTTTTATAGATTTATATAGGTTGATTTTGATTTTAAAAATGCAAAAAAATAATGTGTGTTAACTTAGTTAAGATTTTAAAGTTTATAAACTTATATTTAATTGAATCGACCAAATCAATCTATATATTATTAATATACGTATTTTTTTTAATTTTATGTATTTATAATATATGTGTGTTTATAATCATATAATTTAATTTAAATTTTTATGTTATTTGAAAAGTTGAAAAAACTTATATTGATTTTCCCTTATGTTCACTTTTTAATGAAGTACAATTATAGTTTAAATATTAAAATAATGTAAAGTTATTTAAATTTACTTAAAAAATAAATAAGTCTAAATTACAAATTAAATATATCAAACTAATATTAATAGGTTGGTAAAATATTCTCTAATCTACGTTTAAAATAATTCGACTAACATTTTAAATTAAAACCTATCAAAACCTAATTATACCTGTTTTCTTTTAATGTTTTAACCATTATTAGGTGAGGAACATGTGTACCTAATCCTTTTTTTAACTTATTTTATATTTTTAAATAATTTAATAAAATAATATAATTTACATAATTATAAAATTTAAAATAATATTATAAATTATTTTATATTATCATTTATATTTTTCATATATATAAAATGTACCAAGATACAAATACATAATATATATATATGTGTGTGTGTTTGTATTTTAAATTTTTCATAAAATAAAATAAAATAGTATCAATAAAATTAAACTATTAATCTATAAAAAAATTATTAAAATAAATTATAATATTGAAATAATAATAATAATAATTTGAAATTTTGATGAAAAAATGGGCATTAAAATTTTCTTATTATTTAAACATTATATTTTAAAAAATAATTTGACCTAAAATAAAATTTAGTATTTTTATAATGTAGTTAATGAAAATTTTGAACTCAACATTTTAATATACTTAACCAAATAATATGTGTATTTTTTATGTTAATTTCTACTTAAATTTGTGTTTTAATTTAAAATATTATATGTAAATATAAAATTTAATTTATTTTTTAAGGTATTTTTATTTATTCATAAGCATTTGTAATAACATTATAGTCATAGTGGGATTATTAGAAAATGAAAATTTTAACTTATGATTAAGTGTTAGTTTGAGGTATCATTTTAAATAGGATCGATTTAGTATAAATTTATGGTCTTGATTGATTTGAGTTCTATTTTGTGAAAGTTTCGAATCATATATTTACATATTTAAAATGATATTGAGATGAATGATAAATTGAATCTTAAAGTTAGAAAGAAAAATGTGGTTATTTATGTTTGTTACAAGTAGAAAAACTAACAACACATGGAATACTTTATATAGCATTTTGATATGTGAAACATTATAAGTGCATAGTATTTTAGTTTTATAATAAATTAATAAATAAAGTATCGTCTTTGGGGATTGGTAACTTGTTTTTGACAAATATAACTCTAAATACTCGGATTCGTAATAATGACTCACTTAGGTTGTTGTAATTAAAATTTAAAATAAAATTAATTTAAAGAAAATAAAGATATTATTCAAAGATCAAATTAATTTGAAGAAAACTTCTAGTAAATCAATTTCACATAATCTCTCTCTATGTTTTACTCATCTAGTTAATTAAATTTAATTCTCTTTATTTGTTAACAATCTTCAAAAATATCTAAAAGCCACTTTAGATAGTCAATTGAAAATAATTTTATTCATTGATTTACACAAGAATATGCAATTTAATAAAACAAGAAATCATTAAGACCAATGATTTTTAAAACTACACAAGTTTATAGAAGTCTTTCGATTTCTATATTTACCTATGTCAAAATATTTTAAATCTATCTTATAATTTCTTCTTTCGATATTAAATCACAAGAATAAAATTATTTAATTAATGGTCAGTTAATTAAAAACATTAAATTCAGAATAAATCAAACATACATAAAGAAAAATAATTCAAATTAAAATCAAAAATCAAAAATAGTTTGAAATTAAATTATATTTTTTTTTTTAAATAAAGATAAATTAATTCATGTTAAAAATTAAATTAAATATAAAAGAATTCCCAATAAATTCAATCGGAAAAAGAATCTATTTTCCCTTTAATTTTGCGTCAATCTTCCTCCGTTCGTTTCTGCTCAGTTTTTGTCTACTTCCTGTTGTCGGCAGCTTGTTTCTTTTTCTTTTTTTTTATTTGTTTTTTCGCGTTTTGTTCCTCCTTTCAGCGGCTGTTCTCTGCGTTGCTTTTTTTTTTTTTCTGTATTCTTTCCCTGGCGGCTGTTCTTCTGTATCTCTCTGGTTTTTATATATATATATATTTTTTTTAATTTGATAATTCTTATATGATATATTTTTAAAATTTGAAATCTTCCTTATTTTTAAATCTGTAATAAAATTTAAATAATAATAAGGAAGTCTAAATTTAATAAAATTAAACTAAAATTAAAATTAAAAAATAATAAATTATATCAAACCATCACATTTGATTTCTAACAAGAGTTAAGTTGGTATGTCATGATAGCTTTATTTACTTCATAACTGTTATATGAACACAAATATCATTTAATTTTGATAGACTTTATACGGTATAAATTTTACAATAAGTAAATTTTATTTTTCTTCTTAGAATAACTCTTGTTATTGTTTGAAAATTATTTTGCTAGTTTCAATGGCATTTATTATTGTAGTTTTAATGAAACAAAATTATTTTGCTAGTTTCACCATACTAATAATGTCATGAACTAAATCATTTTTTGTTTTCAATTGTAACATTTGAATGTCTATAAAATTAAAATTGAATCTAGAATAGTAGAAAAAGATAGAAAAAAACATTGCTACTATCCCATTTTTTCGGCAGTAAAATCATTTTCTTTTAATAAATTTATATTCTAAAGCTAGGTTTTAATATCATTAAATACAAGTAAATTTAGTTCTTCGGAGCAAAGTTGAATAGTGTCCACACTTTTATATTTACAAGGTTTGAAATGTCGCCGGTGAAGATATTCAGACATAATTTTCATGAAAATGTCAAAGATATTGTTGTTATTGACAAAAAAATTGAAAAAAATCATGAAAATTATAAAAAATTTATCAAAAATAATAGATTTTTTTATAAAATATCAAAACAATTAATTACTTATATTTTAAATTAATTTTTTATTTAATACATATATTTTTAAATACTTAAAATATATATTTTTTGTTAGATATCGTAGAATGAGTAGTTAAAAGACTTGAAATAACTAAGTAGACCATTTAATTATAATTATTATAAATTAAAAAACCTCAACAATGTGAAAATAAAATTTATTGATTATTTATTTTTAAAAATACTCATATGTATAACGAACATGCTACAAATAAGAATAAAATAATATATTATCTACTATAAAAGTGAGAAAAAAATTGAATTGAAATGATTACTTAACACTAAGAAAAATAAATCAAGAATTGATTTTTTTGATATTTTGTTCAAGATTTTAGCGATATTTATTGACATTTTAATGAAAATATCCATAATATAAGGACATTTGAGCTACATTTTATCGATATTTTTGTAATAATTTGGTCAAAAAATGTTGAAAAAATATATTTTTTTATAAAACAAATTATGCCAACTTGTACTTTGTCCCACATTGCTATTTTACATCATTTAGGAGATGTATAAATAGAAAAATATTGAATATTGGGTTTGGCCAAAGGGCATCCACTTTTGTGGATGAGTGGAAGACCTAGGCAAATATGATATCGTTGTCGCTGTCCGTCCTACCGGTCGTGCCGAACCGAGTCCGAGTGCGTGTACGTGTGTGTTAGGTGAGATGGCATTTTATTTTTTGAATTTTTTTTATTAAAATATTTTTTAACTCAGAAAATGATCGTTCTTTTTCTTTTTATAAAATAGTTGTTACTCTTTCCACCAAGACATAACCGTTATTATCATAATGGTCACACGTTTTCTTAAACCTATAAATAGAGAGTCTCAACTCTCAGTTTTTACAGATCAATTGCAAATATCTCTTACTAAGAAAAAGCTCTCAGAAAGAAAAAGAATAAGATACTAAATTGTTTTTTGAGTTTTCCGAGCAACAAAATTTTATAGGTGTAGTATTCTGGTCTTCGTCAGTGCAATGAAGTTTCAAGATAGAAAACAAAGATTCTGAACTATTTTATCCTGTGGACGACAAAGCTATGTTTGCTTGCACAATTTTGGGCAGAGCCGTGAAACATCGTAAAGAGAACGATCTAGTCTGCGACTCAACCCAAGCAGTTCATTTCAGATTATCAATAATATTGTTCCTACATTGTTTTCACGTACTTATTTCAACAATTTTAAGACGATTTTCTATCTATCATGTCTACTGAAATGTTAACTGTTGATCTCAACAAACCATTTCATTTTGAGGGACTACACTTTAAAAAATGGAGACAAAAAATGTTATTTTTCTTAACCATGAAAAAGGTTACCTTTGTTATTACTATTGAAAAAACAACATTGTCTAATCCTCTTACTGAAGCTACAACTAAGGATTTAGACACCTGGATGGAAAATGATTTTCTATGAAAAAAAATTATTCTTAATGGATTAGTTGATGACTTGTACGATTATTATAATTCTGATAAGTCTGTTAAGGAAATTTGGGATGCACTTCAAAATAAGTACGACATTGTGGAAGCTGAAACTAAGAAGTATGTTGTCACTAGATATATGAAGTACCAAATGATTGATGAAAAATCTGTAGAAGCTCAATCACACAAATTGTAGAGATAGCACACGAAATAACTTTTGAAGGTATGACTTTAGATGAACAATTTGAAGTAGTTGTTATTATAGATAAATTACCCTCTACTTGGAAAGATTTTAAGAATGCACTTAGACATAAAATTAAGAAATTTTCTTTAGAAAGTCTTATAAGCCGTCTAAAAATAGAAGAAGAAGCCCAAAAACAAGATCAAAGAGATGAAGTACTTGTTGTCTAAAACAACAGTACCAATAAGAAATCTTTCTTTGCAATTCTGAAACCTAAAGGAAGAAATATGAAAACTCAGAATCGCAATAATAACCAAAATTGCAACCACCAAAATAGAAACAGAAACTATCCTTTCTAGAATGGACCTCAACCCCCCCCCCCCAAGAAATAACACATTCATGTGTTATAGTTGTAGCAGACCTAGCCATTTTGCCAAGAACTACCGGAACATGAATCATCTTACCCCGCAAGTAAACCTTATCAAAGATCAACTTATTGCTATGATATTTGAAATCAATTTTGTTAGTGGATCTGAGGGGTGGTAGGTGGACATTGGTGCTTCTCACCATGTTTGCTATGATTGAGACATGTTCAAGTCCTATTCTGAGTCTGAGGATAAGAAAGTGTTACTGGGCGACTCCTACTCCACTAAAGTTGCTGGTACTGGCGAGGTGGAATTGAAGTTTACCTTTAGAAAGATTGTCATCTTGAAGGATGTTCTGCATACTCCAGAGATGAGAAAGAACTTAGTTTCGAGATATTTTCTTAACAAAGCTGGGTTTACTCAAACTATAGGGGCTGATTTATATACAATAACTAAAAATAATATTTTTTTTGGGAAAAGGTACTCCACTAATGGTATGTTTAAATTAAACGTTGAAATTAATAAATCTTCTTCTACTTGTATGTTGAGTTCTTTTAATATTTGGCATGCTATAAATTTTCATGTTAATAAATGCATAATCAAGAACATAAGTACCTTAGAACTAATTCCTAAACTATCTTTGAATGATTTTGAAAAAAAGTGATTTTTGTAGTCAAGCTAAAATAACCAAAACTTCACAAAAGGCAGTAGTTAGAGAATCTGAACCTTTAGACTTAATACACTCTGACATATGTTAATTTGATGGAAATTTAACAAGAAATGGAAAACGTTATTTTATAACTTTTATAGATGACTATTTAGATTACACTTATGTATATCTAATGAAAAATAAAAGTGAAGCATTTGACATGTTTAAAATATTTATGGCTAAAATTAGAAATCAACTTAACAGAAAAATAAAAAGGTTTCGAAGTGATAAAGACACTGAATATGATTCCAATATTTTTAATGATTTTTACAAAACTCATGGAATCATTCATGAAAAAACTGTACATTATTCTCTTGAAATGAATGGCAAAGCTAAAAGAAAAAATAAAACTTTTACTGAATCAGTTGTTGCAATTTTATTAAACTCTGGTATTGCTTCTTATTGGTAGGGAGAATTTTTATTAACTGATTTCTATGTGCTAAATAGAGTGCCTAAATCTACTATTAAAATTTCATATAGTGAAATTTTGAAAGAAAAAAAAAGAAACCTAAATTAACTTATTTTAAAACATGGGGTTGTTTAGCCTATGTTAGGATCCCTGATCCTAAAAGAAATAAACTTTCTAGTAGAGCATATGGATGTGTATTCATAGGATATATTGTGAATAGTAAAACTTAGAAATTCTATGACTTAAATGATCATGTAGTTATAGCATCAAATGATACTGACTTTTATGAACATAGGTTTTCCTTTAAATTAAAAAATAGTGGAGACTCATATTTTAGTAGTTTACCCATAACTAGAACTAGTGAACAAAATGAGGAATTAAACACTAAAATTAGGATAAGTAAACGAGCACGAACCCTTAAGGATTTTGGGTCTGATTTTTATGCTTATACCTTAGAGGAAGATCATCAAACTCTTAAAGAAGTCTTATCTTCTTTAGATGCCAACTTATGAGAATAAGCCATAAATGATGAAATAGACTCTCTTGAGTATAATATAACTTGGCATTTAGTTGACTTACCTCCTAGTTGCAAAACCATAAGATGTAAATAGATACTAAAGAAGAAATTAAAACTCGATGGTATTATTGAAAAGTACAAAGCTCGTCTTGTAGTCAAAGGGTATAGACAAAGGAAAAATGTAGATTTCTTTGATACCTTTTCACCAATCACACGAATAACTTCCATACATGTATTTTTCTCTCTTGCTGTTATCCATGATTTAGTAATGCACCAAATGGATGTCAAAACTGCTTTCTTAAATGATGACTTAGAAGAAGAATTTATATGGACCAACTTGGAGGTTTTGTTATCCCAGGTCAAGAAAATAAAGTTTGTAAACTAGATAAATCCTTTTTATTGTCTAAAACAAGGACCTAAGCAATGACATGAAAATTTGATAATCTAGTTATCTCATATAGATTCAAAATAAATGAAAGTGACAAATACATATATTATAAATTAGAAAATGACATTTGTACTATTATATGTTTATATGTGGATGACATACTTATTTTTGGATCAAATATTCATGTTGTGAATAATATGAAAACTTTGTTAAGTGCTAACTTTGATATGAAAGATCTTGGAGAAACGAGTGTAATCCTTGGTATAAAGATTACTAGGTCTGAAAAGGGAATTTTTCTAGATCAATCTCATTACATTGAGAAGATCTTAAAGAAATATAATTGCTTTAATTGTAAACATGCATGTACTCCTTATGATCCTAGTGTAAATTTGTTCAAGAACATTGGAGACGGTGTTAGACAAACTAGGTATGCGATCATCATTGGTAGCTTACATTATGCTACTCACTACACTAGACCAGACATAGCTTATGTTGTGGGACTACTTTGTAGGTTTACCAGTAGACCTAGTATAGAGCAATGGAATGCTATTGAAAGGGTCATGAGATACCTTAAGAGAACTATGAGCCTTGGATTACATTATAAAAGTTTCCTACTATTCTAGAAGGATACAATGATGCTGATTGGAACACTCTATCAGAAGACTCAAAAGAAACTAGCGGCTATATATTTAGCATTGTTGGTGGAGTTTTTTCTTGGAAGTCTAAGAAATAGACAATATTGGCTCAATCTATGATGGAGTTAGCACTAGCTATTGCTAGTGAAGAAGTATGCTAGTTAAGAAGTCTGTTAGCTGAGATCCTGTTATGGGAAAGAACGATACTAGTTGTCATGATCTACTACGATAGTACCATGGCTATTGTAAAGATACAGAACCGTTACTACAACGGCAAGAGACGATAGATACAGTGTAAATATGGTACTGTTAGAGAATTTCTTTCTACATGAGCTATAAGAGTGGATCATATACGTTCTGATGAAAATTTGGTTGATCCTTTGAAGAAAGGATTACTGAGAGAGAAGGTTTTCAAAACCTCGAAAGGAATGGGGTTGATGCGCTTAGAATGAAGAGTCACTCATAATGGTAACCCAACTTATAGACTGGAGATCCCAAGAAATAAGTTCAATGGGTAATAACAAGTCATGAAGTGATATGAGATGAATCATGCTATTATGAAGTCTCATTCTATATTGTTAGAAGCATAAAGTTCTGAAACAACAGAGAAGAATGAGTTAATTATTAAACTCTTAATGAGTTCTATACTCTATGTGGCTTGAAGTACTTAGCTACAAGAGTACTCTTAATAGACTCACCTATGTAAATATGGAAGCATGGTCACTTCCTATGAAAATTTTAGGCAAAATTTACTAGAGAATTTACTATACTGGGATACACGTGCATGGTCGTAAAGTATGGGCTCTTCGAACTACACCTTGGAAAGGTTGTGTATGTAATGTTGTTAGAGATAGAGTTCAAAACTACGAGTTACTCTAGTATATTCTAAAACATCAACACTATGCAAAGGTTCAAGTCTATAGACACATTTTTCTTATGCATAATCTTATACTTTTAATTTATCGGTTGCTCGATAAAAACTATTTTTATATAAAATTCAAGTGAGGGATTGTTGAAAAAAATGAATTTTTATAAAATAAATTATGCCAACATGTACCTTGTCTCACATTATTATTTTACATCACTTAGGAGATGTATAAATAGAAAAGAATTGACTATTAGGTTTGGGTCCCAAAGAGCACCCATTTTTGTGGAAGAGGAGAGGACATAGGAAAATGTGAGTGCGCGTGTGTGAGGTGAGGTGAAATTTTATTTTTTTGGAAATTCTTTTTATTAAAATATTTTTTCACTCAGAAAAATGGTCGTTACTTTTTTACTTAAAAAATGTCTTTACTCAGAAAATAACCATTATTTTTCTTTACTCATAAAATAGCCATTATTTTTTTGTACTCAGAAAATGACTGTTATTTTTCTTTTCTCAGAAAATAACCGTTACTTTTCTTTTCATAAAATAGTCGTTACTCTTTGCACCCAAACATAACTGTTATTATCATAATGGTCACACATTTTCTCAAACTTATAAATGGAGAACCTCAACTCTCAATTTCTATAGATTAATTGCAAACATCTCTTACCAAGAAAAAACTCCCAGAAAGAAAAAAGAAGAAGATACTAAATTGTTTTTTGAGTTTTCCAAGAAACAAAATTTTATAGGTATAACATTCCAGTCTTCATCAATGTAGTGAAGTTCTGAGACAAAAAACAAAGATTCTGGACTGTTTTATCCTGTAGACGACAAAGTTGTGTTTGCTTGTACAATTTTGGATAGAGTCGTGAAATGTCTTAAAAAGAGCGACATAGTTCACAGCTCAACCCAAGTAGTTCATTTCAAATTATCGATAATATTATTCTTACATTTTTTCATCCTTAGTTATTTTATCGTTTTTATCTTAGGATGTTTTTTTTCCTTTAATCTTAAACACCCATGTAAGGAAAAAATTATTTTAAGGAGATCGTGTAACAAGGAACTCGATCTTCTTTTAAAATATTATTTGTTCATTATATTATTTCCTATAACCTTAAAATAAATTCTCTTTTTTTTTACGAGACAAACAAAAAAAAAAGTACAAATTGGTAAGGTTGGAAAGTGTTAGTGAGTTTCCTAAACTTTTAATATTTGATCTCTTGGTTTGAATTTTTACATGGTTATTTAAACTTTTACAGATTTTTGAAATAAATGCTTACTGTTTTATGTTGTTATTATTATTATTATTATTTTCATAATGTCTGTTAACTTCGATTTTTATTCATTGTTGATTATTGTTAATATTTATGTATTTGTTTTTAACGTTTTTACTTTATAATTGTGTTGTTATCATATTCATTTTTCAAGCAACATATGATTATTTTGTGGTTCTAATACAACCGTTGTATTTCTCAGTTCCTATTTTTCTTTGCAGAAATTACTTCATAAATCTTTTAATATCAATTCATTGCAAATTTTTGGGAATTGATTGCATTAACCTGTTTTCTGTATACATGTTTCTGAAACTGTATAGATAATATATTACTGTTTCTTTTAATCATTTTTTCTGCAGGTTCATTTCAATTGCAGTTGCAGTCTTTCCTCCACTGTGATTGTTGTTTTTTTGAATTTACTTTATTATTTTCTTTTTACTGCTTATATTAACTGTAACTAGTAATTTTTCATTTGGTTTATATCATTGTTTTAATGTTTGGTTCCATTTTTAAAAGTTTGTGTTGTAAATTGCTACAAATCTCCTTAATTTAAGGAGCAAAATATGGAACAATTCATAGAGCAAAACAATGAATAATTTAAGGAATCATTAATTTAAGGAGTAATTCAAGGAGTGAATTTTACTATAAATAAATGTGTAATTGTAATGAATTAATCACCCAAATGTTCATTCTAATTGAGAAAAAAACTTTTATGAGAGAAAATTGAGAGTAATTTTCTTGGGTGTAATTGGATTGTGGGTTGTGAGCGGTGAGTGTTGTAAACACCTTGTGTAATTTCTCCTCTTTCAGTAAAAAGATCTGTAGCAGGTCCGGGGACGTAAGCAAGATTGGTCAAACTCCGTTATCAAATTTGTGTGTTATTTTTCTATTCTTGCTTTCACATAAATTTGACTTATCAGGAATTTGCATAATTTCTCAACAACTGATATCAGAGCTTTTGGTGGTGATTTCTGTCAATTTTCTACAATGTTACTATTCAAGTGAATAGTGAAATTTGTCGACGATATTTGTTCGTTGATAGAGGTGTTCTAATACACGGTGGTTTGCAAAAATAGTCAGAAACAATCCGGAGGAAATTATATTTGAGTGGGAGCAATGACCGTAGATGAAGGAAGGGTGAAACTCGAGAAATTCAATGACACAGATTTTGGGTTTTGGAAAATGTAGATAGAGGATTATCTGTATCAAAGAAATCTATATCAACCTCTCTCAGGGAAGAAGTTAGAGGCTATGAAAGAAGAAGATTGGAATCTTCTAGACAGACAAGCCCTCAAAGTTATTTGATTGACACTATCCCGCAATGTTGCTTTCAACATAGCAAAGTAAAAGACTATGACATGTCTTATGGCAGCTCTCTCCAATATGTATGAGAAACCATCAGCCTCAAACAAAGTGCACTTGATGATACGTTTTTTCAATTTGCGGATAACGGAAGGCGCATCAGTAGCTCAACATCTCAATGAACTCAACACAGTCACAACCTAGTTGAGTTCAGTGGAAATTGAATTCGATGAAGAAGTACGAGCATTAATACTTTTGTCTTCTTTACCAGAAAGCTGGAATGCTACTATCACGGCTGTGAGTAGCTCGTCAGGAAGTAATAAGTTGAAATTTGACAATGTTCGTGATCTGACTCTCAATGAAGAGATCCAACGTATAGAGTCGGGTGAATCGTTAACCTCTTCAGTTTTGCATATAGAGTCAAGAGGAAGAAATTCAACTAGAGGGAATGGACATGATAGAATAGACTATCAGGGTAGATCTAAGGACAGGAGGTCCAAATCCAAGAATTCCAATAATTCCCATAACTCAAAGACGATCGAGTATTGGAATTGTAGGAGAACCGGACACTACAAAAATCAGTGCAAGAGTGCACTAAAGGATAAACAAGTGAAGGCAGAGGCAAATGTTACTTCCACCTCAGGAGGAGATGATGCATTGATATGCTCTTTGGAAAGCAAGGAAGAATCTTGGGTGTTAGACTCTGGAGCATCGTTCCATGCTACTTCACAGAAAGAATTCTTCGAGAAATATGTCCCTGGAAACCTTGGAAAGGTATATCTTGGTGATGATCAACCATGTGCTATTATTGGCAAAGGTGTAGTGAAGATTAAGTTGAACGGGTTTGTTTGGGAGCTGGAGGATGTCAGACATATTCCCGAACTAAGAAGGAACTTAATCTCAGTAGGGCAATTGGCCAGTGAAGGATACACTACGATCTTCCATAGTGATGATTGAAATATTTCAAAAGGCACAATGATAGTTGCTCGAGGCAAGAAAAGTGACACTCTTTACATGACAGCAGGAACATGTTGTTCAATCTTAGTTGCAGTAAGCAATGAAACACCAAATCTGTGGCACCAGAGACTAGGCCACATTAGTGAGAAGGGGATGAAGATTATGCACTCAAAGGGAAAACTTCCAGGTCTATAGTCTGTAGAGATAGACATGTGTAAAGATTGCATACTTAGAAAGTAGAAGAGAGTCAGCTTTCAAACAAGTGGCAGAACCCAAAAAAAAGAAAGGCTATAGATCATTTACTCTGATGTTTGGGTACCAACGACCGTCTCATTCATTGGTGGGAAACACTACTTCGTGACTTTCATCGATGATCACTCTCGGAAAGTATGAGTTTACTTTCTAAAGCATAAGTCTAAAGTATTTGAGGCTTTCAAAAAATAGAAAGCTATGGTGGAAAATGAGACGGGTTTGAATGTAAAAAAGCTTAGAACTCATAATGGTGATGAATATGAAGACACCAGATTCAAAAATTTCTGCTATGAGCACGAGATCAGAATGGAAAGAATTATGCTAGGCACGCCTCAACGCAATGGTGTAGCTGAGCGTATGAACCGAACGTTGACAAAAAGAGCCAGAAGCATTCATATACAATCAGGTATACCGAAGCAGTTCTAGGAAGAAGTAGTCAACACAACAGCTTATTTAATCAATCGAGGTTCATCTGTTCCATTGGAGCACAAAATACCAAAAGAGGTATGAAGCAAAAAAGTGGTAAAACTATCACATCTAAAAGTTTTCGATTGTGTAGCATTTGTGCATATTAGTGATCAAGGTAGGAATAAGCTTGATCCCAAATCTAAGAAATGCACCTTCATCGGCTATGGTAAGGATGAGTTTGACTACCGTATTTGGGATGACAAAAACAAGAAAGTGATCCATAGTAGAGATGTGATTTTTAATGAAAGAGTGATGTATAATGATATGCATAAAACAGACACCAACGACTCAAAGCAGAATGAGTCAGTATTTATAGATGCAGATGATGTCCCAGATAGTTCCGTGAAGGAACCAATTGTATCAAGTCCTCAGCTGGAGGAACTCGTTGGACAGAGCAGTGCACAATAGTCCAACACACCACAACCTTCTACTATAACTCCTATATTGAAAAGGTCTTCTCGACCTCATGTGTCTAACAAGAGATACATGAACTATATGTTGCTGACTTATGAAGAAGAGTTTGAATGCTATGATGAAGCTTGTCAGACTCGAGATGCCAGCAAGTGGGAGCTTGCCATGAAATTAAAGTTATGCTCAACTTCAGTTAGTCTGTTAGAGTAACAAAAGTAGAAAACTTGATGCATTGATCAAGGTGTGAAGACAGATTAAAATCAGTCTTCAAGTGGGAGATTGTTGGAGATTGTTATAAAGCTCCTTAATTTAAGGAGCAAAACAATGAGTAATTTAAGGAATCATTAATTTAAGAAGTAATTTAAGGAGTGAATTTTCCTATAAATAGATATGTAATTGTAATGAATTAATCATTAAGTGTTCATTCCAATTGAGAGAAAAGCTTAGAGAGAAAAACTTTTGTGAGAGAAAATTGAGAGTAATTTTCTTGGGTGTAATTGAGTTGTGGGTTGTGAGTTGTTAGTGTTATAAACACCTTGTGTAATTTCTCTCCTTTCAGTAAAAAGATTTATAGCAGGTTCGGAGACGTAAACAAGATTGATCGAACTCCATTATCAAATTTATATGTTATTTTTCTATTCTTATTCTCTTATAAATCTAACTTATCAGAAGTTTGCGTAATTTTCGAACATTTTGTTATTTTATTATTGTGTTTTCACGTAACTGACTGTCTAGAAGTTTGCTGCAGAGTAAATGCGTTTTTGCAGTTTTGGTTATAATTATTATTGATATTTATTTTATTAATTACAACTTTAATTAGAAAAATAGCATTTATTTGTAAATCAACTCAGCTTTTGCAACTTTGTATTTCAAATTATGATATTTAATGTGATTATATTTGTATTCAGAGTTAATTAGTGTTTAAGGAGTAGATATTTGATAATTTAGTAGCTGCTATTTATCATGGTCTCGGATTCAAACCGTTGTGTTTATACTCATTTTTAATTAGCTTATTTATTTATAATTACTTTCAGCTTGAGAAAAAAAAATCTATGGTGCTTAATTATTTTAATTTTTAATGGTTTTGAGCTTCCATGCTCAAACTTGATGGGTATAAATGGAATATATCTATTTAATTTTATTGATATTTGATACTATTATTCACACATTTAATTGTCTAGTTTTCTAATTTCAAGAGTCTAATATGTAGCTTTTTGGATTGTTAATTTCATTAACTTGACTCTTTTATATATATGAACTAATATTTTATTGTTTGTAAGTTATTTTCTCTGTATAGAAATTAAGTTTATTATTCAAATGATTATTAAATGGGTAAATAATAGATTTATGTTACAATTAAATTATATTTATTACGATCTAAATTATGATTATTAATATAGATGAACTATTCTATATTTTTTTGATAAATTGATATCTCTTTTGTGATATCATACTTCATACATATTATCAAATATTTTCTTTAAGTATATTTTAAATATATAAGTTTATTTATATGTATGAATATTATACATGTAAGTGTTAACTTTACATATTTGATAAATTTTGCCGGCATATGATTATTGTGACTTCTAGATTTTCTATTCTATAAGTCATTTTGTGTTAATTTGCGTTCGAGTTTGTTTGGGAAACTCAATTTTTAATATGATTTTATTTTATTTACTAAATTTATTCTTTTAGAAATTTGATTAGATAACTACGAGCTATTGAATTTTTTGATTCGTTTCAGATTTCAAGAAGTGAGTATTCTACTTTAGGTCAGATTTACTAATTTTTAGTTTTTCTGTTATGAGATTATGAATTTTTACACCTAATACATGATAAATTAATAGATGTTTATTCTGAATTTATTTGCACGTATCAATCATGTTAGTGAAAGCGATTTTTATTTTCAGAATCTAAAGACGCATAATTCTTTTGTTTCTTTCAATTCAATTTGATACTATATCTAATTAATATGCTCTTTGGTTGATCTTTAATTATGCATGACATCAATGATATTTTGTTAGTATGATTATTTAATACTCGATTAATATTATGATTTTATATTATTATTACATATTAAAAAAATCATCTAGTTCTTTAAATATACTTATTTGATCTGACTAACATATTAAACTACATGCCTTTTAACTATTATTTTATTTGATACTGTTGGAGTACTAATCTCTCATTTATTTAAGTATTATTATATTTTATTTTGATTGATTATTAATCTTTACTGTTCATATAGTAGTTTTTTAAAATTTTAAATTGATTTATGGTATTATAATAAGTCATTTAATTATTTATTAACATTTTACATGAACGTGGACTAACCAATTTTGGTATTGAGATGTAAAAAAAAAATTTAAAAAGAATTATTTTTTAAAGAATTTAAGATTGACGAATTATATGAATTCGTAACTAACAAAATATATGAAAATATAAATTCATAATTGAAAAATTATAATATTTTTCAAGTAACATATTACTTGGTTTCATTTTAAAAAATAAATGAATTCATATTTGTGAAACAATGAAATTTTACAAAATGATTACTTAGATATTTAAGATTCATACATAGTTTTGAATTATAGTACATAAGATATTCAACTGTATTAGACAAATATAATGATACAAATTGGATATCTAATATGAAAGACTCAAAGTCTATTAATGGATACATGTTCACACTGAGTGGTGTAGATGTATTGAAGAAGTCCTCAAAACAAACTTGCATTGCTAGATCCATAATGAAATTATAATTCATCGTTTTAGATAAATATGACGAAGAGGTCAAATAGTTATACAATTTCATAAATGATACTCTAAAATGGAAAAATCATACGTCTGTAATTTGCATCCATTGTGATAGTTAATCAACTATTGGTAAGGCATAGAGTAATATATATAATGATAAATCTCAACATATACGTTGTAGACATATTACCATTAAACAACTATTCTCAATTTGGGTTATCTCCATTGACTATGTGAAGTTAAAGGATAACATAGTAGATCCGTTAATCAAAAGGTTAAGTAAAAAGTTATTTGAAATGTTATCAAAGGGAATGAGAATAAAGTCCTTGAATGAATAAAGATTTGTAAAGGAAACCCAAACTAATTGACTAGATATCCCAAGATCTAGGTTTAAATGGACAACGTAGTTGTAAAGACTTAGTGAGATCATTGTAGAGGTTTACTCTCAAGTCCTTTCCTATGATGAAAACAATGATACCCATAGAAAAAGGTTAAGTTAAAGCTTTTAATGATTCTTATGGAGAGAATATCGAGCAAAAGTATTATGGGTTACTTTTTGCAAATTACTCTTGATGATAAGATATCACCTATGTGAGAGAGAAGTGGGGTCGCTTTGAAATAGAATTATATTGGGTTCAATTCTATAGAAAAATATTATAGAACCAAACATATGTTCATGGCTAAAATGAACATAACAATGAGAACTGGATTATATCAGAAAAGATGCGTGTGTGAAATATGTCATCGTTTACACAAACAACATAATGGTTCAAGATAATTACGTCTATCATCAGCCAATAAAGTAAACATATTTTTCGCAAGGAAATGTTTAAAGGGTAATACCTACCTATCTTATGTAGGTTTTAGACCATTGAACTCTATCACCATGTGTCAAATTGATTTCAATAAGTTTCTTTTGAAAAAACTCCATCAATTTTCATTCATATGGGGGATTGTTAGAGAATGAGGTTTTTAAACCATGGTTAAATGTCATTATGAGGCATCATTTTGAGTGGGATTCACTTGGTATAAGTGTGTAGTCGTGATTTATTTGAGTTCTCCTCTATGTAAGCTTCAAAATCATATATTTACATGGATATTGGGATGAATGAAAAATTGAGTCTCAAAGTTTACTCATTAAGAAGAAAAAATATAACTATTTATGTTTGTCTCACATGAAAAAACTAACATATGCAATACTTTATATAGCATTTGTTTTCCTATAAGAGGTAAACTAGTATAGCAAGAAGGCTCTCTCTACCTCATGCCTACACGTCTTATGGACATGAATGTCATCTAATTTTAATGGCCCTTATACAATCTAAATTTTGCTAGATGAAATTTGGTTTCCTTCTCATATTTTATGGTATTTATTACAACAATTTCAATAACATTCATTATAATAGTTTTAGTAGTCATTGAATGTCATTAATTACATCAGTTTTGGTTTCTAACTATTATATTTGAATGTCTATAAAATTGATTCTACACTTGAGGAAAAAGATAGAAAAAAATAGTCATTGCTTTATCATTTTTTCCTACAGTAAAATTATTTTCTATAAATTTATATTTAAGAGTTGGTGTGACAGAGTATAGATAAATTCATTTTGTTGGAGTAAAGTTTAGTAGTGTCCAAACTCTGTTATTTGATCATTTTATCTTTGATTGTATTTTTTTTAATCTCAAACACTCGTATAAAGAAGAAACAAAATTATCTTAAGTAGATCGTGTAAAATAGGATTCATTCTTCCTTTAATTTTTTGTTCTTTGATTTCCATTGTAAATTTACAATTTATTTTATTATTGTATTTTGATTTATATTCAAAATACAATATTGTTCGTGAATTATTTCCTATAAGATTAAAATTAAAAAAACTTAATTACACAACTTTAATATAAATTAGATATGCTTGATTAGATAAACGTGTGAGTTGTCTTAGTAGATAAATCCATATTCATAAAATGTAATAACTAGATTCGAAGCTACAAGTATTATTTTTTTTAATTAACTAATTGTATGTACTTGATTTAGATAATAAAAATAAAACTTATTTAGAAAGTCCATAGAAAAATTTATTTAGGTGTAAATATAAGTTAAAAAAATGATATAATAATAATAATTTTTTAATGTAATGATAATTGTAGAGTATTTCATACATAGAATGTAAGTTCAAAAGCATTATTATTGTGTGTATTTTTTTTATTATAAAGTATCATTTTAAGAATATATTTTTTGATTTTTATAAAAAAGAAAGAAAATAATGAACAATGATATTGAACAAGGTAATCATACAAATGCTATCGTTATCATTGCTACAAGTGTCACTTTTATCGTTTGATTTCCAGTATCTTCTCACATTTTCTATAATTTGATGCTCACATTTTGTCAATAAAATTTGAGTAATATGAAGCACTTTTCACATTCCATTGATCCATAATTCCATCAAAATGTACAACTATGCATAACAAAATATTATTCTTACTTCTACTCTCTTATTTCTAGATCAACATTCAATCAAACAACATTTGTTCGATTTTGAGATCGCATAGTCTAAACTTAAGATGATATCTAGTTTGTTTGCAACAAAATTAGTCACGATAGATCACTATATATGATCAAAATTGATCATGCCTGGTTAAAATTAAGAAAAAAATTATAAGTATTTACCATAAATTAGATAATTTTAAAGAGTTAATTTCTAAACTTTTAATACATTTTAAACATTTTAAAACTCTAAGTACAATTATAGTATTTTAGATAATATCTTCATTAATGGACAAGAACCTTCTTTAAGTTTTATGTTTCTAATCTTAAATTTGTCATGATTCTTATTTAAAATTCTTGTATGAATATATTAGATATCTCAGTGGGAAACAAAAACCTCCAAATGATGAACAGGAATCCAAATGATATTTTAAATATTTATTATTTTTTAATTCGATTATAAAAATTATAAAATAATAAATCAATAATAAATATTTTATAATGAAAAGGAAAATAAAACAAATAATGATAAAAATAAACACTTTATATGTAAGTGAGAAAAATAAAATATATGTAATAATAAATACATAGTCAATTTATATAAAGAATGTTAATAGAATCTTATTACATTAATAGTAATTATTAAATAATTATAAGAATTTAGATTTTTAGAATTTAAATAAATAATTTAAATTTTTTTATTGATGTTTAAAAATAATAATAAAATAATTTAAGGATGAAATATAAAATTATAATATATTAATTATGATTAGTTTGAGTTTAAATTTAATTAAATTTATATATTTATTAAAATAAGATACATAATCTTGAAAATGGGTAAAAAATATAATATTTATATTTATCTAATTTCATATTATAAAATACAGATACATGTTTCTCGTTCTCTATTTTTTATTTTATTGTTCTCATAATTATTTTCAATCGAATAATCTCTATAATAATTTTTTCCAACAACCTTAATCTTCATTTTCAATACAAGCATTATTTTTTTAATGTTTTTAAATAGTTTTTTTAATGTGTATTACTATTTTATTGTTTTACATTAATTATAGTGAGGATTTAATTACATATTATAATCTAATTTTAGAAATAAATTTTTATTTTTATTTATGATTATATGTTTTTTTGTATAGAATAAAAATATAATTTTTTTATGTTCAAAATGTTATACACATATATTTTTATACAAGTATATGTTTATTAGAAAGAATTAAAAGTGAAACTAAATAAATAATTTGATTATATGAAAATCTAAATTAAATACTATTTTATTTAAAGTAAAAGTAGTAAGGTAATTTACTAATTTTCTATATTTTTCATATATAAGAAAAATATGATAGTCATATTATCTTTTTTTTTTTTTTTACTAATATCATAATAAAAAATTTATTTTAAAAATAGTTCAACATTATATTGTAAAAAAATTCTAAATTACATATTAAACAATATCAACTCCATTAAAATATCCAAAAATGAAAAGCGGAAAAAGAGGAAATAAATTGAAGAAAACACTAAAAACAGGTCTTAGCTCTCAAGGATTAATACTACCCTATCATTAAAAATATACATTTTTGTGAAGACAAAAATATTTCAAATGATTGGTTATTTATTATTTTTAAAATAAATGATAATATAATATTTAAAATTTAATATCAATATAAATTTTTTTAAAATAAATATCTAATAAAAAAATAAAAATGTAATCTGATCATGAAAGATATACTCCAAAATAACGAATAACACATCATAAAATACATACTTTTGTATATACTTTTTATCCATCCATTAAATAAATCGTCCATTTTACGATTAAAAAAAAGGGGATTAAGATGTACATTTTAATAATAAAAAAAGTATTCATCCAGCTCTCATACATGGAAGGGTAAAATTGGAAGACGATATAGCAATACGGTTTACATTTCGATACTTTGGATCTGAAAGCCAAGGGCCAAAGGAGACACTCCTCGTTCTCGTCTCAAAAGTGCATCATCTTCTGTATCTCCTAGCGACTTCGTGCGGACGATTTTCCTCCGTATCGGATCGCGACCTCGATTTTCTTAAATTCAGGTATTTAATGTACACATACTGATTATATATATTTTTCTGGTTTAAAATATGACATTCTAGTAGTGTTTGGATTCCATTCAGTGTTTGAAGGAGCTTAGCTACGTTTGCTATTTTTCCCTCCCTAAATGTGTGCTCATTTTTTATGTATATCTGGTTTCTAATCGAAATCTGTTTATACTGATACTTTTTATTTTATTTTTAAGCTGTTCTGCTGATGAATATGGTACTGAAGTACTGATTGCATGGTAGTCGGGGAATGGGATATGGTACTCCAATTTTCTAATGCTTAGGTTTAAGGGCTACTGTCAGTAAATCGGTTTTGTTTTTATTGAAGGTTGATGAGAAGTTATCTGTCGCGCCTTTCATTGTTGTAGATATGAAATGGCTGTTCTTATTTCTTGGTTGGTTTATCAAATACTGATTTTTGTTTTTTGATCAAATGGTACTACTACCTTTCGACTTAGTGTGATGAGTTTTACTGCCATATTGCTAAGTTAACCACAATCAAATAATGAAGTTGTTTAGTACTTTTTATATCACTTGTTGATGAAATATTGTGTTTACTCATTGATTGGATGTTTCTTATCCTCCAGGCATAATATCCTTGTACAGTTGATTATAGGCACAAGGTAGACATGGCTGCTTCAGAAGAGAATAGTGCTCTGTTCCCAATTTTCATCTTGACAATAATGGCAATTCCTCTTGTACCTTACACTATACTAAAACTGTGTCGTACTGCAACTAAGAAGACAAAAGCAATCCATTGCCAGTGCTGTGAATGCTCTCATTCAGGGAAATATCGCAAATCAATATTCAAGCGGGTCAGTTCCTTCATTATCCACCAAATTATATTTCTTTTTCTCAATTGCATTTGACGTTTCACTAGTTGATTTGCCTATTAATATATGCATACTTTACACATCTGATTTTACTCTGCAGATTTCAAACTTCTCAACATGTAGCAATTTGACCCTTGTAGTGCTTTGGGTTGTGATGATTGTCCTGGTTTACTACATCAAAAATACGAGCAGTGAGGTATAGTTTATGCTTAAAGCATCTTATGATCCCTCTCCCTGATGGCCACTCCTGAGCAAATAAAATGTTGTAGGAAAGGGTGATTGTTTGTGGCTACCATCTTTGGATGTTAATATTGAAGCGCATACCTGCCGAGGGATCCTACAATTTGTTCTCTTTTGTTTTAATTAGTTTTCTTTGCTTCTTTCATGGTCTTATATTCCTATTCGTTGCATGCCAGATTAAAGTTTTTGAGCCATTCAGTATTCTTGGGATAGAACCTGGAGCTTCGGATTCTGAAATTAAGAAGGCATATAGGAAACTGTCTGTACAGTACCATCCGGATAAAAATCCAGATCCAGGTTGGGGATTATTTTTTTGTGTATGTTTGTCATGACGGGACCTTGAGGCCAGTAAAGGATAAAAGATGAGGTTTTATGCTAATAATCTGTAAGTTCAAATGGTTTGATTTTTCTGCCTTTATTTTCACAGAGGCCCACACATATTTTGTTGAGTACATATCCAAGGCTTATCAAGCTCTGATTGACCCAGTATCTCGTGAGAATTTTGAGAAATATGGCCATCCGGATGGGAAGCAGGTATCACCATCATTTTTGTAGTAAATGGGAAGCCACCTGTGATTTTCTGCCAGGAATAAAGCCACATATGATTAATCATGTTTATGCAACTAAAGTTGGCTTATCATTGGAACAGGGTTTTCAAATGGGTATAGCTCTGCCTCAATTTCTTCTAAATATTGACGGGGCATCTGGGGGAATACTGCTACTTTGGATTGTTGGGGTTTGCATTCTTTTGCCTCTGGTGATAGCTGTAGTGTATCTTTCAAGGTCATCTAAATATACAGGCAATTATGTGATGCATCAGACGTTGTCGACTTACTATTACTTTATGAAACCTTCTTTGGCTCCAAGGTACTTATCTTCATTATGAGGCCAGTTAACATATGTATATATGATTGAATATATTTAGGATTAGTTATCCTAATCTAAATAGGACATGTTTATGTGTATGAATACCCATTTGGGTTGATGAATAAATTAAGCTTTTCACAATTTAATTAGACCTATATATAGTATTAGGTGCTTGTTCTCTTCTGAGGACCTTATTAGTATTAGTTTTGTTCAAGAAGTGGATTATGTCTCCCCATTTATTTGATTGAAAATCCCTTTTTTCAAATTATAAGTTCAGCTAAATCGTGAATAGTATGTTGGGTTATTTGTGTTTGCCCAGTATAGGTTATGACCTATCCCCCCTCTTCAGGCCAAAACCATAACTGGAAAGAAATTGGATTTTAGCCATGATGATAATTAGTATGCATTATTATGTGCTCGTGAATTATCCATGGCACAATGATAATTTATGAGCACCTCTTTGCTCGAAAACTATGATTCATCAGATTGCATTTTAAATTAGTATTTTTCCTAGGGCATTAATTCTTGTATAGATTAAGTTGTATTATTTGTTATAAAGGCTCTCATCTGTCGGAATAATTTTATTTTGCAGCAAAGTTATGGATGTCTTCATAAAAGCTGCTGAATATATGGAAATTCCAGTTCGTAGGACTGACAATGAGCCACTTCAGAAGCTCTTTCTGTTAGTTAGGAGTGAGTTGAATCTTGACCTCAAGAACATCAAGCAAGAGCAGGCTAAATTTTGGAAACAGCATCCATCTCTTGTTAAGGTGGTCCATGTGCTTTTTTTGTAATATTAAAGAAATCCAGTTATGATGATCTGTACATGATAATTTTACTTGCTTATGTGTTTTTTTATTCAGACAGAATTGTTGATTCTAGCTCATTTAACTCATGAGTCAGCTTCTTTATCCCCTTCTTTGCATGTTGATATTAGACGTGTACTAGAACTTGCACCTCGCCTTCTTGAAGAATTAATGAAGGTAATTTTCATATGCCTTATCTTGCATCCTTCTATTCTGGTAGACTTCTAGAATGGTAACTCATGTCACTTAATGGGTTCCTACCTCCTGCACCCAATAACGATTCTTAGTTACTGTCTGTCTATTAGTATTTGTAGTTCAGCTGGTGTTTCACTTGCTCGTATTTCTGAATGACTTCAATTAAACCTATTTATTGTTCTAGTAAAAATAAAATAAAATTTAACATATTTATTGTTGCCATTTATCTGTTTATGATATGCCTATCTTTTGCTTAATAACTTATTCTTTTTTGTGCTAAATGTTTCTTCTCTGAACAGATGGCTCTCATACCTCGCACTGCACAGGGACATGGGTGGCTAAGGCCTGCAATTGGAGTTGTTGAGCTTTCTCAGTGTATTATTCAGGTAATGTGTTATAGGAAGAGACAAGCTGGTTTTGGATAAAATCAGAAGTAACAGCAAGTAATATTTCTTTTTATTTTTTATTTTTTGCATTTCACTTATTGTCTCTTGAAAATTCTCAGAAATCCCATATGATAATAGCTATTTTCTTCAGAAATACACCACCCACACAATGTTCTCTTATTTATTGCTGGGTTGTGATGCAGGCTGTTCCTCTCGGTGCAAGAAAGTCTACTGGAGGGTCCAGTGAAGGCATTGCACCTTTTCTGCAGCTGCCACATTTTAGTGAGGCTGTTGTAAAAAAGATAGCTCGCAAGGTAAGTCCTTAAGATTGTATAAAATAAACTTCTGCAGATTTGGTTCCTGTTTCTGATCTTTGGTGCTAGGCTAGCATGCTGAATTCACATTATTAAAGGCAAAACTTTTGAGTTATCATAATGCATAGAATTTTTACATGGAAATGGGAAGAAGGGTTCACATTGTCCCAGTTGCAAATCTCATTTGTCTTCTCTCTTAATGATGTCACTTGTTTTGTTTTTTTTTTTTCGATTTTCTTCAGAGCTCTTAATTAGGTACCATTGGCCCATAATTATGTATTCAAAATTATTGATTAAACTCATCATGTCCTTCAAAACGTTTGTGCTTTGTGAAAACATTATGTTCTGGTCCTTGTGGAATCTCTGCCATCCATGATAAGCCTGGAGAAGGCTCCATTGACCTCCATTATCAAGATTCAGACGCTGAGTGTGTCAGTAGTTTCTATGAATCATAAGTTATAGTTTGGTTTCTATGTTTTTGATGCTTCTCTATCTTCTTCCCTCGTTATCTTTTGATATTTTCCTTTACAACTTTTTGATTTCTCTTCTGTAGAAGGTGAGAACTTTCCAGGATCTTCAAGATATGACACTGGAAGATCGTGTGGAGCTGCTTTCTCAAACTGCTGCTTTATCTTCTACTGAAGTACAAGATATTGAGATGGTGCTAAAAATGATGCCTTCTATAACAATTGAAGCTCGTTGTGAGACTGAAGGTGAAGAGGGTATACAAGAAGGTGACGTTGTCACACTTCAAGCTTGGGTGTCACTTGAACGTGCTAATGGTTTGATTGGTGCTCTTCCTCATGCCCCCCTCTATCCATTTCACAAGGAAGAAAATTTCTGGTTCTTGCTCGCAGACTCTGTCTCAAATAATGTATGGTTTTCCCAAAAGGTTAGTTTCATGGATGAAGCTACAGCTATAACAGCAGCTTCCAAGGCAATTGAGGAGACTATGGAAGGTTCCGGATCAAGTGCAAAGGAGACTATGGAAGGTTCCGGATCAAGTGCAAAGGAGACTAGTAGTGCAGTCAAAGAAGCTGTTGAGAAGGTGAAGAGTGGATCTAGATTGGTAATGGGCAAGTTTCAGGCTCCAGCAGAGGGCAACTATAATTTAACTTGTTATTTTTTGTGTGACTCTTGGATTGGTTGCGATCGTAAGACAACCTTGAAGTTGAAGATTTTGAAGCGTACTCGGGCAGGAACTCGGAGTGGTCTCATGGCTGAAGAGGGACCAATTACAGAGGATGGAGATGAAGAGGAAGAAGAGAATGAAGAGGAGGATTATGATGATTATGAGAGTGAGTATAGTGATGATGAGGATGACGAAAAAGAGGATACAAAAAAGAAGGGTCCTGCGAATGGTACGGTACATAAAATTGATGACTCAAGTTCGGAAATTTCTGGTTCAGATGAAGAGTAAGTACAATTTTATTTAAGAGCCATCAAACATGCAACAAGCCTTCTGTTTTTTACTGTTATTTTACCATTATTTGGTGTAAAGACTTGATCATCACAGTGATAGTTGTTAAAATTCAACCTGTTTTAAGATAGAGAACTTAGAGAAAAATTAAGATGTTAAAATTCAACCTGTTTTAAGATAGAGAACTTAGAGAAAAATTAAGATAATTGATTGAATGTGTGGATCCTATAAGAGGGTTATCTATTTATAAAGCATTACAAATACAGATGTCGATTATATAATGTATACACATATTTACACCTCAGAGAGATATAATTAATATAAAGTGCAATATATTATGGATCGAGGTCGATCCTAACTCGGTCTGGTGGTCAACCATATAAGAGGTTCAACTCCTTAAAATCAACCTGTTACTTGTTGATGCATTTTAAGTTATTTCGTCTTATGGTTCGATATGTTTATAGGCTCGGTTTGACTATTGGGTTTGGGTTGATTATTGAGCTTGGGTTGGTCTATAGGTAGGACATTTTGGGTGCTTCGTCTTACATCTTGGGTTGATGAGTTGATGACTTTGCTTGAGCAATTCAAATGGGTTGGGCACCATATTGATCTAAATCTCCAAACAATAGTCTTGATTTTACAGCTTCAATTTGCAAAACCTCAGTAGAAAGTTTCGGTAATATTAACCTGGAAAGTTCCAACTCTCCTTTTTAAATTTTCTTCCTTTAGTTTGGATAGCAAATTTAGCCCAAAATTTAACAGTGATTCTTCTTCTTTTTTTCTTCTGAAAAATAAAATAGAACCCTCTGTATAATCTTAAAAATTGGTGTACGACAGTACTCTTATTTTTTTAAAAAATAATTACATAATTTGTAAACCTATAATTAGTACTTGAATATCAGTTTTTCTACATGCCGTTAGTTCAATACCAAGTACTCACTATTCCAAACATAACCCATATATAATAACTTAGGCTTTGTTCTATTTTTTTTCTTCAATAAAAAAACTGAATTATTACTTGGGGAACGCTTAGTGATGTTTTAATGAACAAAGGGATGGCAATATTTATATAGAAAAGATTGTTGAAAAAAGAGCAGTCAACTGCACACTGTAATTCTGTGAAACACTGAAAAAGATAATATTGGGTTGCTTCAACTAGCGGTTTCTACGGTTCGATTCAGTCTGATTTTGAGTAAAAAATAATTAATCGGACCGAATCGTTCATATTAATTAAACCAGATCATCGGATCATTTGGTTATTAAAAATATTATAACTGAACAATTTGGTTTAATTTAATCCGGTTAATAATACATAAATATGACACTTAATGATATATTTTTGATTAAAATATGAGAAATTAATCATCAATTTTGTGAGAAATAATATGAGAAATTTAATATATTATTAAAATCGGCTCGGTCTGATATTATCGATTTCCAAATGAAAAATAGCAATACTAGAGTTTCAATAAACAAACAATCCTAACTTAAAACAAGAGAATGCTCTTCAACCAATAACAGCTGTGAGTTACAGACAATAATAATCCTACGAAAATAGCAAAATCTAGCCATCAAAAAGAGTAACACAAAATTATGGAAAGAAACAAAAGAGCAAACTTTACTAACCCACTGTACAAAGCTTTTAACCTTCTAGCAGCAGTTGGCTAAATCAGAATTGTGGCAAAAGTTCCTGAATTCTCCAAACCTTAAAACTCCCCAAGACTAACCACAATTGATTAGAAAGCTTCAAAAAACTCCAAAAGGGGTGGTTGAATTAAAAATTCTTGAATACTCAAAACCTTAAAACTCTCTAAAGACTAAACACAATTGATTAGGAAGCTTCCAACTCCAAAAGGGGGTTGAATTCCTAATCCTACCCACCAAAAAAGGAGAAAAACCCACGCTTTTTTGGCTCTTCCTCAACCATAACAGCCTGCATACTATCCTGCTCAACAAGCCTCCAAGCTGCTTGCTCAAAAGCCAACCCTGCCAATGTAGGTGGTTTATTCAATACAAGAGGGTACCCTCTATTTGTACTCCTAATTACCTCTGCGTCATCTGGAATCACCCCGAGCAATGCCAACCCTAACATCTCCTGCACATCGAGCACCGACATCATATCCTCCCCTTTGATCATATCGGTGCGAACCCGGTTCACTATCATCTTTATATCCCTTATTCCATCACACTCCAACAATCCAGTGACTCTATCAGCATCTCTCAAGCTTGTAATATCTGGTGTGGTCACCAGAATGGCCTCATTCGCAGGAGTTATCGCCGTAATGAACCCTGCATCGATCCCAGCTGGGCAATCAATTATAATGAAATCAGGGCAACCTTCTTGCCTTGTTTTCAATGCATCCACAAGCCAAACTAAAGCTTTCCCACCAAACCCCATTGGTAATTTAGACCTAGGTTTTGAAATACAAAGCAATTCAAAATTAGACCAGCGTTTATCCCTTACCAGTGCTTGGTCTAACCTGCAATCACCATTGAGGACCTCAATGACAGTGTAATTCACTCGGTTTTCAAGGCCGAGAAGAAGGTCAAGATTGCGAAGGCCGACGTCGGCATCAATTGCGACTACAGAGAAACCAAGACGGGCGAGAGAGAGACCCACATTGGCTGTGGTGGTGGTCTTGCCGACGCCACCTTTTCCGGAGGTAATAACGACCACGCGTGGAGTTTCACCGGCTAATTGGGGCTTCCTGTTCCATTGGAGAGATGACCGTATGGTGAATGGGGATGGTGAGTAGGGTTTGGGAATTTGGGGGTTTAGGGTTATGGGGTTGTGAACGGGTTTGAGATTGTGTAAGATTGTGGGGAGCATTGTCAATTTTCCGTGGAATGGATTTTTTGTTTTGTTTTTGAGAATAACGGATTAAGTTGATGAATCGATAATATGTGAGTTGTTTAGGGGTTGAAGAGGAACGGTTTCTTCATTTTCTGTAGAATCTGAGATTGAACTCTTCAATTTTGAATTCTGGATTGCTCTTTTTCCTTTTCCTTTTCTATGAATTTTGCATCGAGAAGGTTATTATTGGTTTAATTTCATTAAAAAATTATTTTTTTAATTTTAAAATGATAGTTAAGTTGTTATTTTAATAAAAAAATATTTTAATTTTCTTTTAAGTAATATAGTACAAATATACTAAATTTACAACAAAAACTATGATAATTTTATAAAAATAATAAATTTATATTGTTTTATTTTTATATATATAAAAAATATGATTCTCATGTAAAAAATTGATAGATATGATTGTCAAATTTTTATGCATGACAAATCCCTACTAGGATTATCTCGTTTGAGGTAAAGAAAAAATAATAAATCAAGAAATAAGAAATGGGAAACAAAAATCATTTTTTATAACACAAGGTCGGGTCGGATCGGGTCGGGTCTTTAGCATAAATATCATTTATTTTTAATTATTTCTTAACTCAAAATTTTAATTTTTTTAATATAAAATATTTATTATTAACTTATTATTTTTATAAATTTTCATTTTAATATAAATATAAAATTATTAAAAAATATAAAATAAAATTTAAAATATTATTTGATTTCCGTTTACCATTTAGAAATCTTCGTTTTTCATTGACATCTTCGATATATTTCGGCAAGAATTTTAAGTGTGAATAATAATTAAATTTTAAATTGTGGACAGAGAATGAGGAGTGAATCTTTAACCCCATCCCACCTCTTCCAGTATCGTTGACAACATTATAGGGAGGGGTTTGAAATTATTCTCTTCACCCGACCTATCCATTAAACCCCGTTTTTTTAATTTTTTCAAAAAAATATTATATATTCATAAAATTTTATAATTTAATAAAAAAATATTATTTTAAAAAAATATTTTTATTATTAAATAAATATTTCAATTATAAAAATTTAATATTATGATACATAAAACATAAAACATAAATCATTATAATATTTATTAAACTAATAATATAAATAATTTAATTATATTTTAAATTTAAATTTATTAAATTTAATTATATAATAAATAAATATACTTTATATTAAGTATTTAATTTATTATAATTTATTTATTAACGGAGGATCATCAATATCAATAAAACAATTCGAATCTTTTATGAAAAAATCTCGCCCATCACCCACAATATTTAGATGGGGTTGAGGATAACCTCCTTGCCCAAACCCGCCCCATTAACATCCTTATTATTATGAGCATTAACGCCATTTGATCAATTAAATTAAAAATTATATCACTTAGGTTGACGTTTGATTCATAGAATGAAATCATAATCGAAATCGGAATGAAAAGAAAATAATTTTGTTTGATTTGATCACTGTAATAAAAAAAAATCAGTATTATATTGTTTGATTTACAACTAAAATGGAATGAAAAATACTGTATATTACCATAAATATCCCTATATTCAATATAATTTAATTATTATTTTTTCGTCAGACAAAATATATTATTGAAAATATTAATTTTCTAAATAATTATTACTTAAAAAGAAAATATATTATTAAAATCATTATATTTCTAAATAGGATTTAGGGTTTTGAGATTTGAGATTTAGGATTTAGGGTTTAGGGATTTAGGATTTAGAGGTTAGGGTTATATTTGTGGGTTAAGGTTTAGAGTTAAAATTATTATTTTTTAAATAGGGTTTAGGGTTTCAGGATTTGAGATTTAGGATTTAGGATTTAGGGTTTAGGGTTATATTTATGGGTTAAGGTTTAGGGTTAAAATTATTATTTTTCTAAATAGGGTTTAGGGTTTTAGGATTTTGGATTTGGGATTTGGGATTTGGGATTTGGGATTTAGGGTTTAGGGTTTATGGTTTTGGGATTTGGGGATTAGGGTTATATTTGTAGGTTAAGGTTTATGATTAAAATTATTATTTTTCTAAATATGATTTTAGGTTTTGGGATTTAGGGATTTTTGGATTTGAGATTTAAGGTTTATGGTTTAGAGATTTGAGATTTAGGGTATAGAGTTTTGGGATTTAGGTTATATTTAAGGTTGGAGTAAAATTGAAAAAAAATTGACATAGGAATGGAATCATAATTCATTAAGGGGGAGAATGAATCGATTTTATTATATTCCCATTTTCAATCCAACCAAACACAGAAATAAAAGAAATCATGCTGATTACATTCCATTCCATTCAAACTAAACATAACATTAGTTAAATTGCTTTAGAAATAACACTTGATTAAAGACAATATATTACTTTTAATTGATCTATTTTTAAAATTAAAAAGAATAAATAATCTCATTTATAATATAAAATATCAAATAATATAAAACAGTCGTATTTATCGACTTAGGTTCGATTACCAGGATTACTTGTTGACTATAACCTTAGTAGTTTGGTGATTTGAAGGAAAATGTATTAACACATATCTTCTTATTTTATCTTATTGTTATGTGAGTTCCAATTTCCTCCACGTAATCTGCAACAAACAGCAAGTGTATTATTCGATTTTGAATAATAATACAAGTTAAGTAGCCGAGTTATTATTTATTTATTTTTCCCAAGATGAATGTTTTGAGTGTACATAAATTCCGATTTTACATTTGATACACAAATGAATTAGTTATCAATTGCCTATGCATGGCTTCAAATAGTACACACAATGATGTTCAGGAACTATACCCTCAAATATCGTGTCACCACTGTGAATTTTCTAGAGCCGACAACAACTCTCCATCAGATTGCCAGTGTTGCCTCAGTACATCCTCTTCTTGATTTTCAATTTCTAAATTATAATATCAAGGTGGTACAACGCAACAGTGAACGGTGTTGACGGTTTAATTTCGTAACCGTACGTCGATTATGAAATCATTCGAGGTTCTTGATGAAATAACTTTTATAAAGACATTGGGTCCTTTCATTATTCACTAAATTATTCATAGACACTATGAAGACACAGAAAATAAGTGTGAGAAACTAATGAGAGTATCAAATCAAAAATCCATTGGAATTCATATGTAAGTATTGAAATTTGATCAATAACAAGATGTATGTTTTCAATCCATTTTTGTTTTCATTGTATTTAAATTTAGTATTCATATGACATCCTGAACGTTTCTGGATCGAATTATGGTTTACATTTGGTATCAAAATCATTTTGAAAACATCCATGGTTTGCTTTGTTTCATGAGAAACTGAGAATTTGGGTTTTTTATTTTGCTTGTTTTTGATACATATGAGAGTTATAAATTGTTCCAATATTGATTTTAGAGTGATTTTATGAATTGAAACTTGAAAAACAATGAAGAAAATAAATCCAATTTTCCGTGGACATTCATTTGAATCTTTAATTAACTTTTTATTTAAAATGAAGTTTTTGATTCAAATTGATACCATGAATCACTCGCAAATCAAATTCTAAGAATTTTGATAAAAAGAACGCCAGATTAGTAATATACGACCGAATATACATTCGAATCAGAGGTTGAAGATGACCCTTACAAAAAAAAACAATTGTTTCAGCTAGGAATCAAACACGAATTATAGGCTGGAAATGAATGATATTATCCGTTGGACCAAAAACATTTTATGTTACTTTATGCATAAGGCGTCTTTTTATATGTATTCAGGATTCAATTTTATAAAAGGAAAAATTGGTTTTATTGTGGCTCGAATTCGGGTGTCTCGGTAGAGAATATCATGCTTTATGAACAATGTGAACGATCTAATCACCTTAACGTGATGTTCATTAAGATTAAGATCTCTGTAGGTATTCGTGGTTCTATTGACCAGCATAACAATGTTCACGACTTGCTAAAGGCTATTGATGATCAATTCGTCACTTCAGATAAGGTTTTAGCAAACACCCTTATTATGAAGTTCTCTTCCTTAAGACTCACCAGTGTGAAAGGTGTGTGCGAGCACATTATGAAAATGAGGGACATTGTGGCTCAACTTAAGCATCTCGAGGTTGAGATGTCAAAATCCTTCCCGGTGCACTATATCCTTAACACTCTCCCACATCAGTACAAGCCATTCAAAATTTCATACAATACACATAAGGATAAATGGTCAATCAATGAACTAATGACCATGTGTGTTCAAGAGGAAGGGAGACTTGTTATGGAATTTGGTGAAAGTGCAATGTTGGCTACAACATACGGGAAAGGAAAATCTCAATACAAGTATAAAGGAAAAGGGATAATTCCACCTCAGACTGATATTAAGAAAGAAGCCAAGTGTTTCTTCTGTAAAAAGAAGGGACATATGAAGAAGGAATGTATTAAATTCCAGAAATGCCTTGAGAATAAAGGTAATCCAACCTCGTTTGTTTGTTATGAATATAATATGGTTAATGTTAATATTAACACTTGCTGGATTGATTCTGGATCAACAATCCATGTTGCAAACTCCTTACAAGGTATACGAAATCTAAGGAAGCCAGTGGGAAGTAAGCAATACATCTTATCTGGTAACAAGATGGGCTCACATATGAAGGTTGTAGGGACATGCAGTTTGATTTTAAGTAGTGGTTTTATTTTAGAATTAGAAAAGACCTTTTATGTTCCAAGTTTCTCTAGAAACTTGATTTCGATTTCAAGACTTGTATCTTTTAGTTATTCCTTTCACTTTTCAGAAATATCTTTCAGTTTATTTAATAAATCTGATTGTGTTGGGAATGCTATTTTGCCTTATGGTCTTTACTGAATTAATTTACGAAATAATTCTACTTATAATGCTATGCATGTTCAAGCTGGCACTAAAAGATGTATTATTAACGATGACACTTCTACATTATGGCATAGGAGATTGAGACATATCTCCATAGAACGAATTAAAAGATTAGTAAAAAATGGGGTACTTAGTACTCTTAATTTTACTGATTTTGAGACATGTGTGGACTACATTAAGGGAAAGTAGACTAACAAGTCAAAGAAAGGTGCCAATGGGAGCTCAAACATATTAGAAATCATACATACAGATATATGTTGTCTAGATATGGACATTCAAGGTCAGAAATATTTTATCACCTTTATTGATGATTTTTCTCGATATATGTATCTCTACATGCTTTTTAATAAGAGCGAAGCATTAGATGCCTTCAAGAGCTTTAAGGTCGAAATAGAGAAACAATTTAGAAAGCAAATAAAGGTCATGAGATCAAATAGAGGTGGTGAATATTATGGTAGATACACTGAGAATGGACAAGTGCCTCGTTCGTTTTCCAAGTTTCTTTAAGAATATGAGATAGTTGCCCAATACACTATGCCTGGTTCACTAGACCAAAATGGTGTAGTAGAAAGGAGAAACTGAACATTATTGGACATGGTACAGAGTATGCTTAGCATCTCCAATCTTCCTAAATCCTTATGAATTGAAGCTATAAAGATAGTTGTGTATATATTAAATCGAGTTCCAACAAAGATTGTCTCAAAGACGCCATTTGAATTATGGAAAGGTTGGAAACAAAGTTTGTGACATATGCGCATTTGGGGATGCCCGTTTGAAGTGAGGATTTATAATCTATAAGAAAAGAAGCTGGACCCAAGGAGCATTAGTGGGTATTTCATTGGATATGCCAAACGGTCTAAGGGTTATAGATTTTACTGGCCATCTTACATCACCAGGTTTGTGGAATCAAGAAATGAAAAGTTTCTTGAATATGACCTGATTAGTAGGAGCGATTAAATCAAGAACATAGTTTTTGATACTGATCACTTAGAGTCTCAACCGTCTACTTCAGGAGATAGATAGATTGTTGTTCACAACACCCCTAAAGTACAAGCTGGTGTTGAACAACCAATCACTGGAATTCTATAAGCTGTTAACAATATTTCAATAAATCATGTTGTTCAGGAGATAACTGGAACTTTTGAAGAATAAGTTGAACCTCATACTTCCCAGGAAGATGGTGGTGCGACATTAAGAAGATCTCCTAGAACTAAATGGTTGGAAATTCCTAGTGATTATGTTGTGTATCTATAAGAATCTAATTGCAACATTGGAGCTGTGGATGATCCTGAATCGTTTTCACATGCCATGAGTTCTAAGGTTTTGAACTTATGGTACAATGCCATGAAAGAAGAGATGAATTCTATGGCATCTAATCGAGTCTAGGTTCTCGTCAAGTTTTCTGATGGTGTGAAAGACATTGGATGTAGATGGGTTTTCAAGACAAAGAAAGACTCACAAGGCAACATTGAGAGACATAAGGCAAGACTTGTTACCAAATGATTCACTCAAAGGGAGGGAATCGACTACACATAGACATTCTCTCCTGTATTTAAGAAATATTCACTTTGTGTGATCATGGCATTGGTTGCCCATTTTGATTTGGATTTGCATCAAATGGATGTGAAAATGGATTTACTTAATGGTAACATAGAGGAAAAGGTTTATATGAAACAACTTGAAGGATTCTTCTCTAGTAATGGTGAGCATTTGGTTTGTAAGCTTAATAAATCCATATATGTATTAAAACAAGCTTCTCGTCAATGGTATTTGAAATTCCATAACGTCATCACTTCATTTGGTTTTGAAGAGAACGTCATGGATCAATGTATATACCAGAAGGTTAGTGGGAGTAAGATTTGTTTTTTTGGGTACTATATGTGGATGATATTTTACTTGCAGCCAATGATAAGGGTTTGCTACATGAGGTAAAACAATTCCTCTCTAAAAAAATTGATATGAAGGATATGGGTGAGGCATATTATGTCATTGATATTAAGATCCATAGAGATAGACTTTGAGGCATCTTGGGTTTATCTTAGGAAACCTATATCAATAAAGTTTTAGAGAGATTTTGGATGAAAGATTGTTCACCAAGTGTTGCTCTCATTGCGAAGGGTGATAAGTTCAATTTAGACCAATGCCCAAAGAATTATTTTGAAAGAGAAAAAATTAAAACCATTCTATATGCTTCAACCATTGGAAGTTTTATGTATGCTCAGGTATGCACTAGACCTGGCATTGCATTTGTTCTTGGGATGCTAGGGAGATATCAGAGTAACCCAGGTGTTGACCACTGGAAAGCTACAAAGAAAGTGATGAGATACCTTCAAGGAGCCAAGGACTATATGCTCATGTATAGATGAACTGACGATCTAGAATTAATTGGCTACTCTGATGCAGACTTTGTTGGCTGTGTTAATTCATGAAAATCAACATCTAGTTACATTTTCATGCTTGTCGGTGGAGCTGTGTCTTGGAGGAGTGCAAAATAGACCTCGATTGCTACTTCCACTATGGAGGCCAAGTTCATGTCATATTTTGAGGCCACATCACATGGTGTATGGTTGAAGAGTTATATTTCCTGGCTTAGAGTAGTTGGCTCTATTTCTAAGGCATTAATATTGTATTGTGACAACTCAACTACTGTGTTTATGGCTAAGAACAACAAAAGTGGTAGTCATAGTAAGCACATCAGCATTAAATACTTGGCCATAAGAGAACATGTTAAGGAAAAGAAAGTGATCATTGAGCACGTTAGCACTGAGTTAATGATTGTTGATCCTTTGACTAAAGGCATGCCATAACTAAAATTTAAGGATTATGTGGGAAAAATGGGAATTAGTTTCACTTTGTAAATGTATATATATACAATTTATTAATGAAACTCTTATATATTGTGATATTTTCTCATATTCATGTGCACCTTAATTTATTTGAGAAAATATATATTTTATTGGACCAAGAATAAATATAGGATTTATTCATTAAGTTTTGTTACCACATAAAGTACAATACTTGAGAAACTAAATACATTGTAATAAATAGAAGATAATACTCGCTCTTAGAGGACCTATTGCCATGATTCATGTATTTTGTTACTCAAGAGAATTTAGCTTAACATTTGCACTAAGTGGGAGAATGTAACATCAAAGTGGTGCAACACAATGGTGAACGGTGGTGATAGTTTGGTTTCGTAACCGTACATCAGTTACGAAACCATATGAGGTTCTTGATGGGAGAACCTTTATAAAAGCATTGGGTCCTCTCATTACTCACTGGATTATTCATATACACCATCAAAATATAGAGAGTAAGTGTGATAAACCAGTGAAAGCATCAAATCAAAAATCCATTAGAATTCCTATGTAAGTGCTGAAACTTGATCAATGGCATGAGGTATATTTTCAATCAATTTTTGCTCCCGTTGTATTTAAATTTTACGTTCACATGGCTTCCTAAACGTTTCTGGATCGAATTATGATTTACATAAACTACTAGAAGGTTTTGATCTGGAGGTAACTAAATTTTAAAGCCAAGTACTTTGAAATCTATAAATCCCTTTATTCCAATCGTTGCAAAGGGATTCAGAAGTACTTCCAACATTGCTAGTACCTCCTAGTAGGAAGCAGTAAGCCACTTTACTAGCATAAACTACTTCTGTCTTTGCTTGTCTCAACTGCACAAGAGAGAGAGAAAAAAACAATAAAAAAGGGAAGCCATGAGACTTAAGCATTCCATGTTTAAGCATCTATGCTTTGAATCCCAAATCACATATAAAAAAAGTGATTGCGGAAGCATCATCAATAAATTGAAATTGATCATGGAAATTCTGGTTACAATTAGAGACACTTAGAGTATGGTCTGAATCACTAAAATGGTATGTTGCTTCCAAAGAAGGATAAAGTCTGCCCTCCATCCTAGAGAGAAAAGAAACAATTCCAAACTTAACTTCACAAATGCACCAGTTGGTGAACTCAGTGTATGGATTTTGATACGCTTCAAATCATCAAGAAATTAATTAGTGAAACTTACCCGTAATGTAGTGTTTCCAGCTACTTCAGCAACAACATCCCCAGCATGTGCAAATCAATTAACCCAACTTGTTACAGAAGCTATAAGGATATGGACATCTAGAAAATTTGGAAAAATTTATCTCTAATGAAAAGACTAATATTTCAAAGCATTTAGCTCATAATTGACAACACAATCTAGCAACTTTTCAGGGATCCTTATCCATAATGTTGACATAAGTTTATAAACAAACCATTTAACTTATTGAGATCAGATCGTACAATAATCTTCTTCTCAAATATCTCAAAATTTAGGCTGAATGACACTGATAAAGACCAGCTTCTTACGAGCATGTACTGGTTTAGTTGGCTTCAAAGGAAGAACTAGAAGGATAAAAGTGAGAAAATAAGAAGATAAATAAAAAATTGTTGTGGTTCTATAATCACTACCTTGTATAAAAAAGAATCTACCTAATCAAGATTTTCATAGGAGGTCATCATTAAAGCATAGCGAAATATCGCAGCTATAAGACTGTTGGTACCCTTCTTTTCCAAAAATCAAATGCACAAACTCACCTACATGGCATGCCATGATTAGAAATTGAAATATCTATGCAACAACAATAACCAAGATATCAATACCTGGAAGCTTTGGCACACCAAGCATCTCATAGAACTCATCACAGAAGTGATTGCAGTTTCTCGATAACAACTCATATGAACATCCAGGCCACTCTCTACTGAGTTCCCTTAAGATCTGATTTACCTTAAAGATTGAACAATTTGTTTTACCAAGAGCCATTGATTCACGGTAAGTATACGTTGGTGTAAGGACTATGAGTGTTGGCTATTTTCATGGACAAAATATTTATTTGTAAATTTGTTTTTAGGTCTGTTATCAAGTTTATCAAGAAAAGCCAAACAAATGCTCGAGTTCCAGATAATTGTACTTCAGGTATATCTTTGATAACTACGACACATAGGATTACATTTATGCATTTAATAACACATGCTTATAAATATGAAATTATTTTTAGTGCTAAAATATGGAATAAGATATGCTAAAAGATATTAGATAAGATATATTATAAAATAAAATATGCTAAAAGATATTAGATAAGATATACTCTAAATTATATCTGAAATCTTTAGCATAAAATATAGCATAAAATCTATTTTAAAAGAAATCTATTTTAAATATGAGTCTTCTTAATTAGTTAGTATTACTAATCATATTTGTAATAGAAAAGATATTTATCAATCATTTATGAGTTATCTTAATTAATGAGTATTACTAATCCTATTTATAATAGAAAAGATATTTATCAATTACATAACATTAAGGGTTTTAATTTTTCCTATAAATAAAACTCATTGCTCATTGTTTCAATCAACTACAGAAGATCATTATTTTATTCTTCTTAATTTCTCTTTCTTGTTTTACAAATATAAGATCATAATTCTTTAGGTTTTTTTATTTAGTTAATCTATCAAATATTGGTGGTTATGTTTGATTGATTAATAAGCCTAATTATTTTATGATATTTTGATAATATGTTCTTATGGCTTCTTCTTTATTTTTGTTCTTAAATTGTTAGATCAAATAATTGTTTTTGTCCTATCATAATTATTTGATTTTATTATTAAGCTTTAAAGAAGCTATTTTTATTGAACTTGTGCTTGATCTTTTTGCTCTAGGATTTACTAGTTGATTTAATTTAAATGAAATATGTTTTGAATCATCTAGGATTATTCATTATTAAATCCGTTATAGAACACATATGGGCACTTATGTTTTTGTGATAACTATTTTGCAGTTACTTCAGGAACGTATCTGATTAGCAGGAAGCTTATTGGAACGTTGGTCTAGAAACCGTTCACACTAATATTGGAAACTGTGAAAACAGAGCAGGGGCTCATAAGTAAAGTACATTGGGATAGTATCCTAGGGAGGGTAACATAAGACCGATTTTGTACTTGAACATTTGATTTTCATAGTGGAAAGTTAGGTGGTATGGTGGTTTTCCTCTTAGGTCATAGTTGTGGCTTAGGTTGTTTCCACCTAAAAATATCCTGTGTTATTATTTTATTTCCGCACCTATTTTTACACACGATTTCATGTTTGAATGCTTTATTTAGGTTATTAGATTATAAATTGATAAAAATTAAAAATAACCTATTCACCCCCCCTCTAGGTTAATCAGGTCCATAATTTATAAACTTTCAGTTGGATTCTTTCCAAATGGACAACTAAAAACACTGATAGCTTGCTTGCAGAAACCAAATGACCATTCATCCTTCCCATAAACCTATCGTGTATAGCTTAAACCAACTAGTTAGAACTTTTTCACTCCAACTCATCACTTTCAAAGCAAAAAGGAGCAGAAAACTGTATCATACTAAAAAGCCACACAATGACACAATAATACATACATACAAAGAAAACACAATAATTGTAGCAACAAGTGCAAAAGCATTTGAATAACTGCCAAAGTAAACCTATACAACTCCTATTATTGATAAAATGTACATAAACATCCATATAGTCAACAATAACCTGAATATCCCTAAACTAAAACCCAAGTAGATTTCAATCTAAATTTACAAAATTCCAATATAACACTAAATTAAGAAACGCAAACAAGATATGAAAGAGAGAGAAAGAGAGAGGACCTGTACAACGTTGTGAAAAATACCGCTGAGGCCAAAACTGTCCTCAAAGATATTGTTGAATATTGGCTCTAAAGTAACAAATTAGTGGCCTAATTTGTGCCATAATTTAAGGAAATAAGTGGCGTAATTTGTGGCTTAAATTATGACATAATTTAGGAAAAGGGGGCCTTGTTTCATCTATAAATATGAAGGAGTTCATGCATTGAAGAACAAGGCAAAATAAGAAAAAATCAAAGAGAACATAAGTAAACTCAAAGAGAGAAAATACTTGGTAAGTGTGAGAGTTTTTTGTGAGTTTTAGGAAACACTTGAGAGATATTATTAGTGAGGAAATCTGTATCTGTATTTTGTATATTTTCTACTTAGTTTAATAATATATGTTGTCTCCCGTAGACCTAGGCAAATTGTCGAATCGCGTAAATTTTGTATGTTTCCTTTTACCGATTATATATTCATATACCGCTATTTATTGCTTCCGTGCACAATAAATTGATAGCAGAGCCAAATATAACAGTATTATATATCAAATTGAAGGTCTCGACGAGATAAATGCAAATGAGAAATAATCGCTTAAATCAAAGGTCAAAATCACCAACAGAAGTCGCCCGAGTACTACTGCCAGCAATTGAGTCAACTCACTGAGTTAGACCAAGTCAACTCAATATTTAGTGAATTTTGGATCGAGTTGGTCCGTTTTCACCAGTTTTCAACTGAGTCAGACCTATTCTTAGCTAATTGGACCATTCAAGATTCAACCGCGAACTCCGTTTTTCCAAATAAGGTATAAAATTTGGAAAAACATCGTCTTAAGTTGCAAGTGCAAAATTTCTATTATCTGTTTGTATTTATGGTTGATAAAAGAGAGATAAAAAAAGGTGAACAAACTGAACTTAGAATTTCTGGCAAACCAAGTTGTTCTCAGCCAAAAGATTATTCCAATGAAGATTGGAATTATGTTAATCGAAAAGCTTGTGGCACAATTCGACTGTGCTTAGGAAAAGATCAAAAATACTTTATCATAAAAGAGAATGTAGCCGTAGTTCTCTGGAAGAAGCTAGAGGACAAGCACATGATGAAAAGTATAAAGACCAGACTCTATCTGAAGAAGAAACTTTTTTTGTTTTTAGTATAAGAAAGGTACTCCTATGATTGAGCACTTAGATAATTTCAATAAAATTTTGGCTGGTCTGCAAAATTTAGATCTTGAAATTATCGATGAAGATAAAGCTTTATTATTGCTGAATTCATCACCTGAGAGCTATGAGCATTTAACCACAACTCTGTTATATGGAAAAGATGAGGATAAATTTATATATGTTTCAAATGCTTTGGCAATAGGGGTGATCCAGATCAAAGTCCAGAAAATAGTCATCCAAAAGACGTTCTATGAAGGTCGAGTGTGCCTATTGTCACCAGAAAGGGTCTTGGAAGAAAGATTATCCAAACAAGGACAAATCAAATGTAAACGTTGCATAGAAGGTCGATGAAGATGAACAATCAGCCTTTATAGTTTCATTATCAGATATCTACTTAGATAAATGGATCCTTGATTCTAGATGTTCTTATCATATATGTCCAAATATACATTGGTTTTTGAAATTTGAGGAGCTCGATGGAGGATTTATGCTTATGGGCAACAACAATATTTTTCAGACAAAAGGGATAGGAACAATATGATTGAAGATGCACTATGGTACAATCAGACAAATTACGAATGTGAGGTACATTCTTGATCTAAAGAAAAACCATATTTCTTTAGGTGTTCTAGATTCTGATGGTTACAAGGTAACATTGGAAAATGGAGTCTTGAAAGTTGTACGAGGTGAATTTGTAGCGATGAAAGGAACTCGGAAGGCGAACATGTATTTCCTAGATGGGAGTACAGTTACATGAAGAATGGTTGTCTCAAGTAATTTTGAAGAAAAATACATATGATCCTTCTCACATGTGGCACGTGTGCTTAGGGCATATCGATGAAAAGGCTTTGCAAGGCTTAATGAAAGGTGCCAAGACTAAAAAGTTTGATTTCTACGAGCATTGTGTAATGGGAAAACAAACAAGAGTCAAGTTCGGCATTACCATTTATCGTACTAAGGGAACTCTTGATTATATTCACACGGATATTTGGGGACCTTCCAAGAATGCTTCACTTGGAGGTAAACACTGATTTGTGACTTTTATTGATGATTTCTTTAGATATGTCTGGATATACATCATTAGTCACAAAGATGAAGTTTTGGATATCTTTCTTAAATGGAAGAAAATGATCGAGACTCAAACATGTGGGAAAATTAAGGGGCTTAGATTTGATAATGGTGGCGAGAAAAAATCAGATCCCTTATTCAAAGTTTGTCAAGATGAAGGGATAATCAGATATTTTTCAGTTCATCGTACACCATAACAGAATATAGTTGCAAAATGAATGAATCGTACTTTGGTTGAGAAAGTTCGATATATCTTATCTCATTTCAAATTAAGCAAGGCATTTTGGGCTGAGACTTTATCATATGCAACTCATATAGTCAACAGACTTCCTGTGACTGTATTAGATTGGAAAACTCCTAAAGAGGTATGGTTTAGACAACTTGCTTTTGATTATGATTCATTGCGAATATTTGGATGTCCTGCATATTTTCATGTTAGTGAATCCAAACTGGATCCTAGAGCAAAGAAAGCTATTTTCTTAGACTTTAATGAAGAAGTTAAAGGTTTTCGAATTTGGTGTGGTGAATCCAAAAAGATCATCTTAACTTGAGATGTCATATTTGATGAATCTGTTATGTTGAGACAAACAAATTCAGAGAAAGAGAATGAAATTTCAAATACTCTTTCTAAGGTGGTGCTTGAGACTCCAGAAGATAAAAAAAATTGCACTGACTACTGATCGTGGTGAAGATGAAATTGATGATCAAGAAGAGATCTCAGTTGAGGTGGAGGATCTCTCACTATCACTAACGAACAATCAGCGCCAAAATCTATTGCCAATACTCGAACAAGAAGGGAGATTAAGAAGCCTACCAGATACACAAACATGGTAGCATTTGTACTTCCAGTAATTGATGATGATGTCCCATGCACTTACAGAGAAGTCGTGTAGAGAGTTGATAGTATGAAGTGGAAGATGGAAATGGATGAAGAGATGAAGTCTCTACACCAGAATCAGACTTAAGAGTTGGTTCAACTTTCCAAAGGAAAGAAAACTATTAGCTGCAAATGGGTCTATGCTAAGAAGAAAAGGTGTTCTTGGTAAAGAAAACATCAGATACAGAGCCAGACTAGTAGCAAAAGGCTATGCTCAGAAAGAAGGAATATACTACAATAAGGTATTCTCACCTATTGTTAAGCATCCATCTATTCAGATACTATTGGCTTTGGTAGCATAGTTTGATCTCGAGTTAGCTTAACTCGATGTCAAAATAGCTTTTCTCTATGGTACTTTGAACGAAGAGATCTACATGTCTCAATTGGATGGCTTTAAATTTCTAAGACATGATAATTGAGCTTGCAAGTTGAGCAAGTCACTTTACGGTTTGAAGCAATCACCACGACAGTGGTAAAAACACTTTGATAGCTTCATCAAAGAGCAGAAGTACACATGTAGCCAGTTTGATCACTGTGTATACTTTCGAAAACTCTAAGATGGTACCTTCATTTATTTGCTCTTATATGTTGATATATTGATTGCATCTAAGAGTAAGGTGGAGATCGACAGACTGAAGGCTCCGTTGAGTTTAGAATTTGAAATGAAAGATCTTGGAGAAGTTAAGAAAATTCTTGGGATGAAAATCATAAGAGATAGAGTTACAAGCATAGTCTGTCTGACATAGACTCAGTATATGAAGAAAGTACTTCAAAGGTTTGACATTGATGAGAAAACCAAACCAGTAAGTACACCGCTTGCTCCTCATTTTCAGTTGAGTACATTGATGTCACCTAGCACCGCCGATAAGAAGAAGCAAATGGAGCGTGTTCCATATGCAAATCTCGTTGGTGCCTTGATGTATGAAATGGTATGTACCAGACCTGATATTTCACATGCTGTTAGTATGGTGAGTTGCTATATGCACAATCCCGATAAAAGACAATAACAAGCAGTGAAGTGGATCCTACGGTACATCTATGGTACTGTGGATATTTGTTTGAATTTTGAGAGAGACAAGACTGAAGGCAAACATCTAGTCGGATATGTGGATTTTGACTATGCTGGAGATCTGGATAAGTGTTGATCTACAACTGATTATGTGTTCACAATGGTAGGAGGACCAGTTTGTTAGAGAACAACATTGTAGTCAAATGTAGCGTTGTCTACTATAGAGGCAGAGTATATGGCTGTAACATAAGCATTCAAATAAGCTATATGGCTTCTCGAGTTGACCAAGGATTTGGGTACTGTTGAAAAGAACGTGGAGGTTTTCTATGACAGCCAAAGTGCCATTTGTTTGGCAAAGAACCAAGTTCATCATGGGCGTACCAAACACATCGATGTTCAATTTCAATTGTTCGGGAAATCGTTAATGAAGGGAATTTTACACTCTAGAAAGTTGGAACTGTAGATAACCCTATAGATATGCTTACAAAGTTGGTTACATGGATCAAGTTTCAACACTATTTGAACTTGATCAACATTTTCGAGCTTAGAGCGCCTAGAAGGCATTTGGAGCCAACACCATAAACTTTTTTGCCAAGGTGGAAATTATTGAATATTGGCTCTAAAGTAACAAGTTAGTGGCCTAATTTGTAGCATAATTTAAGGAGATCTAAAGTAACAAATTAGTGGCCTAATTTAAGGAGATCTAAAGTAACAAATTAGTGGCCTAATTTGTACCATAATTTAAGGAAATAAGTGGCCTAAATTATGGCATAATTTAGGAAAAATGGGTCTTGTTTCATCTATAAATATGGAGGAGTTCATGCATTGAAGAACAAGACAAAATAAGAAAAAATCAGAGAGAGCATAAGAAAACTCAAAGAGAGAAAATATTTGGTGAGTGTGAAAGTTTTCTGTGAGTTTAGGGAAACACATGAGAGATATTATTAGTAAGGAAATCTGTATCAGTATTTTGTATATTTTCTACTCAGTTCAATAATATATGTTATCTCTCGTGGATCTAGGCAAATTACCGAACCACATAAATTTTATATGTTTCTTTTTACTGATTTGATATATTCATATACCGTTATTTATTGCTTCCATACATAACACTTCTGTCATCTTCTATCAAATTCAATCAACTTAAACTATAATTCTAATCCTCATTCTCTATTTACCTCTCTGAATCTCAATTCAAGAAACAAAACACAAAAGTTAGGGTCACACTAATTCACATATTTCTATATTACTTCTATGTATCTCTATACTCAATTAATCAAATTATTTTATCTTTTTATCTTTTATTAAATATTTATCTTTTAAAAAAAATTATAATAATTTTAAATTTTAATAACCAATATTTTCTCACCTTCTCAAGACATAGTGAGAAAGTGAGAGCTTTTCATTATTAAAATCGAGTAGTAATTTGTGATGATTATTATCTTCTATTGATTTTTTAGCTAAAATATTGTTTTATATTTTTTAATAATATCATTTAATTATATTATTAGTAATATTATTTAAAATTAAAAGTTATTGATTAAAAATATAAATTATTATTTTAAAATGAGGTGAATATAATCGTTAAACTTGAGATTCAAAATTGTAAACTTATTTGGATTGCACTCCATTTATGGTGGAAAAAAAATGATAAAATTAACTCTATTAAAATTAATATGAAAATACTATCTTAAAATAATATTTGTGTTACTTTTTGAAAAAAAAACAAAGGAAAAAAATCACTGTAAAAAAAGGATAACATAACATTAAGAGTGTGTATTTATGATATGATTTGATTGAAACCGAATAAATATGGTACGTTCTTAAAAATTAAGAACTAATTAAAATTAAAAAAAATTAAAAAATTAATCCAACTTGAATAACTTTTTTTTTTAATTTAAGTTTTTAAAAAAATCTCCTTTTATGTAATGTGTTTTGTTTACTAACTTTTTAAAACTCTTGTGTTATAATTTCTAATATTTTTAATATTAATTTAATTATACTTAATAAATTTTAAGATTTTAAATTTGAATCGTAATATTTTTGAATTCAAGCAATTAAGAATTAAAGTTTTAAAATTAAAATATAGTTCAAAATATTTTAAAAAATAAAAGAGATTGATACGTGTTATTACCTATTCATCGTTCGTGTCAATCATAAAGTTTGAATTGGGTGAAGCATCTTTGAAGTTGAGGGTGAAGTCATCAACCAAGACTGGGGATTGAGGATCTATCTCATAGGAGAGGAAATGGTCGAGAATGGGAAAACAACTCTAAATGAAATTACGTTTTTTATATAAATTAAAAGTAGGAGTAAAAAATAAATATAATTGAGTTTTTTTTTTTTTTTACTTAAGATTTTAATAAACGAGAATTGAATCAATCTAATATAAATCAGTTATATATAGATAAAAAATGTTAGGTTGGTTTGATTTGGGTAAAATGAGTTGAATTGATTATAGTAAATTTTATACACCCCTAAATGAGGAGTTAAGGACTTAAAATAATGTGTATTTAAGGTCACAGTGCATTTTGCCATAAATAGTGTATACGTGTATGAGTGAATCAAGATTAATTTTAAAAATTCACATTGCATTATAAAGTAAAACTGTATGTTTTGATACTAATTCTTAATTCTTTCTATTTATGACATTTTTTTAGTTTTATATATTATTAGGTCTTCCATCATTGAATTTTTTTAACTAAGCTCTGTTGACTACATAAGTTTGGAGACATAAAAACCCAACATTGTTTGTGGTTAAGGTGTTTAAGGCTAAATATTTTAGGAACTGATATTTTTTCAACTAAAGGCAAGAAAATTAAGAGTATTCCGTAGAACAAAAACTTTATTTTTGGTATGAGATGGAGAGTGGGCAATGGGGATACAATTCTTATATATCAAAGCCATTGGATTCCTTTTCCATGATCTTTTATGCAATGGGGATACAATTCTTATATATCAAAGCCATTGGATTCCTTTTCCATGATCTTTTATGGTTAAATCATCGCATAAAAAACACCTATGGTACAAAAGTATTTCAAATGAACCTATTTGTCCATGTGAAGAAACAATAGAAACAATATTTTGTATATTTTATGGGAATGTGTGGCAATCAAAATAGTATGTAAGGTTATGATTACAGTAAATCATTCAGATAGTACGGCGCGAACGACGATGAATGAAGTGGAAGCGAGAATGTCAACTTGAGTAACGTAAATATTGGTGAGAATTCAATACCTCAAAAACTTAAGGGTTCCTCCGCAAGGTTCGTCCATAGAAGATGAGTAAGAGTCTAAGATCAGGCCAAAAGGCGTAATCGATGGACAACAGATGAATATTCATGTACTATCTCTTGTTGGTCCCAAGGGACGGAGGAGCCTAGGTTAACCGAAAGATGATTATTGGGGCATTGGATTATCTAGAACATATAGAACGAAAGAAATAAGGTTAGGTATGAAAGTCGTTCTCGATATCCATTAGATCTATTTTTTAGAATATTTATCTTTATTGGAGATTTCAAAGCAATTCATGACTATTCATTATATAAAAAAAAAGAAATAAATGTCTAATATTCAAAGGAAATTTAATCGAGAATATTATTGAGTTGGTTAAAAAAATTTACACAAATTAAATGAAAATTTTATAAAAAAAAGAAACAAATGTAGCAAGCGATAATAATGATATTAATTGTAATAATTAGCACATATAGTTAGCAAAATATCCATTTTGTATACATCCTTGTATATCAACTTATATTTTATAAATGATATATCTTTTTTCGTAAATAAAAAAGGGTACTTCACGAATTTGCTTTATTTTTATTTTTTTAAAAATGGTATAAATTTGTCATTGAGTTTCTAACATTAAAACTGAATGGAAAACGAGGCCCAGCAGGCAGTTGTTAACTTCGTGTACATCTGTAGGTCGAGAAATTATTTTTAGAATGAGTAATGATCGATGTAGCAGTTAATGAATACAGAATTAGGATAATTATTTAAAAATATATATATAAATATTTAATGCCCAATAGAAGAACAAATAATATCATTGATTTAAATACTCTAAAAATGAAGAATATCATCTCATAAGTTATTATAATTCTGTATAAAACTTTTTAATAGTATTGTTGAACATCAATTAAAATATTTAAAATTTATGGTAAATAATTTTTTATTTATTTATAAAACTAGTACTAATTTTGAAGTTGTAATGTTAAGTAGGTACACATTTTATATGGTTAACACAAAGGTAAAAAGTATGATATTTTATTAAAAATTGTTAATTATATTATCTCATCTGTTTATAATTGTAAAAACTTAAAGATAAAAATTGTTTTTCTTGAATATACATTCACTATCAATGTACGGCCCCACTCACATCTTGTAAGTCATGTCAGATGCAGGTTATACATAACATGAGAATTGAGAGAGAATAATTTTGTTCTAAGATAGAAAATATTTTTTCTTAGATTTCTTTTTTTCATTCTTGACAAAGTATCAATTATTATTAACCTATTTTAACACATTTTTAACTACTATTAAACTATATAATATAACCATTTAGATACACAGTTTATCAAAATGTGTATAACAAGAAAAACATTTTTTTTAGTCTTAAAATAAATATCTTTCCATCGGTTAGCCTCACTCAGTTAAGCTATCAAGTAGGTTTATTCTCTCTTTGGTTTAGGTTTTCTTGTATGGGATTAATTGTTGAAAATAATTAGAATTTTAATGACTAATTTAATAACAATTAATTTAACAGTTATTTTTTTTCTTTTTATTGTATAAATATAACATTAGACATTAAGCCTAAAATCAATTTTATAACTATCTCTTAAAAATTCAGAGAAAATCAACATGGTATCAAAACAGACTTGATCTTGCTCCAAATCAATCTCACAAACAAGAATTGTACCAATTCAAAAAATTCAACAAAAATTCAAAAAAATCCAGAAAATATCACAACATATTGAGAGACTTACAGGTGTGTTGCTAAACGGTAGAAATTACCATCTTTGGGCACGCCAAGTGACTTTTGGTCTAATCGGTAAAGACAAATTCGAGCATATCACTAGTGAGAAATCAAAACCAAAAGCCAAAGATCCAACACAGCCAACAGCTGAAGAAAAAAAAGAAAATTTCAAAATGAAGAAAGAGTGACAATCTGATCTCATGACATATTTAGATATAGCTTGAGATGTGTGGGTTAAAGTTGAGACAATGTTAAGAAAAAAGAAAAATTACTCCTTTATTTATCAATTTCAGCAAGAACTTCAACAGTTACAACAACAAAACTAATCTATCACCGAATTATCGAGCCAAATCCAAAAAAGAATAAGGATGAGATTAGAGTGTACTGACCTCTCACAACTTATCTTGATGAAATCAAAAGAAGAGAGGAGTAGGATGAAATTTTTACCTTTCTCGCCAAGCTCGATTCAAGCTATGAGGGAGTACGATCACAAATTCTTCTCATGGGTGAGATGTCATCTATTGATGAGGTTGTGGGATGGTTGAAAGAGAAGAGACAAGAAGAATCATGATGGGTACTCAACTACTTGACAACCCCGAATCCAAGGCGTTCGTCACCAGACCTAACGCTAGGCCAGAAAGTTTGGGAGACCAAGCAATCACTCACTACGATTACTGTAAGGGAAGGCGAGGCGACAACTTCATCAGAAAGGGAGATCGACGACAAAATCACGTAGAGAGCAAAGAGAAAACGTGTTACTCTACGTAAAAGGAGAAAAGGGATATGAGTGTAAACGAGGTTGAAAAAGAAATAAAAGGTGAGGTGGATATGGATCAGATGATGTAGTTGTATACACAATTATCTGTGAAAAAACCTTACTCAAAATTCTTTAAATTTCAAATGGATTCTTCATTCAGGTTCAACTGATCACATAAATGGAAATAAAAACTTACTCAATAATTACAAAAAAAATGAGACTAAATAATTTGTAATTATTGCAAATGGTGGAAAAATGGAAATTTTAGGAAATGGTTCAATTAGTCTCCTTTCAAGAAAAAATTCAAATGTTTTGCATATGGAGAATTGTGCATCTAACTTGTTATCCATTAGTAAAATCACACGAGACTTAAATTATGAAATTACATTTACATCCAAAAATGTGATTTTTTAGGAATTGATAACGAAGAATATCATTGGTGAAGGTTTTCTAAAAAATGGGCTTTATATTTGAAGTGAAGGAAAACATAACTTCAATATTAAAAAAGAAGAAGAATTAGGCACTCTTTGGCATAAAAGAATTGGACATCCTTCCTGTAGGATTTTGAAATATATTTTTGATTTCAAACAATTAGAATGTAATAGTTGTTAAATTTGCAAATTAGGAAAGTACAAGGTTAAAAGTGAATTAATTTTTCAATTTCAAGAATTTTATAATTTTGTAGAAAATCAATATGACGCAAAGATTAAAAAATTTAGAAGTAATAATGGAACGAAATTTGTAAATCAAAATTTCACAAATTTTTTCAAACAAAAAGAAATTTTACATCAAACAACTTATATTTACACACCCCAACAAAATGGTGTGTCGAAAAAAAATCAACATTTACTTGAAATAACAAGAGTATTTTTGTTTCAAAACAATGTTCCAATATTTTTTGGTCAGATACTATTCTCACCGCAACATATTTAATTAATAGATTGCCAAGTACCAATTTGAATTTCAAAAGCCCATTAGAAATTCTCTACCAAGAAAAACTCAACATCTATCATTTAAGGGTATTTGGATGTACATGCTATGTGCACAAAAATAAACAACACAAGTTAGATTATATATCAATCAAAGCTATTTTCTTGGGATATTTATCTAAAAAAAATGTTCTAAATGGTATGATCCGGTTAACAAAAAACATTATATTTCAAGAGATGTGACATTCCAAGAAAATGAGTCATATTACAAAACACTAGAAAATGAGACTAATAAAAGAGAAACCAAATGAATTTACATTTTCATTTTTTAACTCCGAAAAAGAAAATACAGTAATAGAAAATGAAAATGAAATAATCAATGAGAATGAAGAGGAAGGAACTTCTCAAAGTGAGTGGGAAGATGGTACTACCGAAATAATACCATTGAGAAGGTCTAATCGAACTCTACAACCTACAACTAAATTATGGGATTTTGTAACATATGAGATAAAATATCTATCCAAAATTATTTGTCTTATGAAAATGTTACACCCCAATATAAGACTTATTTGACCTCAATTTCCAAAGAAAATGAGTCAAATAACTATGAGGAAGCAATAGGCCAACTTGTATGGTGCAAAGCAATGGAAGAAGAACTTAGAGCACTCGAAAAAATGAAACATGGGTAGTCGTACAACTACCCGAAGGAAAGAAACACGTAGGATGCAAATGAGTCTATAAAATTAAGTTTAATAGTAGTAGTACTATTGAAAGATACAAAGCACGATTAGTGGCAAAATATTACACTCAAACCTATGGTATAGATTATCAAGAAATATCCACATCCGTGGCCAAAATGAATATTGTTAGGATTTTATTTTTTATAATGGTAAACCAAAATTAGACCTTACATCAAATGGATGTCAAGAATGCCTTTCTCCAAGGAATGTTTGAAGAAGAGGTAAATGACGCTTCCACCCGGTCATAAAAAAGAAAACAATTCTAACCTAGTGTGTAGGTTAAAAAAATCTATTTACAGACTAAAGTAATCTCCACGGGCATGGTATGAAAAACTAAGCTCTTATTTAATTTCTTATGATTTTAAAATTAGTAATGTCGATCACTCATTATTTTCCAAAAATTATGGTACCTTCACATTTATAATTCTAGTATATGTAGATAACATAATAATTATTGGAAATAATTTGGAAGAAATTTAAAAAGTGAAAATGCAATTAAAGGAGAATTTTGATATCAAAGACTTAGGTTTACTAAAATATTTTCTAGGAATAAAAATAGCACATTTACCGAAGACTCTTTATTTCACAAAGAAAATATACTTATCTATTGAAAGAAACTGGTAAATTAGAGAATAAACCAACATCTACAATGCAAATTAAATATTGAGGATGACAAACTTTTAAAAGACATAAGCCAATTTCAAAGACTTGTAGAAAAATCAATTTATTTAACGATAACCCGATCAAACATTTCTTTTTTCGAGAAGTCAAATTAGTAAATTTATGCATGCACCTAAAACATCATATTTAGAGACTATACATAGAATTTTAAAATATTTAAAAGGGACATCTAGTAAAAGAATTTTCATGAAACGTAATAATTCTAATAAAGTGTGTGGCCATTCTGATGCAGATTAAGCTGATAACTTTGATAGAAAATCAACCACCTATTTTTGTACGTTTATAGGTCAAAATTTAGTCACGTGGAAAAATAAGAAATAAAATGTTGTAACATGATCAAGCGTTAAGACAGAATATCGAGCCATGACATCAACCTCAAGCGAGCTAACTTAGATCAAATAATTTTTTTTGGATATTAGAATTAAAATTCAAGAATCAATGAAGATATTTTGCGATAACCAAGCAACACAACATATAACATCTAATCCGATGTTTCACGAGACAATAAAACACATCAAAATGGATTACCACTTCATTTGAGAAAAAATTCAAGCAAAAGAAATTAAAACCCCATTTGTAAGAAGTGAAAAACAATTGACATCTTCACCAAAAGTTTAAATCCTAAATCATTTGAAAAAAAATTGAGAAAGTTAAAGATTAATTGATATCTACACGATAATTAGTTTAATAACTATTAGTTTCTTCTTTTTGCTATAAATATAAATTGTAAATTAAACCTAAAATCAATCCTATGACTCTTAAAAATTTAAAGAAAATCAACACTAATAGTAGTTTGAGTCCTCGTGCCTTTATGCCTTCCTTAGTGGCTGTCTTAATTCCTTATCTTTTGCTTCTAGTTTCCATTGCCTTTAGTAGCCATCCTTGCTTCGCCATCAGGAATAAATTGAGCCGTCATAGATAAAATCCCGTAACAAACCTGTTTTAGTCTGTTCTAATAACCATTATATACCTATATAATAATACTATGATTAATATACATACAATACATAAATATATATATATATATAACAAAGTGTATATAACAAGAAAAACATTTTTTTTTGGGGTCTTAAAATAAATTAATAAAATCTCATGTATATATAGCAAAGTGTATATAACAAGATAAACATTTTTTTTGGGTCTTAAAATAAATTAATAAAATCCCATAACAAGCAGGCAGATTGGTCATAATTATGTATAAAACATTTCTTAAACATAGTAAAATAATATTATAACCATCCAACATCAAGCTCGAGGTTTAGAAGCTAAGTATAACAAAGTCTAGAGACAACAAAATATAGAAAAGAAACAGGCCATGTGTGTCCACTAAAGAATCACCCCTTTTCTTCCGACCAAACTCTTGGCATTGATCAAAACTTTTACATCATTTCTAAGCAACAGCTTTTTGCTTCTTTGGCATGCGGTAGCCGCCAACCACACATGCATGGTCGCGTTCGAAGGGTTCCAGAGTAACTTGCTCGAATGGCTTAAATTGTTCTGCCTGCAGCTTCTTCACCTCCTGTTGGAACACTGCCTCAGCAGGAACTGTGGAGTCTATGCAATTGGCCTGCAATATTCAGAATATATATCAACAAGTGCAGCAAGGAGATGCAAAATCTATCTACCAGCTTGACATTACAGATTCTTCCGGGCATAAACACCGATGCCAAACTGTAGCTTTGCAAAGATAATAGAGACAAATCTAGAGGGAGAGAAAATGACCAACCTTGATTGAAATAACAAAATGTCCTCCAGCTTTCAAGAAATATGAAGCATTCAATGCTAAAATCCTTGCCTGTAGATACCACAAACACATAAAGATAATTAAATCGCAAAAAACAGAGGTTGGTTGTATAGACTTGTCATATCCATGTGAAGACTGACCGGTAAATAATGGCTGTGACATCATTACACAATTCATCAGACATAACTAGAAAGTTGGTTTCTTTCACATTCACTAGATAGGATGGATAAAAATTTACATGTTGAATGCAATGTTTTAGAAGTATAAATGACGTTTTAAAGAGATCTCTTTCAAGTAGATAGATGAGTGATGCAGAAAAGTGGATCAAAATAAAAATAAAAAAGAGAGTAATTGTCACAACTTAACGAAAGATACAATAGAATGGTATCAATGTGATAAAGCATAATAATAGTCGTCAAAAAGTACCAAAGAAAGTACAGTACTCATAAAATATGAAGAAAAAAATCGACTATCCTCATTTTAGACAGCTTCAAGGTTTGACCAGGCAAAAACAATATTACTACTAAAATCGTCCAACTACTTTATGATTTATCATCTATCCTGTGGGCGGCCAGAATCACAAATTAATTATTAAAACATTCCTGCTGATACATCTCTTTGAATTACTTATTGTTGACGAATATAAGACAACCGATTATTTTGAGTTATATTTTAAGTGGGCTGCTCAGTTTGCATTCATTAGAAGACATGGAAGTCACCCTGTTTAGCATTTAGCAGATTGAAAAGCTAAAGCCTCGAGGCAAAAGCCACAAATATAATGCATACAAAACATCAAACAGATTTTTAAATCTCCTGACATCTCCCATGAGATGAGGGGAGAGAAATAAAAGCATCATAAATTGTAATGGAAAATGTCCCCAAGTGAACAATCTTTTTTTCGTTGACCAAAAAAAAAAGGTTTTCTAGGGGAAAATATGGTTATAATAAATAGCAGAATGTGAATCAGACAACCCGAATGTGCATCATCCATGATGTCCTGAAGAGGAATCCGAGTTAACTCTCGTACATATAAATTATTTAATAAATTGGAAGAAAACAGAGAAGCACCAAAACTTGAAAACAAATAACATGTGTAAGAAGAAAGTATAAGACTGGGAGTTTAGGGAGGAAAAAAACAACAAATTTCATCAAAAATCACAAACAATGAACAAATGTGCATCAGAAAACTCGAAGTCACATCACTCATATGTCCTGAAGGGGAATCCGAGTTAGCTAATCATATGCACAAACAAGTTATTTACACTATCGAAAAGTCAAACAATAAAATATCATATTCAATATACAATCATCAAAATATTAGTACTTCATAACCCAGCTGAAGAATAAACTTCCATAAACAATTAAAGAAGCAAACCTGATCAGGCTGAGCAACATCAGAGAATATCACATCAACCATGCCAACTAGCATCCTGTATTTAGCAGGATGCCTAGCGTCTTCGATGATTGGTATGATATTTGTGCGCTTCTTAGCCATGTTGACCAAGTCTCTACCACTCCTATGGGAAAACTCCACAGCATAAACCACCCCATTCTACAAGCAATAAATTATAATAAAAAGCTGAACAATCTCAAAACATAGTAAATAGAACTGAACAATCATTGTAACTTACAGGGCCAACAATGTCCGAAACATGGGACACAGTAGTTCCAGAAGCAGCGCCAAGGTAGAGAACCCGAGCACCAGGTTTCTAACAAAAGAGATAATCAAATTAATTCTGGAAAAAGAAACTGAAAATACATCACAATTGAAAATGACTTACAATCCATATTTCATCAACTCCACCAAGAACGGCTGCAGCCAACTTTGAACGGAAGGGATTCCATACACGATATTCAACTTTAGAACCATCTTCATTCTGCAAAACAGATTTTCACTTTTAACACCCATAAAGCAGACAGCTGGCTAGATTCCAACAGTGTTATACACACCTAATATATCTATATATATAAAAACTTCTAATCGAACAAACAATACACACCTGAACAGAAATCCTCTTCTCATTGTAAACAGCTTCACCAGGAACAAGGTTCTTAGTGACAAGAGCATCCTCTTTGCCCTTAGCAATGAAGACACCTTCATGTCTATGAGGCTCAACGACAACTCTGGAACCTCCTTTCATTCCACCTCCTCTACCACCACGGCCACCTCTGCCTCCATCTCGACCTCCACGTCCACGGCCTCTCATGGGACTGGGGCCACCTCTACCGCCAAATCCGCCTCTACCACCACCACCTCTCCCACCATCGCCTCTGCCTCTGAATCCACCACCACCGCCTCTGCCTGCACAGAATCAATTAAATAACCATGGACCGAAATATGTATAATATCAAGGAAATCTATATAAAAATATCAGTCAATATTTTCAATAATACCTCTTGGAGGTCTCATTTTTAGGATTTATCGTTGGAAAGTTGAGTTCTGAAAGGAGAGACTTCAAAGAGCTATATATATGTTGTTTCGATTGACTAGGGTTTAAGGGCAGGATGGGTTTTGCGTTCTTGTGTTATTCGGTTTTGTCGTGCGTTTTTTCGTACATAGATGGTAATGGGTTGTTTCGGGTCATATCCAACCCGAATTTGTCTGATCCTCGGGAGTCGTTTAAACCAAAGGAGTTCGGTTGAATCGGATATTATCCGTGGATCAAAAAATCCAACCTGTTGAACTTTTTTTTGCATTTTTTTTATTTTCTAAATGAAAATAAAATATTAATTTTTTATCGTTGTATTTTTTAACAAACAGTATTATAAAATATTAATTATATAATTATTTAAAATATACTAATTAATCTTAAATTATTTTTCTTAAATCTTTTAAAAAATAAGTTATAATTATATTAAAATTGTGTAAAATATAAAAAACAAATCATATGAAATTATGACCTCATATCTAATTTCATAGATCATGTTAAACTATATTAGAGTTTTTTATTTCACATACCATTTAATTTAAGAATCATGAAATGATTTATAAATAATATAATAATAAATAATTTTGAAAACCACGTTAGTATTAGTATGTAAATGAATTATGGAATATCTTTAATAAAAAGGGATGCGAATTGTTAAATGTTAGGATTGATTATATTGGGTATTTAAATGATGTCTCAAATCTATTCGATTTGTTCCATCTTGATCTAACTTGAAACAGGGTTTGACCCGTCGGGTCAAATTGTCATATTTAATTTTGTATTAAATTACTAGTTACACATGAGAAAATAGGCATAATTGTATTTTATAATTTAAATAAATTATTCATTATTTATATAGTATCTGATAAAATCATACTTTAACTCAATAAAATACAAATAAACATGGAAAAAATAATACTTTAAAATACAACATAAAAATAATTTAAAATTAATGATTAAAAATATTAGAATTCTATTACTTGTCCATTAAAATTATAAATTTGTAATTTATAATTAAATTTACTAAATTAACCCAATAAAAGAAATATTATATGTAAATAATATTAAAAAAATTATTAGAATTTTTAGATAATATAAAGGATTTGATTGAAGTCTTTTAACTTTTTTAAAAAAATGTGAACGAGAGGTAATATTTGTGATTTTATTTAAAAACTTAATCACATTTTACGATAAAAACAAAGTTATATTACATTATATTTAATATAATACTCGTATCGAAGACAATATGTATAATGTAAGAAATAGTTTTATTGTGTGTATAAACGAATATTTATAATCTAATTTATATAAGAGAAAAAAAGTGTAATAATTAAAATAGATATAATTATGAAAACTCATGTTCTTAGATAGCTTGTTGTTTCCCACTATTATGTTGTTGGTTGTTTTCAACTGGTGTATTGGTTGCCACCAGTTGGATCTCGAGTTTTTTAACATTCTCTTACAAGCTGGAATATATGTTAATTATTCTTAACTTGTTAAGTAAGCTCGAGAACCGTGGAAAACTTAGGAATTTGGTAAAAATATCTGTTGGTTGTTCCGATGTAGAGATATGATAAGTCTTAATCATTCTAACTTGAATTTTCTTTCTCATTAGATGGCAATCGATCTCTATATGTTTGGTTCGTTCATGAAATACTGGATTTGATGCAATGTGAAAGGTTGATTGATTGTCGCAATATAACTTGGTCGATTGGAAGTGTTTGATACCCAAATCATCCAAAATATATCGTAACCAAGTTACTTCGCAACAGGTTGCTGCCATAGAACGGTATTCTACTTCTGCACTTGATCGCGAGATCGTGTTTTACTTCTTAGTCTTCCAATAAATTAGTGAGTTTCCAAGAAACATACAATATCATGTGTCTGTGCATCTAGCCCAATCTGCATCACAAAAAGAATTTAATTATAGTGAACTAGTTGCTGAGAAAAAGAGACCTTGTCCTAGTGTGTTTTTGACATATCATAGCACTCGTTGAGCTGTTTCCAAATTTGGTTGTCGTGGTTTGTCTATATATTGATTGAGAATGTGCACAACATACACTAAGTCGGGTCGTGTGATGGTCAAGTATATTAATCTCCTAAAAAATCTTCGATAGGATGTGATTATAGGGTTTACATATACTCATAAATGTTGCTATAATTGAAATTGAGAAGGCTTTTTTTTATTGAAAAAACAAAATCGAGATCGATTAATTATGTATTAATTTTGATTTTCTTATATCATTAGGGAAATGCAATTTTAGATTCAAATTCAAGAATCGTTCATGAAGTCACAGTAAATAGTTAATGGTTCAAATTTGTACTCATTTTTACTTCATTTTTGTGACTGTAAAACAAAATGTGGTTTTTCAATAGAAACTACAAGGAATTTTTTTGAGATATTGTGTGTTTTAAGATACTATACAATCAACCCGAGGTGGATCTAAACAAAAAAAAAGATTTCTTTTAGAAAGGGATTAAGGAAAACGGGATTCAAAATAGAATCTAAGTACAATAAAAAAAAGGTAAGGGAGTTTTTTTTACATATTTTGCATCATTTTGGTGGCATGACCGAATGGTAAGGTGGGGGACTGTAAATCCTCTTTTCCTCACTGATGAATTCCCCTTAAACCTTACTGAGGGATAAATTTTGTTCCATAGGTGAATTGGCAAATTTGACACCAAGATAACCCATGTCCTCCAATATTTCAAATGCATACTTGCATTGTGACAGAGCAATTCCTTTCTTAGATCGTGAAACTTCTATGTCCAAAAAATACTTTAATTCACCGAGATCCTTTAGCTTGAATTTTTGCATGAGATGGTTCTTAGTTTCTTCAATGTCTTGCATATTGTTTCCTATTATGATTATATCATCTACATAGACAAGAAAAGCAAAGAAAGAATTTCCATGGGTTCTGACGAATAGTGAGTGATCATACTTGGATTGGTTAAAACCAGCTAGCTTAAGTGTTGTTGATATCTTGATGAACCATTGTCACGAGGCTTGTTTGAGTCCATACAAAGATTTGTGTAGTTTACATACTCATGTTTCCCCCATTCGTTCGAATCCGGGTGGAAGAGACATGTAGACATCTTCGTGAAGATCACCATAGAGAAAGGCATTGTTGACATCGAGTTGGAGAAGATGCTAATTTCGAATAGTAACAACAGAAAGAAGGAGACGAATAGTGACAAGTTTGGTTATTGGTGCAAAAGTTTCTTGGTAGTCAAAACCTTCAATCTGATTGTATCCTTTGGCCACTAATTGAGCCTTGTATCGTTCCACAGAGCCATCATGATTATACTTAATTTTGTAGAGCCATTTACAATCAACTAGTTTCTTGTTTGGAGGGAGCTGTTGAAGCGTCCAAGTGCCATTAGTTTTGAGAGCATTCAGTTTTTGTTTCATGGCAGGCCTCTATTTTGGATTGTTTAAAGCTTCAGCAAAGGTGGTTGGTTCCCTGAGAAAGGAAATAGAACTAGCAAAGGCACGATGTGTAGGTGATAATCGGTCATAAGTAAGTACATGAGATAGAGAATGAGAAGTACCTTTGTTATCAGACGATGCTAAATTAGACGACGCGAAGGATCGAGAAGGCAAGAAAGATTCTACATGATACTTGTGAAGGTAGCTAGGAACATTAGTGGGTTAGTGGAGTCTATGTGTAACTAATGTTGGAGGAGTCATATGCGGTGTAGAAGTTGATGATGGTGTTTTAGGAGATGAATCTTGAAGATGAAGGTTGTCTGAGTCGTTTGCTGGAAGGACATATGATGTATGATGAAGTGATGTATTTGGAATGGTTGATTGGTGAATGTTAGGCATGTCATCATAAATTTTATTTTTTGATAGAGTGAATAGAGTTGGAGTGTTGACAATGGAAGTGGAATAAGGAAACACATGTTCATGAAAGATAACATCACGAGACACTAAAGTTTTTCATGTTTCTAGATTGTAGATTATGTAACTTTTTATCCCAGATGGATACCCAATGAATATGTATCGATGTGATCTAGCATCAAACTTGGTAGGTCGATCATGATGTGCAGACATAAAACAAAGAGAACTAAAGACAAGAAGATGTTCATACCTAGGAACTTTGTGAAAAAGGATTTCAAATGGTGTTTTACCCTTGAGAACAAGTGTTGGAGTACGATTTATGAGGTATGTGGCTGTAAGAATGACATCTGCCTAGAATTGTTTAGGGAGATTGGCTTGGAATAGCAATGCACGAGCAACATTGAGAAGATGAAGGTGTTTGCATTCAGCAACACCATTTTGTTGATGACCTCGTGATTGTGTCGTCAATAAATCTGTCTTTGTTTTTGGTAATTAGAGCCATGAACATCGTATGACTCCAAATATGATAATTTTCCTGATTTAAGGATTAAGCCATTAGAACCATGCATGGTTGATCTAAGTGGTGTAGATATAATGAATGGTTAGGATCACCATACCATTTTGGTAAAGTAGGGACGGTGTTGGTAGTTGCAAACATGATTATTGAGTGAAAAAAATTCGAAAACGGGATAAGATTTAGTGTGTTTCAGATAATAATGACTATTTATGAAATAAATAATTAATTGAAATGAGTTGTATTTTATAGGAAATGTATCAAGGATTACATAACTGAAAATTTCAGCTCAAGAACTGGTCAAAAAATGGGTGAATCGACATTTGGAGTGACTAAAACGACAGTTGGAACGACGTGTCGTTTGAGTCGTCTTATTCAACGCGAGTGTGTGTGGGTGCGTTGAACTCCCGTGAAGCGCGTGGAATTCCGACGAGGCGTGTATGGGCGCGTGGGTGATTGTATTGGCTTGAAAAAAATTGCATATTGCTCGGAAAGTTTTGGAGATTATAATAGGATGAATTTGAAATTGTTTTTGTGATTTGAAATTGGTTTTGAAAAGAAAAAAAATTGGAAGGAAGAAAAAATTTATGTATGAGCTGATTTTCCAGAGAACTACTTCCTGAGCTATGATACCATATATGAAATGATTTTATTGTGTGTATAAACGAATGTTTACAATATAATTTATACAAGAGAAAAGAAAAAAAAATATAACAATTAAAATAGATATAATTATAAAAAAAACATGATTTTGGATAACTTATTGTTTCCCACCATTATGTTGTTGTTTGTTTCCAATTAGTATATTGATTTACACCTGTTAAATTTTGAGTTCTTTAACATATCAAAATATGTATAAAAAGAAATCTATATAAAAATATCTCATGTAATAGTTTGGATAAAAACTACTTTCATATAAGACTAATTGTTACATATTTCTCTATAGGTTTTGTAAAAATAACATCCCTATTTACCCATATTTATTATTTCTTATAATTTTCAATAATTCAGGACCATGATATACTATCCATTAATATTTTCGCTAATTGATTTTTTATAAATTTTATAAAAACTTATTCAATATCTCCATAAAATCAAAGTTCCTTTATTTTTACTGTTTTAAGAGATACTGATAGTTTCATTATTAGACAAAACATACCTATCGATTCATGAGTAAAACCTGCAAATGGAGAATGTAACACAAAACTCGTAACAGAAACCGAAACAAAATCATAGCCAAAGAATAAATTCAAATGGGAGTGCTAGAAATAAATCTTCTTTATTACGATAAATAATAAATTAAAAAAACAGCACAAAACTTGCAAACAAGAATAGCGATACCAGGAAAAGTATACATCTCTTGGCACTAATTCATTTTGCGAAACAAATCAATACTAGAAACTGATGTCAGAGCAACGTAGCCTTTAATAAAAATGAGTGATGGAAATTTTAATCATACATAACTAAAATTAAAATTATTTGTATTAATTTAATAATTTTTTTCAAAAATTAACATAACCAATAAAGTTAATATTAGTATTTTAGATAATATTGTAAATAAGAATTAAGTTAATATTTAATTTTTAAAATTAAATATATTTTGAATAAATGTTAAAAAATAAGAAAGATAGTTAAACCGTGGGGAGACTATTAATGGCTCATAATCGATGATTATTAATCGAATGTATATGAAACTGATGCAGAGTGTTTATTGTTATTAGCATAATTATTCACGCACATCTACGTGCCCATTCATAGTAAAAACCACCGTTTAAAAATAATCTAAGAATATTTATGTTTTATCGCCAAAAATCAAAGATAAAATATACGAAAGTGTACTCGAATTCATAGTTATAAATTAATTTTGCAACTGGGTAATTAGTCTTTCAAATCTACATTTTTTCCTTGGAGAACCCTTCAATTTTCTCTCTTCTCTCTCTAACGATGAGATATCAAATAAGAAGAATATAATCTGAGTGATCTAGGGATCATAACCATTAAATATATAGTTAATAATTATACATCTATTTTAACCCATCATTAAAATAGAAATTATCCTTACGTCTCTATACATTAAAAGCCCACATTCTATTAGATACATTAAACCTTAACAAATCACTTTTAAAATGAGTTTAACCTTATATGACAATCTACAATACATAATTATTCACATATAAGCCTAACATTGGATTAATGATCCAACAATCTATCACTTGAGTTATATGTGTAACCTTTTAACTATGCATTGTAAAAATAATCGTATGACTTCAACTTTACTGTTATTATCAAAATGTATTTGTAACCAATATGGTTCATCAATTATACCAACATAAGATCAAAACGGATTTCATTACATTTGTCGTAACTCGACCCATTAGTGGTTATGTATGTCAATACAACTGAATGACATGGATCATCGTGTGAAAGTATAACATGAAAATTTTATGCAATGTGTTCTTAACATACCTATTTTCAATTTGTCCAATCTTAAACGTTAGTGAGATTAAATCATACCAAAATCAAAGTATAAATAAACCAAAAATTTATTTATGCAAAAAATAACTTCAAAATATCCACAAACCGAAATAATTGAAAGTGTGTCTATATCAAAGAAACATTGAAAATTATAAACTCTCACTAAAATTGAATATTCTCAAATGATATGACACCCATACATACAAGCAGTATGCTCATGAAACATTTTGGATGGAAATCCCTTAGTACGTGGATCCACAATCATGGAGTTTGTATCGATTTGTTCTACATACACCTGTACACTTTGAACTCTTTCCTTAACAACTAGGAACTTGATCTCTATATGCTATGACTTCATCAAGCTCTTATTGTTAGTGAAATATAACAATGTTGACTTATTGTCACAAAATAACTTAAGTGGTATTCCAATAAAATTCACTATACGCATCCTTATGACAAATTTTGCAACCATATTTCTTGATTTGATACCTCATAGCATGCTATGAATTCTGTCATCATAGTAAAATAGGCTATAATAAAAGATTGTTTAGCACACTTTCAAGAGATAGCACCCCCAGCTAGCAGACAGATATAGCTCGGCATAAATTTCATACTAGACATCTAGCAAAATCGGAGTCAGTATACCCAATGATCTCAAGCTGATCTAACCTTCGATATGTGAGCATGCAATCCTTTGTTTTCTATAAGTACCGTAATACTCGTTTGGAAGCTTTTCAATGGTCTATTGCTTGTTTTCTTAAATATCTACCCAACATTGTATGCAATGTTTGGATACGTACATATATAAGCATACATCATACTCCATACTACTTATGCATAAGGAATTTGTGCATTTATTTTTCCTCAAAATCATTCTTAGGACATTGATCAAGACTAAATTTATCTCTCTTAGCAACATGGGCATCACCTAGTTTTTAATTCTGCATGTTATATCTCTTAAGAATCTTTTCAATGTAGCTCTTTTATGATAATCCTAAAATAATTTGAGAGCGATCTCGGAGTATCTGTATGCCTAATACAAAATAGGTGTAATCAAGATCTTTAATCTCAAAATTCTTAGCTATAAATCTATTGGTTTTGTGTAATAAGCCTATATCATTGCTAACAAGTAAAATGTCATCGACATATAACACCAAAAACATATACTTGCTCCTATAGTTATTACAGTATATGTAATCATTGATCAAATTCATCTCAAAATCGAACAAGATGATCACTTCATGAAACTTAAAATACCATTGTCGAGATGTTTGTTTAAGCCCATAGACGAATTTCTTAAGTTTGCAAACCATATTTTTTGGATCTCCCAACACAGTTTTCTGGTTGCATCATATAGGTGGTCTCATTAATGTCATATTGAGAAACACCGTCTTTACATCCATATGATGTAATTCAAGATCAAAATGCAATACCAATATCATTATAATCCTAAAAGAGTCTTTCAAATATCATAGCAAAATTCTCTTTATGGTAGATGCCTTCTTTCTATGTAAAGCCTCGTGCGATAAGACAAGTATTTTACCTCTCCATATCGCCTTTTGAATCCCTCTTGATCTTAAATATCCATCTATAACCAATGGATTTTGTACCTTTTGGAAATGGGAAAAGGTCTCCTACATCATTTTCCTTCATGGACTTAATGTTCTCATTCATGGCATTAATTCACTTCTAAGAGGTAGAATTTTTCATGGCTTGCCGAAAGTTGATCGGATCTTCTTCCATCATTCAAATATCAAACTCATGTTCTTATAGAAATACAATGTAGTCATATGGCTATGCACTTCCTTTCTCTAGTGAATATCCCTAGTGGTAAGAGTTCATGAGGCGGTATAGTTTGTTATTTTGGTACAATTTCTTTAATGGGAGACTCTCTGAGATGGTCTTAATCTATTATGCCTTGATCAAAGTCAGGAGAACCTATAATAATATCAACATATTCCACTTTAAAGACTAATTCCCTAATGGTATCTCTCCTTGAAAACTCAATAACCTCAAAGAATCGATCATTTTTTGAAATCAACTTAGATATGGGATCATAAAACTTATACCCCTTGGATTTTTCAAAATATTCAATAAAATAGAAACTCACCATCCCTGAGTCGAGCTTCTTTTCATTAGGCCTATAAGGCTTTGCCTCAACTGGATATCCCTAGATATACAAGTGCATTAAACTAGGATTCTTGCCTGTCTAAAGTTCATATGGGGTTTTGGTTGTTGCTTTAGTTAGAACCATATTAAAGATATATGTTGTAGTCTTAAGCTTTTCTATCCAAAGAGATTCTGGCAAGGTAGAATTAAAAATCATACTCCTTACCATGTCCTTAAGCATCTTGTTTCGTTTTTCAACAACACCATTCATAATAGGTGAATCTGGCATAGTGTATAATGGGATGATATCACATTTCTCTAAGAACTTAACAAACGGTCCTAGTTTTTGTTCACCTAAACCTCATATCTGCCACAATACTCACCACTACAATTAGATATGACTCTTTTGATCATTTTTTTAAGTTGGTTCTCAACTTAAGCTTTATAATTTTTAAACACATTCAATGATTGTGACTTTTCATGAATGAGATTTAAATAGCCATATCTAGAAAAATCATCTATGAATGCTATAAAATATTGTTGATCATTCCAAGAATCTATAGAAAATAGCCACAAATGGTTGTATGTATAAGGTCTAAGACTTATAAATTCCTTTGGCTTTAAATATACTTTTATTGGTTTGTTTTCCTTTTATATAGTTCACACAAACATCAAAATCTATAAAATCTAAGAAGGTCTAAAATTTCTTTAGACACAAGTTGTTCTATTCTCCATCTGGAGATATAACCTAATCTCTTGTGCCATAATGCAGTTGAATTTTCACTAGTTAATTTTCTTTTGTTATACCTTGTGTACTTAATTGTAGTTTTCTTATCCTTCTTTATTTATTTCCCTTGTCCTTGTACTTAGAGGTTTAGGCTAGGTGTGCACTCCCTATCTTATCTTGCTTTAGCCTTTCTTCATTCAGAATATAGTGTAAGATGAACTCATTCAAAGATCAAATCTCTTTCTCAAAATTATAGCTTACCTTAAATTGGTTAAACTATGTCAAAAGTGATATTGAAACCAGATTTATCAACAATTCCTCGGAGAGTTCTAGTTTAAGTGCTTTAAACTTGGAAGCAAGATAAGACATCTCTATGATGTACTCCCTGATATTGTCTTTGTCAATATACCTCATTAAAATTAGACTTGTCAAGAGCGTACTTATTTCACATTTTGCATTCTTGACATATCTCTTTTCAATGTCTTCAAAGAAATCCTTAGCAGTAATTATCTTTTCAAATATTGTGTTCTTGAATGCTTCCAAAATGGCCTTTTATGATTATTATACACATGCGATTTGATCTCTCCTTTTTTTTTCCTTTTCCTTCTTGTCATTAGAAATACTCTTATCCATAAAAGGTGTAGGATAATCAATCCTTATCGTAAGGTCCATATCCATGACTCCGAGAACTATCAGGAGGTTCTCTCGCCATAACTTGAAATTGGTGTCATTTCAACTAATTTTTATATCTGTAAACTTTATCAATATAGATATGTGTTGGGATTGGTTCGATTCGTAGAGAGAGAAATTAGAGAGAAGTTAGAGAGTTTCTTTGGATTGTGTGGATCTCTTGTGAGGTCCATGCATATATGAAACATTACATGTACACGTGTCGATTACATAGAGAGTACACATCACAACGTGTCAGAGAAGTACAAGAGTAAAAGAAAACACATTCAATGCTTGAGGTTGGCCACACCATGGCTTGGTCTGGAGGTTAACCTTCCAACACTAAGGGTTTCGTGTATAGGCAAACCCATACTGTTGGTGTGCTTGTGGGTGCAGGTAGGTTCCCTTGAGATGATTCATCTGATGGCTCGAGCTGACAGATGGATCGACCTCTAGGTCGATTCATATGTCCAAACATCTAGTCTCCCTACTCTTTCAGCTTGGGTCTTCAACAGAAGTGGAAAAATAACACCCGAGCAACGGATCTGAACCATTCAATTCCTCTAATAAATGCTTGTTAGATAATTGGAAAGAGAAATATGGACCTCTATATAAATAGGAGCTTGGGCTTCTTCTCATTTCATCATTTCTTGTACACCAGGCAAAAATTAAGAGAAAAAATGCTTTGTCGCCTTAGCTCGAGCCATAAAAATTTCCAACTCAGTTGTAAGAAATTAGTTTGATAAATAGATTAATAGCTCGAGTTTTTAAGGGAGAAAACTCCTTGAGTCTAATAGTTTTATACTTTCTTTTCAGGTCGGTTTAAAGAATCATTCCTAATTTTATTTCAAACTCAACCCTAGGTTTATGTTTTGTGATATTTTGTAGAGACCATACAAAGAGCAAGAACTTTAAATTCGTCCAGGGAGAGCCCATAATATCCCACTTTCTAGGGCTAGCCAGAAAGTGAAGACATGAGATCTACCACTGAGACGAGGAATAAAAGAACTGGTGAGCCCATGAGTCATACCAAAGGTTGTGTAAGGATTATGAGTGTTGACTATTTTTATGAACAAAATATTTACCTGTAAATTTGTTTTTAGGTATGTTATCAAATCTATTTAGAAAAGTCGAACAAATGCTCGAGTTCCAAATAATTGTACTTCAGGCATATTTTCGATAACTACGACACATAAGATTATATTTATGTATTTAATAGCACATATAAATCTGAAATTATTTTTTGTACTAAAATATTTATTTAAACTTGAATCAATTTATAAAATTATCAATTAGTTATCTCTTAGATAGATATGTTTAAATATTTTTTTAAATGTGTCTTAATATTTTTAAGATGTGTTCTAAAAAATATATTTTTTATAATATTAAGTTTTTTTATGGGTTTTCAAAAATTAAATCTAAAATATATTTAATATTAATACTATTAGATCATTATTATTATCTATATAGACATATTAGGGTTGAATTAGTGGGGCTGAAAAATAACAAACTGCTAAAAAAAAAGAAGCTGAAGTTGCCGAATTGTTATGTTCTGCCGAAAAAAAGAAGTGATATTAATTCATCGGCAGTTCATAAAGGCAAAGGATGATTAATTCATCTTGAGTTCATCTTGCAATTGACATGCTGCAGAATGATTTCGAAATATCTCCATAGCAAAGCTTGGGTGGGAGTTTCAGGAAGTCAGAAACTGGTTAGTATAATTGTCTTTCTATCACTTTCTAAAAAGATTTAATATGATAAAAATAGCAGGTGATCAACTTGTTATTAGTTCTTTTCTTTGATCGGTGGGATTAATTATTTTGGGTTTAAAAATATTGATTAATATAATCATAAATTGAATATCTTTTTTTTTTCAACAAATTTTTTATATTTATCAATCTATTTATCTCATATTTTTCATATTCATATATCTTATTTTGTGATTAGTATCTTTTAATCTAATAATTGTATGAACAATTATAATTATTTGATTTAATTATTAAATTTTAAAGAAATTATTTTACTGTAATTGTGCTTAATATTTTTGCTTTAGAATTTTCTAGTTGATTTGATTTAAATGACATATATTTTGAATAATCTAGTTAGGATTATTCATTGTTAAATCCGTTCTAGAACACACAAGGGCATTTGTATTTTTTTTGTGCTAAACTTTTTTGTAGTTGATTTGTGAACGATCTGATTGGTAGGAAGCTTATTGGAATGTTGATTTAAAAACCGCTTACGCTAATTTTAGAAACTATAAAAATAGAAAAGGGTCTCGTAAGTAAAGTATATTGAGGCAGTATTTTAGGAATGGTAGCATAAGACCGAGTTTGTACTTGAACATTTGATTTTCATGGTGAAAAGTTAGGTGGTTCAATGGCCTGGTAGTTTTCCTCTAGGTCATTGTTGTGGTCTAGGTTGTTTCCACCAAAAAATATCGAATGTTATTCTCTTATTTCCACATTTTATTTTTACACACGATTGCATGCACGACCGCTTTGTTTAGGTTATTAAATTATAAATTGGTAAAAATTAAAAATAACTTATTCACCCCCTCTCTAGGTTAATTAGATCCATATCTTATAAACTTTCAGGTTGGGTGGCCAAGGTCAAGACCAGTAGACTATCCCTTTAGGATGAGCTTGGGGTCAAACTGGAGATGCTCGAGTTCAATGAATCATATGTATTGAAACAAAATCCTACAGACTTGAGAATGGTCTATATGTTAGTGAAATAAGACTGGGACATAAATGTGATCCACCCTGAGAATGAGAAGAATTGGAAGGAATATTTCTTTTATGTCTTTGGTCGATGGGAGTTTTTAGATAGTGATGTCAGGTTGATAAGGAGAAACATGATTGATACCAAGGTCATGATAAGGAATATGAGCTCATTTATCATGGCCTTGAGTCACGTGGCAAAGCAACGATTGGTTGATATTTAGAACTATCTGCATGAGAAAACTCCATATAGGCATCTACTAAACACCATATGCTTAATTGTGTGTGGTTTGGTGAGGTGAGGCTCAGTAGAGCCCCCTAAAAGGATCATACGTAAACCTGGGCACCCTCAAAATGTAAGAACCCTTCCACAGATTATAGGGGAGGTTTTATGTGGTGCTAGATAATGGTGAACTGGCCTCGTTCCCATAAATAATTTGCATTTTATTTAGCCCTCTTTTATTCAACATGCGCTTGTAAAACAAATTCCTTTGTTTTGTCTTTACATATAACATAGAGTTCAATACCTATAAGCTTTTGGCACAGTGTTAGAGTAACAAAGCTCAAAAACTATACCTTTTTCACGAGGGTTGAACTCCAAAGGGAAGAAGAAGAGAAAATCCCATGGGTATGAGGGCACTCCAACCTCATCAAAAAGGAAGAAGAAAGTCATCATTGACGAGCCTGTGCCTTTGAATGTCATCGAATCCTCGCCGAAGTCCCCATGTTTGATGACTCTATAAAAGTAAAGTCATCAATGCACCTTTTTTATTTAATATTTTCTAGTTTTATTTAATAAGTAATATTTTTATGGTTAAAAATATTAAAATATAAAAATTTTAGTGAAAAGGGGAAAAGTATAATTTTTGGAATTTTTTAGGATTTTTCTAGAATGTTTATGAATTTTTTAAGAATTTTTAATGCATGACCAATCAGAAGCTACCACATGGATTCCATACAAGCAGGGGACTTGACGGAGCAAACCATGCAGACACCATACCAGTAGAGATTCCCAATCATAGATTGTCGCATGTGTAATGTGATGTAGTGCTACACCACGTGTTAGCACAACGTTCAATTCGAGTTTGACGCTTGGTCAACGTGCTCGCCATGCATCATTACCTTTTTCGTCCATTCTTTCCACTCATGTGCCATGCCATCTGTAATTGTGAATCACGTACCACCATGTGTCGATAAATCAGTACGTGTTGACTAGATCAGTCTTCCATTGCCACGCGTCGCACTCTAATTCGTCCAGTGAATTATGTGTGCCCTATGTCAAGTTCTCATTGGCTAGCACTGTTTATTTTACTTGTTTTTATCTCATCCCTTGATCTAAAAGTAATCTTTTGGTCCAGATTCTACCTTAGCTATTTTTAACCTCTAATCACCCCAAAAACTTGAGTGAGCCGTAATTAACATAATTTTGATTAATTTTTAGAGCTAAGAAGAGAGAAAAATATAGAAAAATTCAAAAGGTATAATTTTGGTAGAGATTCAAGAGAAGATTGGTACTACAAATCAAGAGATTTATTATATTTCTTTTTCTACTTCTTTCTTTATAAAAAAATATAAGCTTTATGAAAAATATTTATGTCTAGTTAATTTATTAATCTAGAGGTCTTATGAACCTAATTTTAACCATGTGATGATCTAATATTTTACTCCAATTATGATTTCAATTTAATTATATTATTTAATCTGATTTTTATGCTATTAATTGTTTGATCAACAATTTATCTATAGAGACAATTAAATAAATTTGAGAGAATTATTTAATTATTTGTTTTGATTAAATAACATGTATAGTTTTTAGGAAGAAATGTATGATTCTTATATATGTGATCTATAATTACTGAACTTAATGAGTAGTATGAAATTTAATTGCCATGAGACTGTGATTAGGTTAATTACTATATGGTGTGTAGTTATTTGATAGATGAATACATAATAGATTATATTCAATTGATCATGTAATTGATTGATAATTATATTGAATTTTTTTTAGTGATTCACATGTTTAGAAAATTGAGGGATTAAGTATTCCTATATATTTTCTCATATATCTTCTTAGTTACCAAATACAATTTAATTAATTATTGTTATTTATATTTAGTTCTTTCAATTTTACTTTCTTAAAATATAAAAACACAAAAAAATGATTTATTATTATTTTTTTAAAATTAGTTTCTAATAACGTAATCTCTGTGTGAACATTTTTTTCTTATCACTATAATACTTACTGCGATACGTATTTGTTGCACACAATCCGTGTGTTTCGATCAGTGTCCACACACCTCACCAATCACCAACTCGGGTTAAAAAGCACCCACTCCCCTTGTGAGGGATTTGAGGAAAGGGAAGGGTATCATCGATGAACTCACTACGGACACTGATGTAGTGGCCATGTACAAGGGTTTGACACTAGAGAGTTGGACCACTACGGGGACCAGCTCCCTTACATGGTACATGAGAGACAACTCGATGCCAAGTGTGAAGGTGTGGATTTTGGGGTTATGCTCAGCTACCATATGTATCAAATAAGTGTCACTCCAACCTTATTTTTAATTGAGCCTCATGCTTTTATGTTTTACTGAGCTTGAGTTGTTTTGTCTTGTTTTTAGATGCAGCTTCTTCATGGGCTAGTCAGGGCTCGAGGTGTAGATATTTTAAAGCATGAGTTTGAGGTTGAGAAAGAGAGTTATGCTTCAACCTAGGCCAAGAACATTGTGTTATTGGCTAAGGCTAATAAGTGGGAGAGTGAGGCCATTGATAAGGAAGAGAAGTTGTCCAACACCATAAAGGAGCTGAATGATAACTCGAAGCATTTCTAGGAGCTCGAGGAGGCAAAAAGGAAGGCCTAGGTTAAGTTAGAGGCATATAGGCTTGAAGAGACCCCGAGAAAATGTGAACTTGAGGCGATAAAGGAGTAGTTTTCCACGCATAACAAGATAGGGTATAATTTGGCCATGGACTCTTTCAAGGATGAGGACAATAAGTAGGGCCTGAGGGAATACTACTATTAGATCTTGAATATCCCGATCACTACCTGATATTCACCTACTCAAAACAAAGACGATCGTGAGGGACAAGATCAAACTCTAGTACGAATGATGATGAGCTCGGGATGGGAGATAAGAAGAGTGAAACTGGTGACCTTTGACATTGGCACTGGCCTGAGCCTCTTGATTAAGTAGGGTCATGTTCCTATATTCCAGACCCATCTTTTCTGCCTCCTCAACATGCTGAGTACTATATATGTATTTATTTTAAGCTCAACGCCACTCCTAATTATATGGTCGTGAGTTGGAACTTGCAACCTATTTTTTATTAATGAGATACAATTGATTTTGAGATCAACTCTTATTGCGTGTATGTTGGTGTATTTATAGCATTTATAGTATTTATTTATGATACTGACCTACCTTCTTGCTTTTAAAGGACACATGTCATTAAATTTGTGCCACTATAATCTCTTATAAAAGATGGTTAGGGATGCTATGAAATTCATCTTTCCTTTTTTTTTATTTGAAGTAACTGACAATATTTTTCCATATTTCTTGTGAAAACCTTATAGATTTTGATCTGGGAAAATAAATGTTTAGCCCAAGATTTAAAACTAAAGAATGGAAGGCTCCAAACTGACATATAGAACTTAAGAGTTGAGCTATCTAGACTCGAGGATAAGCTTTCCCTCTATGAAAAGAACAAGTGTAAGCTCACCTTTTATAAGGAACAATTATCCCAAACTCAAGCTTGAGAGATAAGTATCATGACTATAATGGCAGCTCTTATCGATAGGGAGTCCTATTGGGAAAACTTCTATATGAAGCGATCTAAAGAGGTCTTCCTCAAAGTGATGGATACTGTTGAGGAATTGAAATATTCCATACTCAACTCAAGCTTAAATCTTACTAAAATGGGGGTCAATATTCACAAGAAAATTGTAAAGATTTAGGTCGAGTTATTACTCTTAATAGAGGATAAAATTTCAAAAGCCTTGTAAACTCGAGCAATAAACTTATATTTTAATAAGAAGAACCTATAACGCTCGATTAATGTGCTTTATATTTAGGGATATGAGTATTCTACTTGGTCGATAACCAAGGTAATCCACTCTTTCTTTGAGGGAGAGCGTTATACTTGATATATAACCGAGATGATCAAATATTTCTTTGAGGGAGAGCGTTCTACCCGTTCTGTAATCAAGGTGATCAACTCTTTCTGAGGGAGAGCGTTCTACCTTGTATGTGATCGATGTGATCAACTCTTCTGAGTGAGAGCGTTCTACCTGGTTTGTGATCCACGTAATCAACTTTGAGGGAGAATCTTTTACATGGTCTATGATCTAGGTGATAAACTCTTTTTAAGGAAGAGAATTCTACCTAGTATGTGACCGAGGTGATAAACTCTCTGTTTAAGGGAGAGCGTGCTACTTAGTTTGTGACCGAGGTGATCAAATCTATTTGAGAGAGAGCGTTCTACCTAGTCTATGATCGAGGTGATCAACTCTTTCTAAGGGAGAACATTCTACATGGTTTGTGACGGAAGTGATGAAAGAAAAATTAAAATAACTAAAATTAAACAGCAATAATTAATTAAATCTAATTTGGTAACTAAAAAGATATATGAGAAAATATTTAGGAATACTTAATCCCTCTATTTTCTAAATATGCAAATCGTTAAATTCTCCCTAATATAATTATTAATTAATTACATGATTAATTGAATCTAATCTAGCATGTATTTCTCTCTCAAATAAACTACACATCATATAGTAATTAATTTAATCACACTCTCATGCCAATTAAATTGCATAATATTTATTAAGTTCATCAATTCTGGATCAAATACATAAGAATCATACATCTCTGCCTAAAAACTATGCATGTTATTTAATTAAGACAAATAATTAAATAATTCTCTCAAATATATTTAATTTTCTCATTAGATAAATTATTGGTCAAACAATTAATAGCATACAAATCAGATTAAATAATATAATTAAATTATAATTATAATTATAATTAGGGTAAAACATTAGATCATCACATAGTAAAAATTGGGTTCATAAGATCCCTAGATTAATAAATTAATTGCATATAATTGTGTTCATAAAACTCATATTTTTCATAAAGAAAGACATAAAATTGATAAATAAAAGAGTAGAAAAAGAAAGACAATCAATCTCTTGAATTGTAGTATTAATCTCCTTTTGAATCCCCCAAAATTGTGTTATCTCTTGAATTTTTATGTATTTTTCTCTCTTTTTAGCTCAAATAATTGACCAAAATTATGCTAATAGAGGCCACTTAGGGTTTATGGGGTGATTAAGAGCTTAAATATTTCTCAGGTGCGATCTAAACCGTCAAATCAATTTCAAATCAAGGGCTACGGTCAAAACAAACAAAAATGGCAGTGCCATCCAATCACAATACGACACATGTGATCACCACACATGAAGTGTATGCATTGAATACACAAGTATACGTATCGCAACAAGTAATGTAATAATAAGAAAATATTGTTTTCATAGAGATTATTTTATTAGAAACTAATTTTTAAAACTTAAAAAAATAAAAATCAATTTTTTTTATCTTTATATTTTAAGGAAGCAAAATTAAAATAACTAAAATTAAATAACAATAATTAATTAAATCAAATTTGGTAACTAAAAAGATATATGAGAAAATTTCTAGGAATATTATTCCCTTAATTTTCTAAACATGCAAATCGCTAAAATCCCCCAATATAATTATCAATTAATTACATGATTAATTGAATCTAACCTAGCATGTATTCCTCTTTCAAGTAAACTACACACCATATAATAATTAATTTAATCACACTCTCATGCCAATTAAATTGCATACTACTCATTAAGTTCATCAATTATGGATCACATATATAAAAATCATATATCTCTGGCTAAAAACTATGCATATTATTTAATCAAGACAAACAATTAAATAATTCTCTCAAATCTATTTAATTGTCTCTATAGATAAATTGTTAGCCAAACAATTAATAACATACAAATCAGATTAAATAATATAATTAAATTATAATTATAATTTGTGTTAAATATTAGATCATCATATAGTGAAAATTGGGTTCATAATATCCATAGATTAATAAATTAATTACACATAATTGTGTTCATAAAACTCATATTTTTCATAAAGAAAGACATAAAATTGACAAAAAAAAAGAGTAGGAAAAAAAATACAATCAATCTCTTAAATGTAGTATTAATCTAATCTTGAATCTCTATCAAAATTGTGTCGTCTCTTGAATTTTTCTGTATTTTTCTCTCTTTTTAGCTCTAAAAAGTGATAAAAATTAGGCTAATAGAGATCAATTAGGGTTTATGGAGTGATTAGGGGCATTAATAAAGCTCAGGTATTATCTGGACCGTCAGTTCAGCTTTAGATCAAGGGCTACGATCAAAAAAAGAAAAACTGATAATTTTGGCCAATCATAGCATGACACGTGGCTTGGGAAATTCACTGGGCGAATTAGGGAGCGAGGCGTGGTAGGGGAGACCAGTTAGAATCAATGCTTACTGAGTCAGTGACACGTGGCCTGCCGTGATTCATAGAAATGGATGGCGTGCACGCACGGGTGGAATGTGCGAAGCAATGGCATTGCGACACATGGCATTGCACGTTGACCAATTTCCAAACTCAGATTGAACGTCATATTGACACATGGCATACGTTTCGTCCCTTCACATAATGTGATTCACTCTTTATGCTTGCATGGCTGCCCAGTCAGCTCCTCTGCCTGTGTGGCATGCCATGTGGCAACTCCTGATTGGTCATGCATTAAAAATTCATTAAAAAATTCAAAAAATTATATTTTCACCCCTTTTCATTAAAAAGTTTATATTTTATTATTTTTGACCTAAGTAAAAAAGTGCGCTAATGATTCTATTTTCATAGAGTCATCACACCCCCAAACTTAACTCTTTGCTTGTCCTCAAGTAAAGCCCAAGTATAACTAAATAAAATAACTTTGGTAGTACATTCATAAGTATACTTCTATTAGTACATGCATATTTTACAAAAACTATCTTTCTCAAAAGTCATACAATTCTGTGATAAAAAGGTTCATATATTCATCAATAAACGTTCCATCAATACAGGGATATGCAAGGTTTTTTGACAAATTGATTTGTGTGTGTGTGCTTCACATGATATCATCTAATGCACTCATGAAATCAACCTATATGAGCATGCTAATCAATTCAATCTTAGAACAAGTCTCATAAGTCTATTTTTCACATCCCTCTCCACTAATATAAATATACACTTTGCTTAAGATCAATAAGGACTTTACAAGGTTGTAATGTAAGACTTAGGTGGGGGGTCGATAAATGAAGACATTTTACGGTCTTTCCACATCTTAGTTTTTTTTTTCAATTTTGCACTTTTTAACTACAATTGAGCTTTTTACTTGATATTTTAGCGCACCATCTTTTGACATTCATTTCATATTTTTATTGCACATCTCTTTTCTCTTTTTTTTTGTAACCTTATGATAACTGTATTTTATATAGTTATTTTCATCTATTTTATTAATTATAATAGTTATGTTCTTGACATTTTTAGTTAATTTTAAATTAAATAAATTAATATTTATTGTTTATTTTTAAGGAATGAATATATTTTTAAGAAAATTAAATAATTTGAATCAAAAAAGTACTTAATTGCAATTAAAAAAAGTTTAAAAGTTAATTTAAATTATATTGCGGGGCTAAAACACAATTAAGGAAATTTATTTTCTGTGCAAGAAAAAGGAGGCCACGTGCGCCATCACCAACGTGCGAAACCAACCGTTCGATCAGGAAATCAACGGATACGATGAGGCGCGTGGATTGAAAATGCGACAAATCAAAATGGACGCAGGTTTCTGATAGCACGCTGCTCGGTGCGTCGTGTGGGGCCCACCTACCGTGTAGGCTGGCGTGTAGGGTGGGACTCACGTGTCTCGCGTGCTTTGATCCCGTGCGGCGCAACCACATGCAATCTCTCCCTCCAACCACTTAACGTCTACCACGTGTCCCACCATTTCTTACAGCCAATCATGTGCTGACACGTGGCACGTTTCGGTGAACGCAAAAATGCAGAATCACACATGCGTTTCCAGAAGTTGTCCCCCACATGTCTTGGTACCATTATCCCCTGCGCCGCATCCCTCGTGAGCCCGTTCCTCCCACCAATTAAAGGTTTCCATGTGTCCCACTATATCCTGCATGTAATCAGATCGCGACACGTGGGAGCGTGTGTTGAAAAAGAAATCAACAATAGTACACGTTCCCTGTTTTGCGTGTTTGCATGTCTCAATATTCTTGTCCCCCACTCGGATTAATTTATTATTTTTTCCATACGGTTTTGTCCCCCGTGTGTATAAAATATATTTTAAAATGTATTTTTTTAGAAATTTGATGTTATAAATAGGGGATTATTATGATAGTTTGGGGAAGTTTTTTTTGTTTTTAGTTTTGTTTTGGGGTTGGACTGTGGAACACCCAGAAGCCATTTTTGGCTTCTGTTGTGTTCTACGTGTGCAAAATATTTAAGAGCAAATGAAGTTTTAATTTTATTAGTGATATTCCTTAACTGCTGTAATTTTAATTTTTATTTATGAAGTAATTTAATATTTCTAGGGTTGCATTTTATCTAAATTTATGAAGCTTGAGTTTAATTATTTTTGAAAGATTTATAAGACTTTTAATTTATTTATTCTATTTGTGCTTAATACTTTTGATTATTGGAAAATTTATTAATTGATTTGTGGCACTCAAATAAACTTAGAAGAAATATTTTTTTGTGTATATTGCTCATGGATAGAATAACATGTATATATGAAGGATAGGAATATACCTTTATCGTATGTATGGCCATTTGAGAACTTAGAACACAATGAATCTTGGTGAATTTAATTCTCATAGGAATATAGTGAATTAATTTAACAAGGTGTGTCTATACGGAGCTCGGAAGAGATGTATGGATAAAATTAGAAGTTTTCAGTTGACAAATTAAATTTACTAAAAAAATATAAATTAAGAGAAAATAATATGATTCGAGTGAATTAATTTGGTGAAAAACTGAAATCCTAGAATTCTTTTATTTTGTTATAAAACTCTTTAGTTAACATCTTCCAACTAACAATTGTTTTGGATAAAATCAGAGTAAAATAATTTTAGTACTCAACAAACTGTAGTGACAAATCTCCATGGGAACGATACTTTACTTATCAAATTTTATTACTTGTGACCATGTATACTTGCATGTTTTATGTTCTCCTAAAAGAGACAACACCTCACAACACCAAACTTATTTTCAATTCTATTTTCTTTTTCTTTAGAGGGATAATTGTGTTGTGAGTTTTGCTTTTTTTTTTATAAATATAGTGTGCATTACATTTCACCTTACTCTAAAGCATAACACATGATTGCAATTTTTTTCTTTTCATACAAGCTAAAGGTGCAAGGATAAAGGCAATGCTTATCGGTTAGGCATTAAATGTGGCTTAAAATATGAATGGCTCTTTGTTAGGCTCAAATGAGTAACTATTGATATTAACAATGATTAGTTTGAAAGGCTTAATCGATCCAAATAAGGCCTAAATCATTTCTTTTGCTAAATACTATTTAAGATTTTGCCTCAAGAAATGATCAAATAGATTCTAAAACTTGGTAGATCTCATCAACTCGTATAACTCACTACAAATTTTCTCTCAATAAGCACACCAAAATCAATCATGAACATATACCTAAAAAATTGAATCAATAAAATCAAAATTAGGAAGCATATCACATGATTAATGTAAATATCTTAACAAATATGTTACATTCCTTATCCTAGTCATGAAAACCATTTTTTATCATTGAGTTTATATGTTTCATATCAAGCATGCAAGCATTTAGTTTCCATATATTGATCAATTTCTACCCAAATCATGATTAAAAACATCCTAAAAATAAAAAAATCCCTAAAAATTTAAAATGCATACTAAATACTAATGTAGAGATTGAAGTTCCCTCCCCCAAACTTACATTACACATTGTCCCCAATGTACACATATAAATATGAATAGGTAAAAGAAAAGAAAACTCCCTTAATCATGGCACACCACATCTGTCACTGAAATGGTCATTCTTGTTGCGTCATTGCTCTCCACATTTATTCACCTACAAAACAAAACAAAATGAAAATATAAGTAAAATAATGTTGGGTTGCCTCCCATCCAGCGTCAAGTTTAACGTCCTTGATTAGACGATCCTATTAATTCCTAAGGCATATCCATTTGTATCTATTTACTTTTGAGTTTGCCTAGAAACAACTTGAGTCTTGATTTGTTCAATAATACTTTACGTTTTGGCTCATAAACACGGTGCTCAATTCTGTTCTCATGCCATATTTTTGTTTTCCTTTTAAACATATTGGCATTCTTATAAGCATTCCACTATAACTCATCCAATTTATGCATTTCTAACAACTTTTTCACCTCTCCATTGGACTCTTTCACTTTCATACTTGACTTGGGATATGAGGGTAAAAGTGTGGGGTCTAAACTTGGTGGCTTTTCAATTGATGGTTTGAGTTTAGATCCTATCTCAAAATTTTCCATAATCGCCTTTGATACATACATAAGAGGCATGTCCTCCAAAAAGTTTACACAGTCTACAATATCAACCTTCGATGCCATACTTTCAAAGTTAAAACAAGTTGAGTTATTCTTTATGGTGAGTTTGTGTCCTTGTTCATATCATCACGTGTAACAATCTTAAGTATGGGTGACTCAATAGATTCTTTCAAGTTATTCCCACAATCAGTAACATTTATCCTTAAACATTTATTAGTATTATCAATATTAGAGGGTTCAAAATCTTTAAAAACTTTAAATATTATTTGTTCATCTTGTACTCTCATTGTTTACATCAATGAGTGCTCTTTCGGTTGCTAAGAATGGACGACCAAGTATGATAGGAATGTCACGGTCCTCTTCCATGTCTAGCACAATGAAGTCCACCAGAATGATGAATTTGTTTACTTTTACTAGAAAATCTTCTACCATACCCTAAGGTCTCTTAATTGATATATCTTCCATTTGTAATGTATTGAAGTGGATTTGGTTTTATCAACCCCCAATCTCTTGAAGACCGATAATTATATGAGGTTAATGCTAGAACTCAAGTCACATAGTGCCTTGCCAAAACGGATGTTCCTAATAGTGCAAGGGATGTCAAAACTACCTAGATCTTTCAGTTTTATGGTAGTTTTCTATTAAGGATGGCACTACAACCTTCAGTAAGGTTATTGTTTCATAATCTCCAATCCTCATTTTCTTTGATACTAAACCCTTCATGAATTTGGCATAAGATGACATTTGTTCAAGTGCCTCTACAAATGGTATGTTTATGTACAGCTTCTTGAAGATTTCCAATTTTTTTGAATATTACGTATCTAACTTTTTCTTTTGCAGTCTTTAAGGGAAAGGAATAGTGGGTTTGTAAAGGTTGTTTTTCTTTGGCTAAATTATTTTCTTTTCAGTGCTCCCTTTATCCACTAGTTCCTCTTCATCCTTTTTAATTTTTTGTTTCTCCTCATCCTTGTCTATCTTATGTTCTTGTCCTAAAGTTTTACCACTATTTAAGGCTATGGCATTGCACTGGTCCTTACCTTATCTTCGTGGGTTTACAATTATGTCACTTGAAAGGTTACCTTGAGGCCTTTGGTTTATAGCCTGAGCAAGTTGCCTCATTTGGTTCCCCAAATTTTGAATTGAAGCCTCTTGAGTAGACATATTGGTATTAAATGATTGGATGAAGTCTTTCATCATCCCCATCAAGGCATTTGTATTTTCCTCAGTAGGTGACTTCTTCTCTTGGGCTTGTGATTGTTATGGTTATTGAAAATTAGGTGGTGGAAATGATTAATGGTTTAATTGATTACCACCTTGACTATTGTTATTACTCCAAGAGAAATTTGGTTATTGTCTCCATCCTGGATTATACGTGTTTGAGTATGGATTATTTTTTTGATTCATATTACCCACATAGGATATGGATTCAGGATTATTTGGAAAATTATCAAACAAATGCGCTCCTCCACAAAACACACATGAAACTCTTGAATTTTGGACCTGGTTTATACTCGCTGGTGAGTTTTGAGCCTTCATTAACCAAAGATAAAACTTAAGTTGTAAGTGCTACGATATCATTTTGTCCATTGGCCATTGATAATTATTGCTAGATATTTTCTCAAGTAAATCATAAGCTTGATTATAAGATTTGGATAGCAAAACTCCATTAGCAGATGCATCAATAATAGTTCTTATGTGAGCAATGCAACCATTATAAAAATCTCCATTTGAATCCAAAAAGGAATACCATGATGAGGACACTTCCTTAGCAATTCCTTGAATCTTTCCCATGCTTCATATAGAGATTCTCCTTCATGTTGTTGGTAGGAAGTAATGTCATTCCTAAGCTTGGCATTCTTTATTGGTGGGAAGTATTTCATCAAAAATTTCTCCGCGAAACCATTCCAAGTTATAATAAAATCAAGTTGCAAAGAGTTTAGCCAAGCTCGAGCACGGTCTAGTAAAGAGTAAGGGAACAATCTAAGCCTAAATGCATCCTCATTCACACCATTGAACTTAAATAAATCTACAACTTCGATAAACAATCTAAGATAAAGATAAAGATAAAGATCCTCTATTGGTAATCCGTTGAATTGTCCAACTGTTTGTAGCATTTGAAACATCATTGGCTTTAGTTCAAACTGATTAGCTTGAATGTTTGGCCTTGTAATACTTGGATTCAGTCCTTCCAATATAGGTATTGCATATTCATTCATAGCTCTATCTTTATCATCCATCAAAAGCATTTGATTGTTCAAGTTTAGTTCATTATTGTTTATTTCTAATGGATTAGTCATTTCCTCATCTGGGGTGACTTGATGTTTTCTAATTAATCTCAAACTACGCTCAATTTAAAGATCTAAAGATAAGATTTTTCCCTCATAAACTCTGCTCATACAATAGACTCAATTATGTTTCTACAATACTAAAGAAGATGTCAAAATAAAAACTAAAAAAATAAATTAAAGTAAAAAAATAAATAAATAAGTAAAGAAAATAAATAAAAGAAATTAACTAGAATAAATAAATAAATAGGTCACTAAAATAAAATAAGAAAATTAAGATTAAAATTAAAGTAAATAAAAATAAATTAAGGAAAAAAAAATAATAATAATAAATTTATTAATTTGTAATATTTATAATCCCAACAATGGCGCCAAAAACTTGATCGCCACATATGAAGTGTGTGCAATTAATATGCAAGTATACGTATCATAACAATTAATATAATTATAAGAAAATATCATTTCCATGGAGATTATGTTATTAAAAAATAATTTTTAAAAATTAAAACAATAAAAATAATTTGTTTTTGTATTTTTATATTTTAAGTAAGCAAAATTAAAATAACTAAAATTAAACAGCAATAATTAATTAAATCAAATTTGGTAACTAAAAAGATATATGAGAAAATATCTATGAATACTTAATCACTCCATTTTCTAAATAATGAAATCGTTAAAATCTCTCCAATATAATTATTAATTAATTACATTATTAATTGAATCTAACCTAACATGTATTCCTCTTTCAAGTAAACTACACATCATATAGTAATTAATTTAATCATACTCTTATGCTAATTAAATTATATATTACTCATTAAGTTCATCAATTATGGATCAAATACATAAGAATCATACATCTCTGCCTAAAAACTATGCATGTTATTTAATCAAGACAAACAATTAAATAATTCTATCAAATTTATTTAATTGCCTCTATAGATAAATTGTTGGCTAAATAATTAATAACATATAAATAAGATTAAATAATATAATTAAATTATAATTATAATTGGGATAAAATATTATATCATCATAGAGTGAAAATTGGGTTCATAATATCCATAGATTAATAAATTAATTACACATAATTGTATTCATAAAGTTCATTTTTTTCATAAAGGAAGACATAAAATTAATAAAGAAAAAAGTTGAAAAATAAATACAATCAATCTCTTGAATTGTAGTATTAATTTCCTCTTGAATCTCCATCAAAATTGTGTCATCTCCTAAATTTCTCTCTTTTCAGCTCCAAAAACTGACCAAAATTATGCTAATAGAGGCCAATGAGGGTTTATGGAGTGATTAAAGGCTTAAATAAAGCTCAGGTATAATCTGGACCTTTAGATCAACGGCTACGATAAAAACAAGTAAAATTGATAGTTCTAGCCAATCACAACGTGACACGTGGTAGGAGAAATTCATTGGGTGAATCAGGGAGCGACGCGTGGCAGGGGAGACCAACCATAGTCAATGCTTGTTGAGTCAACGACATACAACGTGTCATGATTCGTAGAAATGCACAATTTTTGAACTTGGATTGAACGTCGTGCTAATACGTGGTACACGTTTTGTCCCCTCACATACAGCATAACATGATTCGCTCTCCATGCTTGCGTGGCATGCCACGTGGCAGCTCCTGATTGGTTATGCGTTAAAAATTCCAAAAAATATATTTTCTCCTCTTTTCACTAAAAAGTTTATATTTTAATTTTTTTTTCATAAAAAATACTATTTATTGAATAAAATAATTAAATATTAAGTAAAAAGTGCACTAATGACTACTTTTATAGAGTTATGAGATGATCAACTCTTTCTAAGGGAAAGTGTTCAACAAGGTCGATAACCGAGGTGATCAACTCCTTGTTTAAGGGAGAGCATTCTACTTGGTCTGTGATCGAGGTTGAAAGTTTATAAGATATGGACCTGATTAACCTAGAGGGGGGTGAATAGGTTATTCTTAATTTTTATCAAGTTTATAATTTAATAACCTAAACAAAGCGGCCAGACATATAATCGTGTGTAAAAATAAGTGCGGAAATAAAATAATAACACACGATATTTTTAGGTGGAAACAACCTAGGCCACAACTATGACCTAAGAGGAAAACCACCGGTCCACCGGACCACCTAACTTTCCACTATGAAAATCAAATGTTCAAGTACAAACTCGGTCTTATGCTACCCTCCCTAGGATACTGCTCCAATGTACTTTACTTCCGAGCCCCTGCTCTGTTTTCACAGTTTCCAATATTAGCGTGAGCGGTTTCCAGACCAACGTTCTAATAAGCTCCCCGCCAATCAGATCGTTCACAAATGAACTGCAAAAAATGTTAGCACAAAAAACACAAGTGCCCGTGTGTGTTCTAGAATGGATTTAACAATGAATAATCCTAACTAGATGATTCAAAACATATATCACTTAAATCAAATCAACTAGAATATTCTAAGCCAAAAAGATTAAGTAAAGATTCAATAAAAAATAATTTCCTTAAAATTTAATACTCAAATCAAATAATCATGATTACTCATAAAATTATTTAATCTAAATATTTAAATATCTAATCCAAAGGAATTAAATTAATTAAGAAACTCAATAAATATTAATTATATATAATTCCAAAGTCTACCGAATATGTATATATATATAGCTTTTATGAATCTGAATTCTACAAAATATATATATATATATATATATATATATATATATTATATTACCTTTATGAAGTCTTTGAAGTGCTCTGACCGAATCATATGCATATATATATATATATATATATTATCCTCCATCACATATATATATATATATATATATATATATATATTAAGTATATATATATTCTTCCTTTCCTCCGCCGATTAGAGTTTCTTTTTTTTCTTCTTTTTCAATTTTTCTTTTCGGCAGTTTTTTTCTATTCTCCACAAATGTACAGCAAACCTAATGTCTCACTATTTATAGATAATATTGATACCTAATAGTATTAGGTTTAAATGCATTTTGGGCTTACTTTTTCAAAGCCCATTCAAAGCCTTAAAAAAATATTTTTTAAATCATATCTTAAAAAATATTAAGACACATAAAAAATATTTAAACACCAAAAATAATTTTAGATTTATGAACATGTACTATTAAATATATAAATGAAATTCTATGTGTCGTAATTATAAAAGACATACCTGAAGTACGGATATTTAGAACTTGAACATTTGTTCGGCTTTTGATAAACTTGATAGCAGGCCTAAAAACAAATTTACAAATAAATATTTTGTCCACGAAAATAGTCAACACTCATGGTCCTTACAGAGGTGATCAACTCCGAACACCTAATCTAATTTTTTTTATTTATTGCTGTTATTTTTGGCTTAATTTATTTTTCAATTTTCTCGTAAGTTGAGATTTTGTTGACACACAAATCTTAACTAACAAAAAGAAAAATAATTGAGAAGTCAAGCTGACGACTATAAATCAAGCTCTTCTTGGGAGGCAACACATGTGTTTTATTTTATTTTATTTTTCTTATTTATTAGTTTTTTTTATATTTTTTTATGTTAATTTATTTTTTTCTCGTAGGTGCAACTTGGAAGAAATGAAGCTATTTTGAATTAACCATTCAAACAAACCAGGAAGTTTCTTTAAACCATTCTCATATGTTCTTTAACTTTCACACATTGAGGACAATGTGTATATTAAGTTTGGGGGTGGTAGATATATTAAATTTAATTGAAATATTTTCTGAATGTTATTGCTTATGAAATTTTTTTGTTTGGTTGATTGAAGATATTATGCGATGAATAGTGATTTAATTTTATTTCTTTGTTTTAAATGATGCATAGCTCCTTGAAAAAGTTGAATATTGTCTAAGCGATGAATAATTTTTACGTATGTTTCATTTTTACAAATTAAAATATTTATGATCACTTGTCTTGAATTTTGAATTGCTATGGTAATTTAGAAAATGTTTATGTGAGTATGGAATTTGACTAATATTTGTGGTATCACAGTGCTTAGAATTTATTTGATTTTCTCTCGAGGCGAAATTATAGATAACATTTAACTAAGAAAATGATTTAGGCCATCTTTGGATCGTTTGAGCCTTTCTATCTATCTTTACATGCTTTATCCATAGTATACCCCTTTGAGCTTAAAAGTTTATATATATATTTTTATTTCATTTCAAAAGCCTACTTAAAAAAAAAATATATGTGTGCAGATATTTCTATTTTTCTTATCTCACTAACCTGTGATAATTGTTAGTAAATATTTAATGATATATCGAAAAAAGAGGATACTGAACAAAAACAATATTCTGAAAAGAAAAAGAAAAAGAAAATACAAAAAAGAAAAAAAAAACAGAAAAGAAAAAAAAAGGGTTATTGTATGTGATGTTAAATCCCAAACTTGGAAGTATTTATTGTGATGATAGAAGATCTCTTGTTTCAATCCCAAAATGTTGTTTAGGAAAAATTGAGCTAAATATATCTTTTATCCTACCTTTACCTAAGCCATATATTATAAGCTTATTAAAGTCCTATTGATTTTTGTTTGTGTTTGTCTACATTAGTGGAGAGAGAAATGAAAAATAAACGTATGAGATTTGTGATTTCATTAAAATCTGTTTGATTTTATATTTGCATAAACTGATCCGGATTGCATGTGATAAAATATGAAAAGACTTCACACACACATTACAATTCATTGTGAAAATGGAATATATTTTTAAATTGATTTTGATACTTAGATAAAATTCTTTTATTTCTTCGAGTTATGTAAATTGGAATGACTAAAAAGAAATATTTTGAAAATCACTATTTTAAATGCAGTTATCTTTGTTTTATTTCTTTCCTTTTGCTCGAGGACTAGCAAAAACTTAAGTTTAGAGGTGTTGATAACTGTATTTTATATAGTTATTTTCACCTATTTTATTAATTAAAATTGCTATGTTCTTAATGTTTTTAGTTAATTTTAGTTTAATAAATTAGTATTTACTATTTTTTATATTTTTTTATGAAAATTAAATCATTTGTATCGAAAACGTACTTAATTGCAAATTTGTGTCCAAAAATATAATTTCAAATTAAAAAGTGTTTAATTGCAATTTATAAAAGTCGAAAATATAATTTAAATTAAATTCGGGATTGATTTTAATTATTAAAAGTTTAAAAAAATTAATTTAAATTAAAAAAGGGCTAAACTGTAATTAAAGAAAGTTGAAAATGTAATTTGAATTAAATTTGTGGGCCAAAATGAAATTTATTAAAGTTGATTTGTTTGCGTAGGAGAGAAGATACCACGCGCCATATACGACGTGCGAAACGTGGCCGTCCGATCATATACGCAACGGCGAAGATGCACGCGTCTCTAACAAACCCGACCAAAGTGAGTGCATTCTCATTCTGTCAAACACGCGGCTCGTCGCCCGAGTGGGGCCCACCTGTCGCGCAGGCCGGTGTGCAGGTGGGACCCACATGTCTGACGCGTCCAGCCGTTGTCCCCCACGTATGCGCGCCTCTGATCCCGTGCGCTGATCTCTACGTGCAACCATATTTCCAGCGAATCAGAAGATGCCACGTGTCCACCTGAATCCTAACCTCGAATCAACAATTGCCACGTGTCCCACTCTATTTTTCAGTCAATCATGTGATGACACGTGACATTTTATGATGAGCGCGAAAGCACAGGATCAAGCCCGTGTGTAGCCGTTGTCTCACGTGCTCTGATGTCCCCTGCGCGGTTTCCCGTAGCCAATCAGAAGCTGCCACGTGTCCGCATTAATTCCTTTCAACAAATCAGACGCTGACACATGGCATGCATAATGAATTAAAAAATGCAGAATCGGCGCCCTGTCTCACGCGTGATTTAATTAATATTTTTGATATCGAATTTCGATACGCGTGATTTTATTTTTCGATACAAAATTATTACGCGTTTTTATAAAAAAAATAAAATAAAAAATGTAATATTTTAGATGTATTATTTTTAGCTATAAATAGGAGATAAGATGATAGTTTTAAAAAGTTTTAGAGCTTTGGGTAGAGTTTAGTTTTGTAGTGTTGCTCTGTTTTGGACGGCAGAACACGTAGAAGCCATTTTTTTAGCTTTTGTTGTGTTCTGCGTGTGCCAAATATTTGTTCTAAGTGTTGTTTTAATTTTCATTCTTCTGCATCTTATTTTTCTGAATGTGTTGTAATTTTTAATTTAATTTTATGAAGTAATTTAATTTTTCTAGGGTTGCATTTGATCTAAATTTATGATGCTTTTATTTTAATTATTTTTGATAGATTTATAAGACGTTCGATTTGTTCGTTCTATTTTGTGCTTAATGCTTTTTGATTATTTACGAATCTTATCAAAACGATCCGTGACACATAAATAAACTTGGAAGAGACATTTGTGTGTATATTGCTCGTAAATAGAATGACATGTATGATGAAGGATAGGAATATACCCTAATTGTATGTGTGGTCATTTGAAAACTTAGAACGTAATGAATCTCGGTGAATTTAATTCTCATAGAGATATAGTGAATTAATTTAACGAGGTGTGTTTGTACGGAGCTCGGAAGAGATGTATGAATAAAATTAAAAGTTTTCGGTTGACAAATTAAATGTACTAAAAAATATAAATCAAAAGAAAATAAAATGATTTGAGTTGATTAATTTGGTGAAAAATTGCAATCCTAGATTTCTTTTATTTTGTTATTTAACCGTTTTCTTAAATTTTTTCCAATCAATGATCGTTTTGAATAAAATTAGAAAGAGATGATTTTAGTACTCAACAAAATATAGTAACAAATCTCCGTGGGAACAATAACTTACTTATCAAATTTATTACTTGTGACCGTGTATGCTTGCACGTTTTTTGTGTGTTGTAAAACACACAACAAGTTTTCATCATGATCAACTATGACCACCCTTAGCCCAACGCCATTGAAGTTATGTGTTCCATCAAAAAATACCTGCCAAGTCGACCCTTCTCTTCGGTATATGCCATATACTTCTTCTTTTACCTCATCGCTAGTAATCTCTAGTGATTCCCTTAACTCGTCCACAAACTCATCCATTGTTTACCCCTTAATTGTGGGTCTAGACATATAATTGATATCATACTTACCCAGTTCTATGGCAATTTATGCCAATCTCCCCATAACTTATATCCTCGTCAATACATTCTTAAAAGCTTAAGAGGTAAGTACTATAATTGTGTGCGAGCCAAAGTAATGTCTGAGCTTTCGTGCATTGATTTTAAAGGCGAAGACTAACTTCTCGATCGTTGGATACCTATTTTGGGCATCCATCAAGAATTGGATGACGTAATAGATGGGGTGTTGGACCTTGTCTCTTTCAGCTAAGAGTACATTACTACAAGTCTGAGGGGCCATGACCATATATAAATAAAGTGTTTCTCTTGGGAGAGGACTGAATAGGATATGAGGTTTACTCAAGTACTATTTAATTCCTTGAAAGGCTTTACCATAATCCTCTTTCCAAAAAAATGATGTGTTCTTCCTTAACATTTTGAAGAATGGAAAATACTTGTTTGTGTACTTAGAAATGAACATGTTCAACACAAGTATTCTTTCGTTCAATTGTTGAATCCCTTTTAGACTGGTAGGATGCCTCATGTTGACCAACGCTTGTATCTTGTCCAAGTTTATAAGTACACGAATCATTTTATAAAAAATAATAAGTATACTCCTAAGGTCGATCTAAGGAAAGAATATATGTGGTTTTTAATTCATTATTCAAAATCTTAAAAATAAAATTAAATCATAAATATCCTGTCACAATATTTTGGTTTGTTTATTTCCTAATCTAATAACAAAAAAATAAACAGATAAATTAAATATAACATATATAAGAGATGATATTTAAAAGATAAACGAAATAGATACTCATTTAAAAGTTAATTAATATATGTATAGAACATATTGACATGAATAAGAAAAATGTCCAAAAAATGATAAATATAATTGAAATTATAAAAAAACACATATTTAAACAAATATTGCATTAGACATGTTAATGGTTTTTGTTTGAAAGGAACCATTTGTGCGAAGCTAGTAAGATAAAGGAATTGATATGTCATCAGGACAATCTCTTTTCAAGCGCCTATGCCTCTCTTTACACTTCCAATGAGCTATATCAAAGAAAATTGATTAAATAAGATGATTATATCAAGTAAACACAAGCAACAAAAGTAACAACAATAAAAAATAATGATTAGAAACACAAATGAGAAAAGAATATTAGGATTAAATAAAAGCTCAAAACCTAGTCACTTTATTCAACGAAAGAAGAAAACAGAAAGCAAAACTAGGTTGTAAGAACATCTTTGTCATGACCTTGTCTATTATGGAGTGGGAGAAGGAAGAAGAAAGATGGGCTACCGTTATTCACATGCCAAGTTATGGTGGTTTGCTAGAACTCTTTGATTTTGATAAGAGATAAGATATGGATTGGTTTGAATCTAAGGGAGTGAGATTATAAGAGTGAAAGAAGGAAGAACATAGATGGGTTTCATCTCTTTATCAATGAGAGAGTGTCAATATCTGGGAGAAGGAAAGACAAAGGTGGGTTAGGGATTTTGATTTTAAGAGATAGATAAAAATTCACTCTTTTTCTCTTTCTTGTATATATGAGTGGGCTGCTCCAACTCTTTTGCTCTTCTTTTATGTTTAATTTTTCTCTTTTCTAACGTGAACATATTAAAAAAAATGCTAAGTAAGATTCCAAATCGGAGAATACCCTACCAAACATAATTTTCAATCCCGCTTAAAGTATAAACTAAATTTACCAAAAAAAACTAGTGGTATATTTTTCCTCCTATCCAAAATTATTTTTATTAATTTATCACTATAATTAAAACTTAAAATTATCGAAAAAATTTCTCTCTATTGTATAAAACTAAGGATGAATCAATTAATTTACTTAAATTAAAAAATCTGATCGAATTTGTCTGATTTAGATCGAATTAGATTTATAAATTTTGTAATCAAATCATATTTAGATTCAACATTATATACAATTCATTTTGATTCAGATTGGAATCAAATTGATAGATTTTATAATACGTTTTATCTAATTCGAATAGAATTACTATTAAATTATAAATAAATAAATATTTTATTTTATAATATATTATATTTAAATAAAATAAATATCTTCATTATATTATATTACTATTTCAGTTTAAAAATAAATATAAATATTTATAATAATTTAATAATTATATATATATGTTTCTTATTCTTTTAATTCTCTTAGATATAACTATAAATAATAATATTTTTTACAAATACATCAATTTAAAATTTAAATTTTGGGTATATTATGTTTTATATATGACAATAATTCATAAATAATTTTTCAATATCAACTATCTTATCTGATATGAAAAATTTGATCTATTTGGATTCGATTATCAATTAATTACATCATTGTGATGAATTCAAATTGAAAATCTACAATGATTCAGATCAAATTGGATTCAAATTGATCAAAAACAAACACTTTATGTCTACTTCTCACCCCGATACAAAACTATTTATTTATCACAAACACAAATGATTTTCATGGAGATTTCCAAAAATTAAAAATACTAATATAAATATGTTGTTTTAAAAATATTTTTCAAAATATTAGAAAAATCGAGATTTTCATAAGTTGTTTTGTAATTTTCATAAATTTCTATAAAAAAAATAGAAATATTTTTTATTTTTTCAAATTAGAGATACTCATACAAACTTATTGTGTTATAAATTAAGTTAATATGTATTTATATTTATACTATATTATATATAAAGGTTTAAATCATGCCTTATAAGTTTTTGGATAAAATTACTCTTGTAGTTTAAAATAATGATTATTATTACCATTAATTATATATATATTTGTCAAATATGTAATAAATTATTGGTATTTAAATTATTGATAATTATATATTAAATCATTACGATTAATTATCTTAAGTAATATAAATATATTTTTAATGATCAAGTATTTTTTATTTAAGTTTATATAATGTTGGACCAATTCACCCACTTTCGACAAGATTCTCAGAGTAATAAGATCAACTTCGAAATTATCTCAATGAGACACTTTCAATGACTATAGTTTTGATATTTTTTATATACGTACCAAGATGTAATTGCAAAAATAGGAATATAAAGAGTCCATATATCTAACCAAATAAATAAAATTTAGGAAAAAATTATCGTATACACTTTCCATTCATTCAGAGCATCTAAAAAATATTTGTAAAAAGATTGCATGCTCTTTAGGTCATCTTCATTTAATAGATCTTAAAAAAAAGACCAACAATATTTCTAAAAAGAATAAAATAATCAATAACTTTTAGCACTTATATAGGCATCATGGGACGCAATAGGCCTAAAGTCTCTCTAGTATTCCCACAATCTATATGAGTGTTAGAGCTTACATTTGCTTCAGTTCGCCCACAATGAACCTGATTGGCTCATAGATGAGGTGTATGATCGAATACTAAAACCTATCTCATCATAATAAATAGAGCATTTTAGACCATCCTAGAATGTCTCTCAAGCTCCTAGTCAACTTTTTGTCTAAAAGAATTTCTATGTAGAATCTTCCAATGCCTAGAATATCGATAAGGAATTTGAAAGTACATAACTTCATCATTCAAGATCCTCTATAAGAGGGGACAATTCATCAACTCGACTACAAATATTTCTCTAAATTTAAAGACATCTCATGGATTAGAGCTTACCCAAACAACACCTGAATCAACAAATCACCCCAACTTAAAAAATTGAAGCAAATATTGTTGGAGATTGCTATAAAGCTCCTTAATTTAAGGAGTAAATTAAGGAGCAAAACATGGAGCAAAACAAAGAGCTTAATTCAAGGAGCAATTTAAGGAACCATTAATTTAAGGAGAAATTCAAGGAGTGAATTTTCCTATAAATAGATGTGTAATTGTAATGAATTGATCATCCAAAGTGTTCATTCCAATTGAGAGAAAAGCTTAGAGAGAAAAATTTTTGTGAGAGAAAATTGAGAGTAATTTTCTTAGGTGCAATTGGGTTGTGAGTTGTGAGTGTTGTAAACACCTTGTGTAATTTCTCCTATTTCAGAAAAAAGATCTGCAGCAGGTCCGAAAACGTAAGCAAGATTGACCGAACTCCGTTATCAAATTTGTGTGTTATTTTTATTCTTGTTTTCTCATAAATCTGGCTTATCGGGAATTTGTGTAATTTCCCAAAAACTGGTATCAGAGCTATTGATGGTGATTTCTGTCAATTTTCTACAAGATTACTATTTACGTAATAGTGAATTACGTGAATAGTGAAATTTTGTCGACGATATTTCTTCGTTGATGGAGGTGTTCTAATACACGATGGTTTATAGAAATAGTCAGAAACGATTTGGAGGAATTCAGATTTGAGTAGGAGCAATGGCCGCAGATGAAGGAAATGTGAAACTTGAGAAATTCGATGGCACAGATTTCGGATTTTGGAAAATGCAGATAGAGAATTATCTGTATCAAAGAAATCTGTATCAACCTCTCTCAGGGAAGAAGCCAGAGGCTATGAAGGAAGAAGATTGGAATCTTCTAGACAGACAAGCCCTCAGATTTATTCAATTGACGTTATCCCGTAATATTGCTTTCAACATAGCAAAGGAAAAGACCACGGTGGGTTTTATGGCATCTCTCTCCAATATGTATGAGAAGCCATCAGCCTCAAACAAAGTGCACTTGATGAGGCATTTGTTTAATTTGTGGATGACGGAAGGCGCATCGGTAGCTCAACATCTCAATGAACTCAACACAATCACAACCCAGTTGAGTTCAGTGGAAATTGAATTCGATGAAGAAGTACGAGCATTGATACTTTTGTCTTCTCTACCAGAAAGCTGGAATGCTACTGTTACGGTTGTGAGTAGCTCGTCAGGAAGCAATAAGTTGAAATTTAACGATGTTCGTGATTTGGTTCTCAGTGAAGAGATCCGACGTAGAGAGTCAGGTGAATCGTCAACTTCTTCAGTTTTACATATAGAGTCAAGAGGAAGAAATTTAACCAAAGGGAATGGACGTGGCAGAATAGACTACCGAGGTAGATCAAAGGACCGGAGGTCCAAATCTAGAAATCCTAATAATTCTCATAGCTCGAAGACTATCGAGTGTTGGAATTTTGGAAGAACCGAGCACTACAAAAATCAGTGCAAGAGTGCACCGAAGGACAAACAAGTGAAGGCAGAGGCAAATGTTACTTCCACCTCAGGAGGGGATGATGCATTGATATGCTCTTTGGAGACCAAGGAAGAATCTTGGGTGTTAGACTCTGGAGCATCATTCCATGCTACTTCACAGAAAGAATTCTTTGAGAGATATATCCCCGGAAACCTTGGAAAGGTATATCTTGGTGATGATCAACCATGTGCTATTATTGGCAAAGGTGTAGTGAAGATTAAGTTGAACGGATCTGTTTAGGAGCTGAAGGATGTCAGGCATATTCCTGACCTAAGAAGGAACTTAATCTTAGTAGGGTCGTTGGTCAGTGAAGGCTACACTATGATCTTCCATGGTGATGATTGGAAGATTTCAAAGGGTGCAATGATAGTTGCTCGAGGTAAGAAGAGTGGCACTCTTTACATGACAGTTGAGGCATGTTATTCAATCATAGTTGCAGCAGGCAATGAGACACCAAATTTGTGGCACCAGAGACTAGGCCACATGAGTGAGAAGGGGATGAAGATTATGCACTCAAAGGGAAAACTTCCAGGTCGACAGTCTGCGGAGATAGACATGTGCGAAGATTGCATACTTGGAAAGCAAAATAGAGTCAGCTTTCAGACAAGTTATAGAACCCCAAAGAAGGAAAGGCTAGAGCTTATTCACTCTGATGTTTGGGGACCAAGGATCGTCTCATCTATTGGTGGGAAACATTACTTCGTGACTTTCATCGATGATCACTCTCGGAAGGTATGGGTTTACTTTCTAAAGCATAAGTCTTAAGTATTTGAGGCTTTCAGAAGATGGAAAGCTATGGTGGAAAATGAGACGAGTTTAAAGATCAAAAAGCTCAAAACCGATAATGGTGGTGAATATGAAGACACCAGATTCAAAAATTTCTGCTATGAGCATGTGATCAAAATGGAAAGAACTGTGCCAGGCACACCTCAACACAATGGTGTAGCAGAGCGTATGAACCGAACATTGACAGAAAGAGCAAGAAGTATTTGTATACAGTCAGGTTTACCAAAGCAGTTCTGGGTAGAAGCAGTTCTGGGCAGAAGCAGTCAACACGACAACTTACTTGATCAATCGAGGCCCATCTGTTCCATTGGAGCATAGAATATCAGAGGAGGTATGGAGCGGAAAAGAGGTGAAACTATCACATCTAAAAGTTTTCGGTTGTGTAGCATTTGTGCATATCAGTGATCAAGGTAGGAATAAACTTGATCCTAAATCTAAGAAATGCACATTTATCGGCTATGGTGAGGATGAGTTTGGCTACCGCATTTGGGATGACGAAAACAAGAAAGTTATCCGTAGCAGAGATGTGATTTTTAACGAAAGGGTGATGTATAAGGACATGCAAAAAATAGATGCCAATGACTCAGAGCAGAATGAGTTAGTATTTGCCGATGCAGATGATGTCCCAGATAGTTCCACAATGGACCAAATTGTAACAAGTCCTTAGCCAGAGGAACTTGTTGGACAGAGTAGTACGCATCAGTCCGACACCTCACAACCTCCTACTCTAGCTCCTGTATTGAGAAGATCTTCTCGACCTCATGTGCCTAACAAGAGATACATGAACTATATGTTACTGACTGATGGAGGGGAGCCTGAATGCTATGATGAAGCTTTCCAGACTCGAGATTCTAGCAAGTGGGAGCTTGCCATGAAAGAAGAAATGAAATCTCTCATCTCCAACCAGACATGGGAACTAGCTGAGTTACCTATGGGAAAGAAGACACTTCACAACAAATGGGTGTACCAGGTGAAAGAGGAGCATGATGGTTCCAAGAAATACAAAGCCCGCCGAGTTGTCAAAGGGTTTCAACAGAAGGAAGGAGTTGACTACACTAACATTTTCACTCCCGTTGTGAAGCTCAATACTATCAAATCAGTATTGAGTATTGTAGCTATTGAAGATCTTCATCTTGAATAGTTGGATATGAAGACTGCATTCCTTCATGGAGATTTAGATGAAGAGATATACATGTACCAGCCAGAAGGTTTCTTAGAAAGAGGGAAGAAGAACATGGTGTGCAGACTTAAGAAGAGTTTGTATGGCCTGAAACACGCCCCGAGACAATGGTAAAGAAATTTTGACAGCTTCATGCACAAGGAAGGTTTCCAGAAGTGCAATGCTGACCATTGTTGCTACTTCAAGAGATATAGGTTCAGTTATATCATTTTACTACTTTATGTTGATGATATGTTAGTAGTAGGTTCAGATATGGATGATATTAAAAGGTTGAAGCAGCAATTGTCAAAGGAGTTTGACATGAAAGACTTGGGTCCAACAAAGAAGATTCTTGGAATGCAAATCACAAGAAATAAGAAGAAAGGATCCTTGCAGTTATCTCAGGCAAAGTACATCAATCGTGTTTTGTAGAGATTCAACATGGACGATGCCAAGCCAGTTAGCACACCCTTGGCAAGTCATTTTCGCCTATCCAAGGATTAGTCCCCTCAGACAGAGGAAGAGAGAGAATTTATGGCTAAGGTTCCTTATGCCTCAACCATTAGAAGTTTGATGTACGCAATGGTCTGTACGAGACCAGACATTGGCCATGCAGTGGGAGTTGTTAGCAGATTTATGTCAAATCCAGGGAAAACTCATTGGGAAGCAGTCAAGTGGATTTTGAGGTATTTGCGAGGCACCACAGAAAAGTGCTTGTACTTTAGTAAAGGAGAGTTAAAAGTACAAGGGTACGTAGATGCAGACTTTGGAGGTGAAGTTGATCACCGAAGAAGTACCACCGGTTATATATTTACTGTTGGAACTACAACTGTTAGTTGGATGTCACAGATATAGAAAATTGTCACTCTATCCACTACAGAGGCTGAGTATGTAGCAGTAACTGAAGCTAGTAAAGAGATGATATGGCTTCAAGGTTTGTTAACTGAGCTGGGATTCAAACAAGAGAAGAATGTTCTGAATAGTGATAGTAAAAGTGCAATACATTTGGCGAAGAATTCAGCATTTCATTCTAGAACCAAGCATATTGGACTTCGTTATCACTTCATCGGATCTCTATTGGAAGATGATGTGTTAATACTGGAGAAGATTCAAGGAAGCAAAAATCCAGCAGATATGTTAACAAAGGTGGTGACTATTGACAAACTGAAGTTGTGCTCAACTTCAGTTGGTTTGCTAGAGTAACAAAGACTAGAAAAACTGCTGCATTGATCGAGGTGTGAAGACAGATTGAAATCAGTCTTCAAGTGGGAGTTTGCTATAAAGCTCCTTAATTTAAGGAGTAAATTAAAGAGCAAAACATGGAGCAATTCATGGAGCAAAACAAGGAGCTTAATTCAAGAAGCAATTTAAGGACCCATTAATTTAAGGAGAAATTCAAGGAGTGAATTTTCCTATAAATAGATGTGTAATTGTAATGAATTGATCATCCAAAGTGTTCATTCCAATTGAGAGAAAAGCTTAGAGAGAAAAGTTTTTGTGAGAGAAAATTGAAAGTAATTTTTTTAGGTGTAATTGAGTTGTGAGTTGTGAGTGTTGTAAACACTGTTGCGTGTTTTACAACACACGAAAAAATGTGCAAGTATACACAGTCTCAAGTAATAATATGATAAATAAATTATCATTCTCAGAGAGAAATGTTACCAACTCTTGTTAATTACTAAAATTATTTAAACCTAATTTTATTAAAACAATCAATAATTTTATGTAGTTTGACTTAATCAATATTTTTGTTTCTTTTTAACAATTTTTATGAAAATTCTAGTATTGCAGTTTACCCAAATTAATTCACTTGAATATTTTATTCTCTCTTGATTTATGTTCTTATGTTTTAAGTTATTAACCAAGAACTCCTAATTTATCCATATATCTCTTTCAAGCTCCATACAGACACATCCAGTTAAAATGATTCACTATATTCCTATGAGAATTAATTTAACCAGATTTATTAAGTTCTGAGTTCTCAAAAAGTTACACATACAATAAAAGTATATTTCTATCCCTTATGTATATGTGTTATTTTATCCCGAGCAACCCACATAAATTCCTTTTTCAAGTTTATTTAAGTGTCACATATCAGTTAATTAATCTTCCGATAATTAAAAACATTTTCAGCAGGTAAAATAAACAACTTAAAACAGTTTCACAAATCATTCAAAAATAATTACTTCAAGTTTCATAATTTACGTAACACTGCAATCCTAGAACAAATATATTAGTTCATAGCAGAAATTAAAATTACAACACCACAAAAATAAAACATTGCAGAGAAACAAAAATTAAAAGAAAATGAGTTAGGAGAAACTCTTTCACGATTCCTCAATGAAAAATAATTTCTTCCATTTCCTTCTTCTTCATCAACCTCTTTCTCTGTAATTTCCCTAAGATAATACACAACAAAAATGTCAAAATAAAATTTTCTGCGTGTAAAAGAGACACGCAGAGAAGGAAAAATGAAAAATTCTTAAGAGGAAATAATTAAAACAAATCGAAGAACTCGAAAATCCTTCACAAATTTGAGAGAAAACTCTCTGCTCAAAAATAAAATGAAGAAAACAAAGAAGAAAAGAATTCTGCAAAAGAAAGAACTAAAAACGAAACCAAAAAAAGAAAAACAACGCGTCTAAATGAAAAATTCCCGTTACATATATCCCCCACTATTCAATTGTTCCTTTTTTTTATTATTATATATATTTTTTAATATTAGCGGGGGACACAAATAAATGGGGGGAATAAAAAAATATCACGCGTGAAAACAATTCTACGCGTTTCTAAATTTTTTTTTCTTCTACGCATGCCACGTGTCGCCATGTGATTGGCTACGAGCAATTCAGAGACACGTGGCAGCATTTCATTGGACGAGCAGGTCGAGCTCACGGAGAAACGATGCAGCACAACGCACGGGAACATGTCAGGTAGCGGCTCGGTACGCGACAACTGGATCCACGTGCTTCAATCTGGACCGTTCAACGGATCTAACGGTGAGCGATGCGCCTCGGGGAATTCTGCGCAGTCGACAAGTGGGACCCACCCTGCACGCCAGTCTGCGCAGCCAGTGGGCCCCACTCGGGCGCCGAGCCGCGTGACAGGAATTCTGCACCCACTGTCCTTGGTCGGGTTTGAAGAACACGCACGCATCCTAACCGTTTCTGTGTTGATCTGACGGTCCACATTGACGCGTAGATGATGCCGCGTGGAATTCTTTACCTACGCAGAAAACTCACTTTTATTAATTGTATTTTCACCCACAAATATATTTCAAATTACATTTTAAACTTTGTTTAATTGCAATATAGCCCTTTTGGTAATTTAAATTAAATGTTTAAACTTTCAATAATTAAAATTAAGCCCAATTTTAATTTAAATTATATTTTCGATTTTTACAAATTAAAATTAAACACTCTTTTATTTGAAATTATATTTTTGGACACAAATTTGCAATTAAGTACGTTTTCGATACAAATTATTTAATTTTTATTAAAATATTTAAAAAACAGTAAATACTAATTTATTAAACTAAAATTAACTAAAAACATTAAGAACATAGCAGTTTTAATTTATAAAATTGGTGAAAATAACTATATAAAATACAGTTATCAAACACCTTGTGTAATTTCTCCTATTTCAGTAAAAAGATCTACAGTAGACGTAAGCAAGATTAACCGAACTCCGTTATCAAATTTATGTGTTATTTTTATTCTTGTTTTCTCATAAATCTGATATATCGGGAATTTGTGTAATTTAACGACAAATATAACAAGACATGGATAGAAAATAAGGACACATGTATATTAGTCAAAGATCATAATGCTAGATGGGACAAGACCATACAAAGTATGGCCAACCAAGACCAATAGTGGCCGACTAGAACCAAGAATATTGGCTTATCAAGACAAGTGTGTTCAGTCATAAATATAACTAATCATCCAAAAAGTGAACGAACGATTGGCCAAGATGTGGTTGGTTAGAGATTGATACAGACTAATAAATGTCCAAATATAAAAAATATGTATTCAAATGATAAAATTTAAAAGTTGAAATATATTTTTTTAACAAATAAATATTAGTTTTTGTTTCTCATCATCTCAATCAACTAAAAAAAATATAATATTAAATAATAGTTAAAAAATAATTGTAAAATATTTATTACTTAATATAATTTGAAAAATGTAAGAAAATGAGATTTGTATGATTTATTTATTTTTCATTGGTATGTAAGTCAAAAGCTATATTTAATTAAATATAATAAATATTTTTAATTTTAATATTCATCATAAAATTTAAATAATTTTTTAATAAATATATAACAAGAATTGCTAAATAAATTTATGTATATATTACTAATATAGTAAGAAACATATATCCATGACATATTAGTATTATTTAATTTGTATAAATATGTTAAAATTATAAATTAAATCATAATTAAAAAAATAATAATTTAAATACGATATATAATTATGATTGATACGTTGAAATTTTAACCTAATTTAACTTAAACTAAATTATATATATTATTCTGCTTAATTAGAATTTTATACCACATAGCAACACAATGACATAATATGATGCAAATTAATTTAATAATATTTTTTACTTTAAATAATATATTTTATTGACTAATTTATGAGTTGATTAACATACGAATCCAACACTATCATAATAGGACAAACACATATATTTAAATTGATACAATATAATAGATTTTTTAAATGGATCGTTGAAAAAAGTTATTAATAAATACAAATTTTCATCCTAATTTGAATTGTGTAAATTTCAACACCATAGTACATAATTAAAATTACAATGTTTAAAAAAATTGAAATTACATTGCTGCAAAGATACGAAAATTACTTACGCATAATCTTTTAAGTATATGAATTCTATATTTATATTATTTATACCTTAATATATGTTAAAATTATTTTAAAAATTAAAATATTTATTATTTTTTAGATAAACAAGTATCATAATATAAATATTGTAGAATCAAAACAAGTAAAAGTTAATGTATCATTAGAATTTTATTTGAAGTAATGATATTATCGTAATTATTTTTATTATTGTTACAATAAAATATATAAAATATTTATTTTATTTTTATTATACGTTAATATAATTAATATTAGATTAATTAATTATTAATAAATCATTGTTGTGATAATAATTAAGAAAATATAACTACAGTTTAATTTGATCTTAGAATAATAAAAAAAAGCCTTTATTTACTCATAAGCCTAACTCTCTCTCTATAATACTAACAATATACCAGCTCTATCTGTTCTTTCCTTTTGAAAATATTTTCGAGGTTTATTTTTTTTTCTTTGAGTGTTTTCTCTTTGTCCTTGAATCTGATTCTAACAAAGTTTAAATGTGTCTTTTTTATTGCACTTTAATTGATATTGTTTCTTACATATTGGTAATCCAGCAAGAAAATTTATTATTATATTTTCTTCAATGTTTTTGGATGTTGGTAGTAAATCAGCCAAGGATTGTGGTTATAAAGTCTAGTTTCTATTTATTTGTATACAACATTTTTTTGGATCAGTAATGAAACATTTGTATTTTATAGGTTAAGATGGTTGCAAGAGGATGCAGGAAAGGTTGGGGATTTTGAGGTGGATCAGATACTCCATTAGATGTTACTCCATCAGCAACCATAGTTTCTGATTATGTTGTTCTAGAGGAGCCTACAAGTATAATTTTTAAATACTTACTCCATTTTGTTAGTGTCAATGTTATTTTTTAATAAAAACTCAAATTTATTTGTCTTAATTTTGTCTTTATGATGTTAGTGGTGAGAAATGTTTGAGGACGTCACAGAGGCATAGGTTTAGGTGAATTTAAGGACTGCAAGGGATTGCTCTCTTGAAAATAATGAATTATTGCTAAAGGGAATATGGTTAAAAGTAAAGATTGATCAGATATTGAAATGCAAGAAGTTACTGGTTGTAAGTATTTTTAATTATTAATTTGTTATATTCTTATAAATATACTTGAAACTTATATAATTCTTTCACTTTTTATTTTGTGTAGGGTGGTTACAATATCAATTGGAACGACACACATACTGATAATATGATTAGTGTTGGGCTCGGTGTGGCTTTTCAAAAATATGTGAAAAAACTAAGCACACATTATAGGAGCTAGCATGGTTAGGAAGACTATGCAGTTGAAGAAGAAAAATAGGCCCAAGCGTAAGAATGTTCGTGATGTTCACCACCTTAGTGATGAGGTTTAGGCGAAGATGTGTGATTACTTTATCACTAATGATATATACAAGGCATGTAATATTTTATTGGTAATTAGTAATTTATTATGCAAATAGTTATGTATAGTTAGTTTCAGTTTAATTTCCTTTGATTATGGTAGAAACAATCAATAGCCAATATTGAAAATCGAATGAAGCTTAAGTATGTGCACAAAAGAGGCTCTAAATCAATTTCCCAACATGCATATGATTTTGTGGGTAAATGACTTTCCTTTTTACTAGAATTAGAATCTTTCTTTTGTTGCATTACATTTCCAAAAAAGGTTATTTGTTAATAATTATGTTAAATTGTTAAATTCTTAGTTTGAAAAAATGCATAAACTATCAAATAAATGTTTGTTACCCCCCCCCCCCCCCCCCCCCCCCCCCCCCATTTAGGTTTTCTTAATTTTTTGTTTAATATCTTTAATATTGAGAATTTCATAAATTTTGAAAGTTTACATTAATACTATTTCTAATTAAAGATATATTTTTTAACATGTGAAGGCAAAGAAAGGACTTCCAAATGATAAAAGAAACATGTTTAATTAATCATTTGCACTCCATGTTTAGTTACTCTTGTATCTTTGTAATTTGGTTAATTAACACTTTACATTTGGGTTTATTATGATAAAATTTATTCTTTACTTTTTAGTATTATTTAGAAATGTAATTTGTCTTAATTGTGCTCACTTGGTAATCATCAAAGAATGTTCAATAAATGCTGACTTGGTGGGTGAAGATGACACTCCTATAGACATGCCGGTAACTGAATTGTTTGCAAAACATTTCAACAAAAATCCAAGTTATTGGGTAGACTATGGAGTGGGGGAGTCTTCATCCACTTCATTATCAGCACCTCATCAAGTGAACCTTCAAGAGGAGTTGGATGAGGAGAGGTGTGAAAGAGAGAAGCTTCATAAACGACTATTTTGTGAAGTTCCTTTCTTTTTTGTGCTATTAAGCTTTATAATATGATATTAAGCTATGAAATGGATGCTAAGTAAGCATATAAGAAAGGAACTCATTGCTGAGTGGTTTTTGAGGATTACATTTTGTGCAATATATATTGATGAACTTTTATTTTTGTGCAGCTTAAGACTCTTGTTTTTATGAAACACAGGACATGAAATGTAGGTGTTACCATAAGAAGAAACTACATATATTTAGTTTTGTAATATCTCCACTTATCTTGTTAATGTAAACTATAGACATAAATCATGTTAAAGCTAGTAATAACATTTGTAAAGGAAATTTATTCTAAATTCTACTTCTTAATTAATGGAGATAATTTATGTATATTTGGCTCTCTCTTTTTATTATTAAGAAATCACACTAATATAAAAAATATATTTTTTTTTGAGAAAAAATATTTTATTGATTCAAAATAAAATTACATTTTTAACATATTAATATCAAAAAATAAAAAAAAATATCAAAATTATCATGCAAATTGTAAAATAAATATGTAGTTCAAAAATTAAATTTTTTGAGCATTTTTATTTAGTTTCTATTTAAATTTAGTTATTTTAATTGACAATACTATGAATATTTGACATAGTTTGATCTTTAATGTTTTGAATTCTTTAATTTTGAATCACAATGAAACTCTGAATAATAATATTGGATATAGATTTAGATATGAAAAAAACTTGATAAAATATAATAAAATATTACTAAAGTCACCATAAATTAGGATGCGTATTTTATATATGAATAATTATAATTATAATTAATAGTAAAATTTTGATGATATATTTTTTTAAAATAACTTTAACTAATAATATATGAGATGTGAATGATTATTATAATAGATAACTATTTGTGAGAACTTACTTTTTTATAAATTATTTTTAATATATGTATATATTTTTTAATTAAGTCTTTTTTATAATTATAATTAAATATTAATATTTTTAAATTAATAATAAAATATTAAAAAAAATCATTTAAAATTAATAATATTAATATTAATTATTTAGTTTAAAATTAAATCAGTAACAGTTTTAATATAATTAATAATTTTTGTTTATATTAATTATTTAGTTTAAAATTATTTTGTTTATATTAAATCAGTAACAGTTTTAATCTCATGTTTAATAAAGAAAAAGGGCCATTCGGCCGTAGAAAGGAAAAGCGAAGTTTCAGACTCCATTTTTCACCTATCATCGGTAATGGTGTGCAAAAAATCTTATCATTCGATCTGATTTGCTGATTTTTTATCCTATCCGATCTAATTCGATAGTTGGATCGGATGAAATTTTTTCCCATCCGTTAAATGTGAATCAGATGACGGATTTCACTACGATTCATCTGATCTGATCCGACCGAAATTAATTATATATATATTTAATTAATATATATTTATTTGATTTTTTAATGATTTTTAAGTCAAATAATTTTATGTTATGATTTATGTGAAAATTTAAATTTTTTATTTAAAAATACAAAAAATAGAGTTAATTAAGTTTATTGGTCGGATTGATCGGATGTCATCCGAATAGTTTACGGATCGGATTGAACGGATGTGAGAGATGATTGGATCAGTTGCGGATTAGGATATTTCAATCCGAGCGGATGGTCGAATCGGATCATATAAGTATAAAATAAACGGTTTTGATCCCATGTACAACTTTAATCTTCACTTGTTATCCAACATTGGTAGTATTTGAGGTATTAAATTAAAGCTCTTTTTAATTTTTTTTATAATTTTTTTAATATTCATTATTTTAAGAATATTTAGCTTAAATAATTCTTTAAAACCTATATAAAAATATCATTTTTTAATAGTTTTAATTTATGAATAAGTATAAACTTGATATTTTCATCACTATATTATCATTATTCATGATTTATTTTTATATATTAATTCTTTTAGAGAAAAATATCAAATTTAAGAAACCAATTTCTTAACAAATATGAAGAATAGCTCAATGGTTCTTTTTTTTTATCATTTTTATATAAATTGATTATATTAATGTATATTACTCTTCAGTTAATTCGATAGTTTTGGATAACTAGAAAACGTGATATTAGTTTAGGGTTTACGAGGATTTAGAATAAGATTATGAAACTTTATTTTAGAATTAATTTCTAGTGTAAGTTGTCTGATTTGGAAAGTATTTTTACTTATAAATTATAAATTATTTAATTTTATAATTGTAAAATTAATAGAAGATAATCCTTTAGTAGAATATATATAATTATATGCATTTTTTTAAATATCTTGTTAATTGGCACCAACTAAGTGGCCATTCTTGAAAGAAAAAACAGGCTTTCTATAATCTAAATGTTGTATTCTTTTGGTGCTCTTCTATTTCACTATTTTTCTTGAGGATTACCAAGTAGACAAAGATGACTTAATATATTTATTCAAGAATTCACATATTTCAATAATTACATCCCTTGATTCACAGTTCGAGGTCAAACTTTACGAATTCATTTATCATTTTCTTCTTTCTTGTTTTCATTCTATTTTTAATTACTTTTTATTAAGGATTTGTCATTTTCTTCCTTCTTGTTTTCATTCTATTTTTAATTACTTTTTATTAAGGATTTTAACATAGTATTTAAATATGTGATTTGTGAATGAATTAAAAACTTTAGGTCTGTTTGAAAACATATAAGAATCAAAAACTTTAGGTCTGTTTGAAAACATATAAATAACACTGTAAATATCATTTCATGAGCAAATATTGCTTCTATGGAGTGTGCATTATGTTGTTATTCATATTTTCTTTAATTCTCCAAAAATTAGACATTTTAAGGATATATTTTTAGGTAAGGAAAACAAACTTCAATTATATATTAGTGTTTATTAGAGATTATGGCTAACTCTCCAACTGTTATTTTCGTACTCATGGTATACCTTATGTTTCACAAACTCTTTTATCACACTAAAAGTCAAAATTTTGGATACACATTCAGGTGTTGGATTTGGATCCCCCAATTTTTCTCCAATGTTTTCAAAATCAAAGTTTTCGAGTACTTGTGCTTTTTTTAATATCATGTCGCTTAAACACTTATATTTTATAAGAAATCAAGAATCCAAATAACATAGGATGTACTTGGAGATTTATAAGGCGATGTTTATTTTTCTAGTGACACGAATACGTAGTTGAACTTTGTTTCCCTTACATAATAATACATTCTTCAACAGGATAAAAGCATGATCTTTTGTGACAAAGCACGTGATAGAACAACATGAATATCCTTGATACATAGTCTTTGCACTTTATTTCATTTGGTTGTTCTTAACATTGACTCATAATGTTAAATACATTAAAGGTTTTCACTTTAAGATGGACAAAAGTTGGATTTATGACAAAGATAGATCACATCCTAATTATCAAAATGGTGTATTGAAATTCATTGAATTTGTAAAGTATAACTTGAAAAAGGGTGAAATATTTATTATTTGTCTATGTGCTCATTGTCATCTAGGGAAGAGTCATCCAGAGTGGAAAATTAGACAAGATTTGATAGAATTTGGTTTTTTAAAATTGTATACACAATGGGATAGACATGGAGAACTGTCTATATTTAGAGTCAGAGAAACAAGTAATGTCGATGTTGAAGTTGATCAACATAAAATTGAAGAAGAAAGAGATGAAATGTACAAAGTTTTAAAGGACTTGGGTTGCATAAATTTTAACACTAAATCTGACAATGAGGCCTTTAATGATTGTCAATTTGATGGTGACTTCATGGACACTCTAATTACTATAGAGTAAGAACTATATCTTGGTTGTAAGAAATATACACAACTAAATTTTATTGTGAAGTTGTTGCATATTAAGGTTTTTAATAATTGGACTAATAAATATTTTGACATGGTGCTCAAACTGTTTATTGATGCAATGCTCGAGGAATCAAAAACTCCATCATCTCATTGCGAGTCAAACAAGTTGTTAAGAGAGCTTGAATTAGGCTATTAGAATATCCATGCATGTTTGAATGATTGCATTTTGTATGTGAAAGAACATAAAGACTTGGTTCAATGTCCAATATGTTACGAGTCACAATACAAGGAGAAAAGTTGTTCAACCTCCAAAATTCCAAAAAAGAATATATGATACTTCCCATTAAAATGAAGATTACAATGATTGTATTTCTCGCAACACACTACAAAAGGTATGAGATGGCATAATGAGGTAAGATTGGAAGAAGACGGGGTGTTAAGACATATGGTTGATGGTAAAGAATTGAAATCCTTTGATAGGATGCACCCAATGTTTGCAATTGATTCAAGAAATGTGCTATTGGGCTTAACAACTAATAGTTTTAACCCATTTGGGAACATGAGTATTAATTACAGTGTGTGGCCGGTGGTTATTATTTGTTATAATTTACCACCATGAAAGATGATGAAGTAACCACTTATAATATTGTTGACACTCATGCCTGGCCCAAAGTCTCCCAGCTGAGACATTGATGTGAGACCTTTGATTGAAAATTAAAAAGACTCGTGGGTTGAATTTGTTGACTCTTATGATTCAATCAAGTAGGAATCGTTCAAGATGCATGCAACTTTAATGTGGACTATAAATGATTTCCCTACATATGATTGTATTTTTGGGTGGAGCACAAAAGGTTTTAAGGCATGTCTAGTTTGGTTAGAGGATAATTCCTTAATGAGTTTAATTAATAAAATTATATACCATGGATTAGGGGTGTCCAAAAACCGGGCCAGACTGGTTTAAATCGAAAAATTGGTCCGGTCCGAACCGAACCGAGCAGTTTTGTAAATGAAACGGTCTGGTCCGGTTATAAAATATTATAAATCGATCGGACTGGACTGGACCAGTTTTATTAAATAAATATTTTTTTTGTATAAACCGGGATATATACATATATATATATATATATTGTTTTCGAGTTAAGACATTAAGCTGTTAACCCTAACCCTAGAAATCACAATTCCTCATTTCCTCTACCGCTATACGTTTATCGTCTAGGCTCTGGGTTTGGCCGTCTACGCTTCCATCAACAGCTAGCCATTGTTCCTTGCATCGCTTCCACCAGAAGCTAGCCACTGTTCCTTGCATCGCTTCCACCAGCAGATAGCCACCTCTCCTCGTGTCGCTTCCACCAGAAACTAACCATCTCTCTTCGCACCACGTCGTGTCATGACAACCATGGACGAAAATCATGAAATAGGTATGTGGTCTACTGGTAGTAGTTTTTTCCTAAATAAACTGAATGGTAAGTCTGAACTCTAAAATCTGAATGGTATGTCGTTTTTTTGTTAGTTTGAAGCCTGAACACTTTTTTCTCACAGAGTTCAGTTTTTTTTAAATGGTGGAAACTAATTAATACTGTTAGAACTTAGAATTTCAGTTAAATTGTTACGTACATTACCCCTATTTTAAAGCTTAATTATTTTGATTAAGTTCTCTTTATAGATTAAATATATATAGTTCATTTTATTAATGTTTGATCATTATGAATTTCAAGAGTTTAAACAGTCTGTTTGATATGGTTTAATATATGAACTGACATTTTATTGATAAAATTAAGTTAGTGGATTGTTGAATAATTTATCAAACTGTAACTAATCGATTAAAATTATATTTTAATTAATTAAATTTAAATTGTGGTGATTTATATAGATAAATTAATCTGTATTTTTGTCATAAAATGTACATAAATATTTTAAGACTGATATTACTTTTGTGATTGACTCATAAATATGATTTGGACAATATCTTAGGTATACTTTAAGTGCTTAAGTTTATTTATATGCATGAATATAATATAGGCAAGTGTTTACTTTGCATATTTGATTAAATTGACTCTATCTTTAATATAATTCAATTCTATTTCCTCAATTTCTTCTCATAGAAGTTTGATTTTCTAATTAGTTTCAGATTTTTGGAAGTAAATATTTTGCTTCGGGATAGGTTTATGTATCAATTTTCATATTTCTATTATAAGATTCTGAATGTTCATGCCTAATACATGGTAAATTAATACATGTATATTTATTTTGAATTTATTTATATGTGTCCATGCTTCAATTGAACCGATTATAGAACATTCAATAACCGATTATTTTGAATTTACCTAATAACTATTACAAAAAAACAACATACCATTCAGATTTTAGTGACTTGTATTCAAATTTTATAAGTCTTATATTAACAATCAACCTAAAACAAAATTACAAAGAGAAATACTGTTAGTTGCAATTATTTTTGCACATATACATAGTGGCCAACATATGAAGACCTTATTTTGTAAATATACACAGTACAAAGAAATAAAATGTTAGATAATGTTTTGTCCTGTTTATATCATAATTTGTCTGTTCTGTTCTAATTAGTTATTTTAGTTTTGAAATGATTTTTGATTAAGTACAAAAATTAATATTTTAATATATTAAGAATATATACTAATCTATATTCTATATATAGGTGATGTTTTACATGAGTTTACTGGACCAAGTCAATTTTCAGACTTTACTATGTCTATGAGTGAAGACATTGAATCTAAAATTTATCCAAATGAAATGGAAAATCCACCACAGAATTTAAATGACTCATCTTCAAAAAGGGGAATAGAAGTAAGTAATGTTCACCCCGATAACAAATATGATATTAAGAAACCAAAAAATTTTAGGTCAAAAATATGGAATCATTTTTCATATATTTTACCCTATGATGTGTAAAATCCTAAAGCTACATGTCATTATTGTAAAACAAATTATGCTGCTCATCTCACAAGGAATGGAACTACTTCAATGATATATCACTTCAAAAATTTATGTAAAAAGATTCCTAAAGAAGTAGATAAAGGACAAAAGATGTTAAGTTTTCAAACACAAAAAGGAGAGGATGATACGACAACTCATAAATTAGTTGTTGTATCATTTGATGCAAAACGTGCTAGAGTTGCTTTGGAAAAAATGATTATTATTGATGAATTGTCTTTTAGGTTTGTTGAGGGTGAGGGATTTAAAGATTTTATAGCTAAAATTTGTCCTAAGTTTCATGTGCCATCTCGTCAAACAATTTCTAGAGATGTGTTTCAACTTTATTTAGATGAGAAAAAAAGTTTGAGGAAATTTTTCATAAGTGAAAAGCAAAGAGTTTGTCTTACTAGTGATTGTTGGACTTCAATTCAAAATATTAATTATATTTTTCTAACCACTCATTATATTGACAAAGATTGAAAATTACAAAAGAGAATTATAAAATTTTGTCAAGTTGAAAATCATAAAGGTGATACAATTGGGAGAGTGATAGAACAGAGTTTGTGTGATTGGGGTATATGTAAGGTATTCACCATAACACTTGTTAATTCTTCCTCAAATGATACTATTATGTCATACTTGAAAAGGAAGCTAAAAAATTGAAATGATGGACTTGTTATGAGTGGAGAGTTCTTTCATGTACGATGTTGTGCTCACATTTTGAATTTGATTGAAAGAGAAGGACTTAAATATCTTCATAGTACTACTATGAGTATTCATTGCGCTGTGAGATATGTTAGATCCTCTCTTTTGAGATTACAAAAGTTTAAAATGTGTTCTATTAAGGAAAAATATTGAGTCCAAAGGAAGTGTCGTGCTAGATGTGCCTACAAGATGGAACTCCACATATCTAATGTTAAAATCTTCTTTAGATTTTCAAAAAGCATTTGATCGTCTTGAAGAAGAGGAAGGAACAAACTTTATTTCTTATTTTCATGAGGAGCGATCGAATGTTGGGCCTCCAACATTAGATGATTGGAAGAATGCTAGTGTTTTTGTCAAGTTTTTGAAGACTTTTTATGACTCTACTTTAACATTCAGTGCATCTTTATGTACCATATCAAATTTATATTTTAGAGAACTGCATAACATTCAATCTCAAATACTTATATGGTGTGGTTCCGATGACTTGTTATTGAAAAATATGGCTACTAGCATGAAAACAAAATTTGAGAAATATTGGGGAAATGTAGATAAGACTAATAAGATGTTGTATGTTGCATTTGTACTTGATCCAAGGTACAAATTAGAGTATTTGGAATTCTTATTTGAAGAGATTTATGATTTAGATATTGTTCAAAATTTGAGAGATAATGTCAAAAATACTTTTATGGATCTGTTCAAAGCTTACTATATGTTAGTGCATGGAAAGGATTTTCAATCTAATGTGACTCGATCACAAGATGTAATAGGAAGGATTCCTTCATATGAGGAAGCAAGAAAGTTGAAATTTCTTAAACGCTTAGACGAGAAAAATAGTTTGGAGTTGAAAACCGAGGTTGAGAAATATTTGAACACCTCATGTGAAAATGTCATGTTGGATAAGTTTGATATATTAAAATGGTGGAGGGCAAATTCTTTTAGGTTTCCTATCATCTCTCTCATTGCACGTGATGTGTTAGCAATTTAAGTTTCAACTGTTACATCAGAATCAATTTTTAGCACAAGAGGGCGCATTCTTGATCCATTTAGGAGTTTTTTGAATCCTAAAATGGTAGAGACAATAGTATGTAGTCAAAATTGGTTCCGTTCTTCCATTAATAATGACTATGTCCTCTTACCAAAATACAATGATGACCTAGATATTTATGAAGATGTTGATTTTGTTTGATCGTAGAGTTCATTAAAGACACTACAATGATCATTTATGATTAATAATGAGTAAGTTTTAAATATTATTATCTAATGATATATTGTTGTTGATTGTGAGTTTGGATGTTTGTATATGTTTAAGAATTCTGTGTAAATGAGATATTTGGAATTCATTTATTCATGTCTAATCTTTTTTTTATTTTAAATTTTGATAACATCTTATGTATTTATTTGTGTATTTATGTATTTAACAATAATATCTATCTATGTATGATGATAAATGAGCGTCATATTTGATTGTATCCTATTAAATTATTTCATATTAAACTGAATTATATTTATGTATTATTAATTGTTCAAAACCGTTAAATTATATTAAATGGTTCGGTCTGGTCCGGTTTCAACTATATGAACGGTCCAGTTTGGTTAAAAAAAATTAGGCAAAACCGGACCAAACCATGGACACCTACCATGGATATAGACATTTCCTTCCAAAAAATAAAAAAAATGGCACAAATGTAGAAGTTTTAATAATCATATAGATACTAGAGACCCTCTATTGGAAAAATCTAGAGAAGAACTACTTCTTCATATTAATAGCATGGATTATGAACCCTTTGGAAAAAAAATAAACTCAACTTACTAGAAAGCATAAAAAGTCACAAATCAAATTGAATTCTTTTATTTGAATTGGAGTATTGGTCAAATTTAATATTGTGACACAATTTGGATGTCATGCATGTAGAGAAGAATATTTATGATAATTTATTAGGAACTCTTTTGAACTTGAAGAAGAAATCAAAGGATATAATAAATGCTCGCTTGGACCTTCAAAAGTGGAACATAATGCCAAATTTGTGGATACAAACAAAAGATGGAAAAATGATCAAATCACTAGCATCATACACCCTATCAAAGGATGATTCTAAGGTTTTTTTATACATTCCTTAAGTTTGTTAATTTCTAGATGGATATGCCTATAATATATCAAGGTGTGCTAATAACGAAAGTAGTCAAATATCAAGACTAAAAATTCATGATTGTCATGTAATGATCCAAGGTTATTACCCATTGGAATAAGGGTTTTTTTTTCTAATAATATTTCTAAAGTTGTGGTTGAGCTGGGATTTTTTTTTAAGAAATTGTCTGCACATACTTTGCATATACATGATTTGGACGATATGGAGAAAGGAATTATCTTAATAACGTGCAAGTTGGAGAAAATATTTTCCTCTGCCTTCTTCGATGTAATGGTTCTTCTTTGTGTACATTTTCCTTGTGAAGCAAACCTAGCTAGATTAGTTTCTTCAAGGTGGATGTACCCTATTAATAGTACTTGAGCAAATTGAAGAATTATGTTCGCAACAAAGCCAAGCTATAAGGGTGTATAGTAGAATAATATGTTGTCGATAAAGCACGGACAATTTGTTCAATGTACTTTAATGAGATAGAAACAAGATTCAATAGATAATAATGCAATTGTGATATTGAGCGTGACAACGTGCGAAGGGGTTCTTTATCGGTATTTAAAACACAAATTCGTGATTTAAAAGGAAAAAGCAAATGAGATTGTCCAAATAAGACATATAGAAGGCCTATTTGTATATTCTCAATAATTGCATTGAACTCGAGCCTTATTTAGAGTAAGTAATCCAAAATTTTGAGGTCTAATTAAGTTTATTATATAATTTATTGTATATTCTAATATTCATTACTTATTTAAAGAGAACATGTTGAAACTGTACCAACAAATATGAATGAAATAGAATTGGAGAGATGGGAACAAAATAGTTTTCCATGTTAGTTTAAGCAACAAGTATAATGTATTTTCATTGTAGACACAAACTTAAGCTTATATGATGTCTACATGTTATGAAGTCTTAATTAGTTTATTTTGTTATTTTTAAAGGTGTATCATACTAACGAAGTTGATGTGTATGCAAATGTGTTTGATGAGATTAAATTATTATTCGATGGTCCTGGAAGAGATCTCAGTGTCCACATGGGATGTGTTGTAAATGAAGTGTGATTCCACAGTATTGTTAGAGATAACTTTTTGTCTTTACAAAATAGTATAGTTATGACACATAGTACCCATGATGGGTGTGCCATTGAGTTTTATGGAGTATTGGAATATATAGTTCATTTATATTATCCAAGTGGTTACAGATTATTTTTATTCATGTGTAAATGGTTTGACAACAATCCAAGGAAAAAAACATCAATAAATGATCTTGGCTTCACTTACATTGACATAAGTCGATATTGGTATAAATATTATCCTTTCATCTTGGCATCTCAAGAAAAGAAATTTTTTTATCTTCATGACACAAAACATGGTTCCAATTGAAGAGTTGTTCAAATGATCAATCATAGACATTTATGGGATATTGCGAAATTCGATGAAACCATGCAAAATGAGAATGACATTTCTAATTCTTAACTTGAAAGATTCTCAAAACACAAGGTCACAATGCAATATTGATGCATTTATAGATGATTTTGATGATAATAAGAATGTTACATTGAGTGGGAGAGAGAAAGGTAAAGTCTTCAACTATAGTTCTAACTTTAGTGATGAGATGTTAGAAGAAAACTATGCTTTTGAAAATGACAATGAATAAACTAATATATCTACTTGATAATATTGTTATGACTAAACTTATGATAAGTTTATTAATAATTTAAGGACAAGTTTTTTAGTTCCAATTTTTTTTGTCATAAATTTTTTACTAGAAATATTTAAGGACAAGTTATAATTTTGACATCATTAGGCTATTTTTGACGAAAATTTTGTCATAATGTTTTGGTCTTGTTGATTTTTAATAATCAAACATTGAGTCAACACCATTTGGGATGAGTAATAAATTTTTATCCCTAAAAATAGTACTTTCAAGGATAAAATTATTTTTTCGTCAATTTTTGGTCCTTGATGCTATATTTAACCCCCCTAATCACCCCATAAACTCGAATAAGCTGTAATTAACATAATTTTGATCAATTTTTGGAGCTAAGAAGAGAGAAAAATATAGAAAATTAAAAAGAAGATATAATTTTGGTGAAGATTTAAGAAAAGATTGGTACTACAATTCAAAAGAAGATTGATACTACAATTCAAGAGGTTGATTATAATTCTTCTTTTACTCATTTATTTATCAATTTTTATGTCTTTTTTTAATATGATCTTTATAAACAAAATTATGTCTAATTAATTTATTAATTAAGCGGTCTTATGAACCCAATTTTTACCATGTGATGATCTAATATTTTATCCCAATTATAATTTCATTTAATTATATTATTTAATCTGATTTCTATGTTATTAATTGTTTGAATTTATATATAGAGACAATTAAATAAAATTTAGAGAATTATTTAATTGTTTGTCTTGATTAAATAACATACATAGTTTCTAGGTATAGATATACGATTCTCATTATGTAATGCATAATTGATAAACTTAATGAGTAATATGTAATTTACTTGACATAAGAGAGTGATTAGATTAATTACTAAATGGTGTATAGATTACTTGAGAGATGTATACATGCTAGATTAAATTATAATGATCGTGTAATTGATTGATAATTATATTGGGGGAATTTTAGTGATTCACATGTTTAGAAAATTAGAAGATTACGTATTCTTAGATATTTTCTCATATATCTTCTTAGTTACTAAATCTGATTTAGTTAATTATTGTTATTTATTTTTAGTTCTTTTAATTTTACTTTCTTAAAATATAAAAACACAAAAAAATTGTTTTATTTTTATTTTTTTGCTTTAAAAATTAGTTTCTAATAACATAATCTATGTGAGAACAATATTTTCTTATCATTATATTACTTATTGCGATACATATACTTGTATATTCAATGCATACAATTCGTGTATTCTGATTAGTGTCCACACACCTTACCAACCATCAGCTCGGGTTAACAAGCACCCACTTCCATTGTGAGGGATTCGAGGAAAGGGAAGGGTGTCATCAATGACTTCACTACAGACGCTAAGGAAGTGGCCCTATACAGGGGCTTGGCACAAGAGAGGATTGACCACTAAGCAAACCAGCTTCTTTATAAGGTACACGAGAGACAAATCGATGCTATGTGTGAGGGTGTGGATGTTGGGGTTGTGCTTAGCTACTATATGTATCAAGTGTCATTCTGACCTTGTTTCTAATTGAGCCTTAGGATTATATGTTTTACTGACCTTGATGTATTTTGTCTTATTTTCATATGAAACTTCTTTATGGGCTAGTTATGGCTCAAGTTATGGAGAGTTTAAAGCATGAGCTCGAGGCTGAGAAAGAGAGCCATGCTTTAACTCGGGGCAAGAACTTTGTGCTTTTTTCCAAGGCCAACAAGTGGGCGAGCAAGGCCATCGATAAGGAGGAGAAACTATCAAAGGCCGTAAATGAGCTAAATGTTAACTCGAAGCATTTCTAGGAGCTCAAGGAGGCCCAGAGGAATTACCAGGCTAATTTAGAGGCTTATAGGCTCGAGAAGACCCAAAGAAAATATGAACTTAAGGCAATAAATGCGAAGCTCTCCTCACGCGACAAGATAGGGTATAATCTAGCCATGGACTCTTTCAAGGATAGGGAAAATAAGTAGGGCCTAAGGGAATACTACTATCAGATCTTGAATATCCATGATCACTCCCTGGTATTCACCCACTCAAACCCAAGATGAGGGTGAGGGACAGGCTCAGACTCTAGTACGAATCATGATGAGATCAGAATGGGAGGTGAGGAGGGTGCAACCAGTGACCCTTGACATTTTCACTGGCCAAAGCCTCTTAATTAAGTAGTGCCTCATTCTCTTAGTTTTTAGTTCAATTCTCTTAGTTGTAGAGTTCTTCTCTTTTTGAGAGGAACTTGTAATGTTTTTGTAATAATTTAGATTTTTGATTCAATAAATGGGAGTGCAAATTCCGCTTGGAGGTTTTCCAGCTACGGGAATAGCGTCGAAGTTCTGTAAGGATTTTATTTTCTTTACAGTTATTTTTATGCTTTATTCTTACATGTTATATTTAATTTGTCTGTGGTTAAATTTAACTATGCTGGCTGTTTAGTAAAAATGATGTAATAATAACGTTGTTATGCTTGCGAAATATTAAATAGGTAAAAATCTCTAAAATGAATTGATTTTGTTTTTATTCAAGATTTTATATTAAGAATGTTAGAGAGAAATATATTATTTTTCATTACAAACTTAAACCTGAAAATTAGATTTTAAGGTTTAGTTATCCGGTCTAATTTAGAGTAGTGCTCTTTTATTTGTTGGTATAATCGCCCGGTAGTTAGAGTGAAGCTCTATTTCAAAAGTTTTTATAAGAATTATTATGTGAAAATATATTGACAACATGTTTTCAATAGTGGTTTTAAAACTTTAAAGTTATTACTCGGATAATTAAATTCTTATGTTTAATTTGGACACCTTGAATAAATTTTAAACTCTCTAACCCCACCAAAGGTGGCATTTAAATGGTTCATTTTCAAATCTCTTAGAAAAAGGAATTAATTTAATTAAGCATATTAGTTATCAACACCACCCATAGGTGTTAATTGATTTGTTTAGTTAACAAAGAATATCTAACCCCACCAAAGGTGGTATTTATATAAAAAAAAGAGAATCAATAAAATATCAATTTATATCTTCAATAACCTAGATAATATGAGCAAGCATAATTAATTTAGTTATTATATCCATAAATACTCTACTAATATAAATGATAAAATTTGCATGAATATTTATTGAATCTGTATATATGTTTATTTTTAGATAATTATTTATTGAATCTGTATCTATGTTTATTTTTATGTTATTAGATTATATTTAATTAATCTGTATATATGTTTTATTTTTATGTTATTAGATTAGGAACACAAAAAACCAAACTATCGTGACAGGATGTTTAGGATTTAATTTCGTTTTTAAAAGTTTGAATAATAAATTAAAAACCACATACATTCCTTCCTTAGATCGACCTTGGGAGTATACTTATCATTTTCTTCGAAATGATTCGTGTACTTGCGAGAGTTTTATAAATATTAAAACCAAAGTATTGGCAAGAATCGGAGATGCCGGTTTTCGCTCATCAAGTTTTTGGCGCCGTTGCCGGGGAAGGAATAGCGTTTTTAAATTATTTATCAAAATTTTAAAAACATTTTTGTGCTGTAAATAATTGTGATTTTTTTTAACAATAATCAAATTTCAAAATTTATAAGAAATAAAAATAAATAAAAATAAATAAAAAAATAATTTAAAAAATAAAAAAATAATTTTTTTTAATTGTAAAATAATTTAGAAATTTGAAATTTGAAGTAAAATTAGTTTTACCATTCATGAATAGTAAAAAAAAATTAAAATTTCAATTTTTTTTAAGTTAATAAGAAATAATATAGCGTGAATAGTAAAATAAAATTATCGTTCATGAATAAAAAAAAAGAGAGAATTTTTAATTTCAAAATTTTTAAGTTAATAAGAAATAATATAGCGTGAATAGTAAAAAAAAACAAAAAAAAAACATTACTTGAATTTAAACATAATTAACTAAATAGCATGAAAAGTAAAAATCTAAGAGAGTTCTGTCTAGGAGACTAGTTCTTGGAAGTCTTTGTGCCACTAGTCTTTCCTCGGAACGTTGTTCTGGCTAGGAGAATGGTTTTTAAGGAGCCGTTGCACCACCATTCTTTCCTGGGAACACTCTTGGTTAATACTGATTATGTTATTTAAAAATAAAAAAAAAATTTAAAATAAAAAAATTTAGGGTTTAACTAGTTTTGTATTAAATACCATGTAAATTTTCTCTAAATTTGTTATTTTTGTTGACAAGAGTTTTAAATTTACGTTTACAATAGTCTATGCGTGGTAGGAGATCCTTAGGAAACCCCCTTACACCATATGTAAATAATATTCATAACTTTAAACAAGTGTCAACAACACTGAATTCCACCCATCAACCTATTTTTGAGCCAAACATAGAACCAAGACTTAATCCTTTACTAGAACCAAAAGAAATGGAGGAAAACCAACATGTTAGGGAAACCACGATGAAGGAGTTTGCAAGACCGGTAATAGGCACGGCAACTGCCGCTATCCAGTTGGGTGAGGCTGCTCGGAATTATGACCTTAAAAATATTCATTTTTCTATGCTTCCTTCCTTTTATGGGCTACCTAATGAAGATTCTCTTTCCTTCATGAGAGATTTTTATGCTACGGTCCAAACATTCCCCCTCGGTATTCTAAACGAGGATCAACTTAGGATGAGATGTTTTCCCTACACTTTAAAGGATAAGGCCAAAGCTTGGTTGATGTCACTTCCCTCAGGTTCTCTGATGACATGGGGTAACATTTACAATAAATTCATGGGAAAATTCTATTCCCATCAAAAAACATCAGAGTTGAGAGGAAAGATTGCTACTTTCTCTCAGATAGAAGGAGAACCATTCCATGAAGCTTGGGATAGGTTCAAAATGTTTCTCACTCAATGTCCCCATCATAGCTTTCCCCTGCAGTTGCAGAACCAATTCTTTTACGATGGACTTACACAACAATGTCAGTTCATTGTCGACAACGCTGCAGGAGGAGCAATAGGAGAAAAGACTGCCTCAGAGACGTATAACCTCTTTGAGATGTTGGGTGCTAATTCCCAACAGAAAAGCTCCCGAGTGAGAAAAGCTGGAGTTCATGAAATCGACTCCAATAATGAAGTTCAACAACAACTTGTTCAACTGACTAAGCAAGTTGCCCTTCTCGCTACACAAACCAACACCAATAATGAACAATATGGTTTGTATAGCAACATGGGACATGGTACTGAAGCCTGTCCATATCAAGGAGAAACAACTGGACCTGAACAGGTTAATGTGTTGGGAGCATATCAATAGAGACCAAGGTTTGATCCCAATTCAAATACCTATAATCCTGGGTGGAGAAGTCATCCAAATTTCTCCTGGAAGCAAAACAACCCTCCTTTCACTCAAAGCTCAAATCAGGCAGGCCAGCAATTCCACCCACCTATTCCAAGAAGCATTCCCAATAAACCAACCCTGCAGGAAAACTTGAATTCTTTTATTCAAGTTTGTAGGGATAATCAATCTAAAACCAATCAACGGTTGGACTCTGTGGAAGCTTCTATCAAAAAGGTGGAAGTTCAAGTAGAACAGTTGGTTGAACATTTGCAAAAACAAAGCAAAGACTAATTTGATAGTCAAATGAATTCAATGAAGAAGAGACATTGAGTTTTTCATTCTGCAATCTCCAAGCAACGTCTTACTAAAAGACGATAAATTTTAGTCCTGTATGGGAGGTCACCCATTGTTGTATTTTTCTTTTGTTTTAGTTTGCGTGTAATAAAATTCAAATGAAATAAATTCGTTTGTTTCAAAAATTGTGTCCATTCGTTAAAATTAAAATTAAAAAAAAAATAGGTTCCTTGCACCTTTTTGCTTTTACGTTTTATCAAGTTATAAATATTTCTTAGAGATATCTACTATTGTTTTTTAAAAACAAAATGTTGATACACAATAAGAGGAGGATCATTTTCAACTACAAACAACCATGGGAGATGCTAAAGATAGGCGGAAAAAGATGAAAGACTATACAATGCCAATCATTGGCAATGTAACTTCCGGCATCCAATTATAAGAGGCTGCAAGGAATTATGAATTGAAAAAGATTCATTATTCTTTGTTGCCTTCCTTTTACGGTATCCCTAATGAAGACCCTTTGCATTTCATTCGAGAATTCTATGCTATTGTCCAAACCTTTCCACTACATGCAATTAATGAAGATCAACTTAGGATGAATTGTTTTCCTTACACCCTCAAAGATAAAGCTTGGTCATGGTTCATTACTCTACAGTCAGGTTCTCTTAAAACTTGGGAGGCAGTCTATGAAATTTTTATGGGTAGGTTCTATTCCCATCAAAAGACTGTTGATCTAAGAACAAAGATAGCAACATTTTCTCAAATGTATGAAGAGCCCTTTCATGAAGCTTGGGAACGATTCAAACTCCTTTTCATTCAATGTCAAAATCATAGCTTTCCATTACAGCTACAAAACCAATTCTTTTATGATGGATTGACACTACAGAGTCAATACATGGTTGATAATGCTGCTGGAGGTGCTGTAGGAGAAAAGACCGCAGAGGAAACCTATAATCTTTATGAGCTATTGGGTTCTAATTCCCAACAAAGAGGTGGTAGAAGGAAAGCAAGGGTCAATGAAGTTGGCTCTGATAATGAGATAACCTTGCAACTTGCTGAATTGACTAAACAAGTGCAATTTCTCACTACCCACCAAATTTCAAATCAAGAGGTATGTGAAGTGTGTTGTTCAATTGGGCATGGTACTCATAATTGTTCAAATACTTGTGATTCTAGTGTCGATGCCATAGAGGAGGTCCAATTTTTTCAAAGGTATCATCCAAACACGTATAATCACCTAGCCTACACCGAATATCCAACACTAAGGTCGGTTAACAACCACCCTTACCCACCAAACCAATCTTTTAAGCCAACCTTAGAAGATAGCTTGAATGCTTTTATTCAAGTTAGTCATGACAACCAATTGATGACTAATCAAAGGTTGAACACCATGGAGGCTTCGGTTAAAAGGATTGAATCTAAAGTTGGGCAACTGACTGAACAATTGCAAAAGAAAGAACCAGGAAAGTTGCCCAGTCAACCAGAACAAGCAAAGGATGTAAGAACCCTTCGAAGTGGTAAGGTAGTCAATACCAGTTTACCTGAAATCTCTAACAATCTACCTTGTAGTTCAGGTAACAAAGAAGGCGATATTCTAATCTCGCAAAAAGGAGAAACAAGTGTTAAACTTAACAAGCCTTCTGAAAAACTCATTGGGGGGTCATCTGACACCCTCAAAATTCAAAAGACATCAGAACCACACCAGATGCAAGTACCTTTTCCCCACCGGTTAAAAGAATCCAAACAAGATAAGCAATTCAATGATCTTTTTAATATGCTCTCTAAAGTAAATATCAATTTACCATTATTAGAAGTGATCATGAATGTGCCCTCATATGCCAAGTTTTTCAAAGAGTTGAACACTAAGAAAAGGAGGTATGAACTGAATGAACGAGTAGTAGTATCAGAAATTTCTAGCGCTATACTTCAGCACAAACTACCCCCTAAGTTGAAAGACCCTGGAAGTTTTATTATAAACATAACTATGGGGGATAGGAAGGTTGCTAAAGCAATGCTTGATTTAGGTGCTAGTATAAATTTGATGCCCTACTCTATATTCTTACAGCTCAACCTAGGGGATTTAAAACCCACAACTATGTCCTTTCAACTTGCAGATAGATCTCTTAAATATCCAGAGGGAATAGTTTAGGATGTTTTGGTACAGGTAGACAAACTGATAATACCTGTTGACTTTGTGGTTCTGGATATGCAAGAAAATCCAGCATTGGACAAAGAGCACACAATATTGCTTGGTAGACCATTTATGGCAACTACTAAAACTATTATTGATGTCCAAGATGGAAATTTGACAATGATAGTCTTAGGAGAGACTGTTCATTTTAAAGTTTTTGATTCTTCACCTTTTCCTTCTATTTCTGCCATTGATGAAATATTCGAAGTTGATCCTTTGGATAATCTTGTCCAAAGCACCTTTTTACAAACCAGAATAGAAGACAAGCTTGAAACCGTTCTTACACTTGAAAAGGTTGAAGAAGATTTAGATGAGGAAATTAATGGGTACCTTAAACAACTAGACAATGATGAAGTGATGACAAAATCTAGTACACTTTTAAATCTACCCAGTTCTTCATCTAGTAAAGAGGCCAATCCACCTGAACTTGAACTCAAAGACTTACCTGAGCACTTAAAATTTGTGTTTTTGGGAGAAGGAGAAACTTATCTAGTGATAATTTCTTCAACCTTGACCAAACCACAAGAAAAGGAACTCATCAAAGTGCTTAAACAGTTTAAGAAATCTATAGGTTGGAGTATAGGGGATATAAGAGGCATTAGTCCAACAATGTGTATGCACAAGATCAACTTGGAGGATGGTGCTAAACCTGTACGAGAGGCCCAAAGAAGACTAAACCCAAACATACAAGAGGTAGTTAAAAAGGAAATTCTTAAATTATTAGAAGAAGGGATTATCTATCCTATTGCGGATAGTAAGTGGGTTAGTCCAGTGCATGTGGTACCAAAGAAATCTGGGATAACAGTTGTTAAAAATGACAAAAGTGAATTAGTGCCCACTAGAATAATCACTGGATGAAGAATGTGTATAGATTTTAGGAAACTAAATTTATATACGAAAAAGGATCACTTTCCTCTTCCATTCATTGATCAAATGTTGGAAAGATTAGCTGGGCATGAATTTTACTATTTTTTGGATGGATTTTCCGGATATTATCAAGTACCCATAGCACCAGAAGATAAGGAAAAGACCACATTTACATGTCCTTTTGGGACATTTGCTTTTCGCAGAATGCCATTTGGGTTATGCAATGCCCCTACCACTTTCCAGAGATGCATGATATCTATTTTCTCGGACATGATGGAAAAATTCATTGAGATTTTCATGGATGATTTCTCTGTCTTTGGGAACTCATTTGATGATTGCTTACATAAATTGACTTTGGTTTTAGAAAGATGCATTGAATGCAATCTAACCCTTAGTTGGGAGAAAAGTCATTTTATGGTTCAACAAGGGATAGTTTTAGGACATATAATTTCAAACAAGGGTATTGAAGTTGATAAGGCAAAAGTTGAATTGATATCCAAACTACCTCCCCCTACATCTGTGAAGGGGATAAGAAGCTTCTTGGGACATGCAGGATTTTACAGACGATTTATTAAAGATTTCTCTAAAATAAGTCGTCCCTTATGTAACTTGCTATCCAAAGATGCTTATTTTGATTTCAACAATGACTGCCTTACTTCCTTTAATACCTTGAAAGATAAACTCACATCTACCCATGTTATTATGGCACCAAATTGGTCTTTACCTTTTGAAATAATGTGTGACGCTTCTGATTATGCAATAGGAGCAGTCTTGGGACAAAGAGTGCATAAGCGTTTGCATGTCATCTACTATTCTAGCAAAACACTCAATGATGCCCAAATGAATTATACCACCATTGAAAAGGAATTCTTGGCGATAGTATTCTCTTTAGACAAATTTCGGTCTTATTTAGTAGGATCTAAAGTGATTGTGCATTCTGATCATGCTGCTTTAAGATACCTATTAAGTAAACCAAATGCCAAGCCAAGATTAATCAGGTGGGTCTTACTCTTACAAGAATTTGACCTAGAAATCAAGGATAAGAAAGGCAGTGAAAACTTAGTAGCTGACCATTTGTCTAGGTTGATTTCTGACTTCAATTCTCTTAAAGATGAGAGCAATGAAGATATAGTTGAAACCTTTCCTAATGAACAGTTATTTTTCATAGGTCCAAACCCATGGTATGCTGATATTGTAAACTATCTTGCCACTGGTGTTTTGCGACCTAACACTTCATATCAGGACAAGAAAAGGTTTTTTAAAACTATTAAGGACTATTTCTGGGATGACCCTTATTTATACAAGATTGGTCAAGATCAAGTCATCCGGAGATGTGTACCTGAAGAAGAACATAAGAGCATTCTAACTTTTTGTCATGAACTTCATTGTGGGGGTCATTTTGGAGGTGAAAAGACAGCCCGTAAGATATTAGAGTCTGGATTCTTTTGGCCCACTCTTTTTAAAGATGCTCATATGTTTTGTGCACAATGTGATAGATGTCAAAGAACAGGAAACATAAGCAAAAGAGATGAAATGCCTTTGACATCTAATTTAGTTGTTGAACTCTTTGATGTATGGGGGATTGACTTTATGGGTCCTTTTCCCCCATCTAATGGTTTTCAATACATTTTGGTTGCTGTGGATTATGTGTCCAAGTGGGTAGAAGCTATCCCCACCAAAACCAATGATGCTAATGTTGTTGTGAAATTCTTGAAAGATTTCATATTCAGTAGGTTCGGAACGCCTAGAGCTATAATAAGTGATGGAGGTAGCCATTTTTGTAACAAACTCTTTGATGGAGTACTAAACAAGTACAACATCACACATAAGGTAGCTACTCCATATCATCCTCAAACTTCCAGTTTAGTGGAAGTAAGTAATAGGCAAATTAAGGGAATATTGGAACGCACTGTGCGTCCTTCAAGGAAGGATTGGGAATTTAAGTTAAATGATGCCTTATGGGCATACCGCACCGCTTACAAAACACCTATTGGGATGAGCCCTTACCGGTTAATCTTTGGGAAAGCGTGCCACCTTCCAGTTGAACTTGAACACAAGGCTTATTGGGCAATTAAAGAGCTAAACATGGATTTAGATAAAGCAGGTGAAAAACGATTACTCCAGCTTCATGAGTTGGAAGAAATTAGGAATGAAGCTTATGAGAATGCCAAATTATACAAAGAGCGTACTAAGCGCTATCATGACAAGAGGCTAGTTCCTAAGACTTTTCACCCTGGAATGAAAGTTCTTTTATTTAACTCTCGTTTGAGATTGTTTCCAGGAAAGCTGAGATTAAGATGGGATGGACCATTCAAAATAGTTGAGGTATTTGAACATGGAGTGGTAGAACTATTGGAATCCAAGACACAAAAAACGTTCAAAGTTAATGGCCATCATGTCAAGCCTTATTTAGAAGAACCAAACAACATTGCTGAAATAGATTGCATTTGGCTAAGTAATCCTTAGCACCAAAAAGATACGTCTTGCTAAGACGTTAAACTAAGCGTTGGATGGGAGGCAACCCATCATGTTAGGTAATTTTTTGTTATTTGTTTTATTTACTTAATTTTATTGTTTATTTTAGTTTACTTGTATGTGAATAATTTTTAAAATTGTTAAAACTAAAATATTTGTTGAGATGTTAGAAGTTCACAGCGATCTGTCTGTATACACTTTAATGATGAATATGATGGATGCACTTGCATTTCTTCATTACTACTTACACATTCTCAAGAAATAGGTAATCTTTCTCCTCTTTTCTCTTTATCTTTAATTTGCAGTTGTTACATTGAGGACAATGTAAGTTCTAGGTTGAGGGTGGTGAAAAGTTACCATGCTTAAAAAAATATAAAAAAAAATATAAAAAAAATTCTCACAAAAATTTATCATTTCTTTAAATCAAATTTAAGTAAATAGTTAAGTCTTTGGTACTGTTAGATTAATTTTTGAAAACATATCATGAAATATTTTGTAATTATTTTTGATAATTAGTTAGTTTTTGTCATAACTAGTATTTCTTGATAAAATGTGGAAATTATATTAAACCCAAAATCGGTGTTTATGAATTTTTTTTAGTGGAGACTACCCTTGTGAGATATAATTTTAGCCTAATTTCTTTTATTCAGAGTGAAATATATATTTTTTCTACTCTAAACACATTTCTTATTTATTCAAATTTTTAGATAATCTCTATAGGTATTAGCATTGAATGTATGAATTTTTTCTCATCATAATAGAGTATCATATATTTTTTATTATTATTTTTGTTTAGATTAAACGATTTAAGTAGAAATTGATAGTATATGCTTATATCTCATTCATGCATGACTGCAACAAAAACAAAAAGACATATCTGGGTTACCTAAACAAAGATCAAACAGAAAAGCCACAAAATTAACCACTCACCAAAATCCAAAAAAAAAAATGTACAATCTGTACATGGGTTGACTCTCTAAAATATACATATATTGAAAAACAAAATATAGAGAGATAAAAAAATATTGTATCATCTTCATACTATGACCCACATTCCCTACAAAGTTGTGAGTACAGGCTAATTACAAAAAAAAAAAGATATAGGAAATAATTCCCTAAAAAGTTATTGCAATTTCTTCATTTGTAAAAAGCATATATCTTGAAATTCTTTCTTAATGAGTTTGATTTATGCATGAAAATAATTTTTATATATGATATCTTTATAATTTATACATTCGATTCCTTTCATGAGATCAATATCAAAATAACACTTTGAGCCTTTATTCTTTATACATATGCGAACATATTAGTTCATTTCTATACATCAACTCTTTCGCATATAAATTAGTATGAGTGTTTGAACCCATAGGATTCAGTGCTTTGAGAGTATTGACTTGTGAGGAATAGAGTCGAAGCGAATTCTGATTCATGACACTGAAATTGGGTAAAATTAAATTGATACATTTTTGAAATGAAATATGAAAATGATTTTCGACTAATTATTATAATAAAATCATGATTGTTTAAAGAGATTAAAATAACTTAGCTTGAGATTTTAAGTATGATCTTAAAGGAGATTAAAAAGTATGAGATATTTTTGTGATATGTGGTTTTCTTTTATTCATAAATTAATTTTTGATTGTGTTGTGAATGTTTTTATAGTTTCTTTTTATTTAGTTCAATGTTTGTGGGTATCATTACTGAAAACCCTCACGAGACTCAAACTCGTCCACTAGGGCAACCTAGGGGTTTAACGGCTTGTTGCATAGGCAAAATACAACCGTTTCAATCCACGAAAGTGATTTAGGATAGTTTAATTTTTAGTTTTTATCGCTTCTCTTGCTAAGGGACTAGCAAGAAGCTGGTTGGGGGTTGTGATGAGTGCTCAAAAAGCACTAAAATAACCATGACTTTATGTACATTAATTGATTAAATATACATATATTTATATGTTTTATCAGATATTTATATAAATTTTTCTTTTTCGGAATCACGGGTATTTTTATTGTTTTTCAGGTATTTTGGCTTAAAAACGCAATTTAAAGACTCAAAGAGGTATACTTGAAGCAATACATCACAAATATATTAATAAATAAGTGGGAAAAGGTCAACAAACATGGAAAAATTGGACACGTGCCCCAGCCCGCGTGCCCCAGCGCCCCATGCCGCGCGCGCCCCAGCGCGCGGGCACTGTTCACGCGCGCCGAGCTGCGCGCAGCAGCAGCCCCCCGCGCGCGCGCGCAGCGCCCAGCACCCCCCCTCCGCGCGCCCAACGCCTTTTCGCCCCATTTTTCACGTGCAGCCACCTCCGTGACGTCATGCTGACGTCATTAATGACCTCAGCATTTCCATTACGCGTTTTTACATTTTTTAATATTTTTTTACTCATTTTTTCTCTCCATCCTCACCTATAAATACCCCCCTTCCCTTCACTTCAAATCACACCTTCAAAACACACTTCTCTCTTCTTTCTTTCTCTCATTTCTTAGTTTTTAAGTTTTCTTAGTTTCTTTCTAAGTTTCTAAGCTTTTCTTAGTTTTTCTCTTAGTTTTTAGTTCAATTCTCTTAGTTGTAGAGTTCTTCTCTTTTTGAGAGGAACTTGTAATGTTTTTGTAATAATTTAGATTTTTGATTCAATAAATGGAAGTGCAAATTCCGCTTGGAGGTTTTCCAGCTACGGGAATAGCGTCGAAGTTCTGTAAGGATTTTATTTTCTTACAGTTATTTTTATGCTTTATTCTTACATGTTATATTTAATTTGTCTGTGGTTAAATTTAACTATGCTGGCTGTTTAGTAAAAATGATATAATAATAACGTTGTTATGCTTGCGAAATATTAAATAGGTAAAAATCTCTAAAATGAATTGATTTTGTTTTTATTCAAGATTTTATATTAAGAATGTTAGAGAGAAATATATTATTTTTCATTACAAACTTAAACCTGAAAATTAGATTTTAAGGTTTAGTTATCCGGTCTAATTTAGAGTAGTGCTCTTTTATTTGTTGGTACAATCGCCCGGTAGTTAGAGTGAAGCTCTATTTCAAAAGTTTTTATAAGAATTATTATGTGAAAATATATTGACAACATGTTTTCAATAGTGGTTTTAAAACTTTAAAGTTAGTACTCGGATAATTAAATTCTTATGTTTAATTTGGACACCTTGAATAAATTTTAAACTGTCTAACCCCACCAAAGGTGGCATTTAAATGGTTCATTTTCAAATCTCTTAGAAAAAGGAATTAATTTAATTAAGCATATTAGTTATCAACACCACCCATAGGTGTTAATTGATTTGTTTAGTTAACAAAGAATATCTAACCTCACAAAAGGTGGTATTTATATAAAAAAGAGAGAATCAATAAAATATCAATTTATATCTTAAATAACCTAGATAATATGAGCAAGCATAATTAATTTAGTTATTATATCCATAAATACTCCGCTAATATAAATGATAAAATTTGCATGAATATTTATTGAATCTGTATATATGTTTATTTTTAGATAATTATTTATTGAATCTGTATCTATGTTTATTTTTATGTTATTAGATTATATTTAATTAATCTGTATATATGTTTTATTTTTATGTTATTAGATTAGGAATACAAAAAACCAAACTATCGTGACAGGATGTTTAGGATTTAATTTCGTTTTTAAAAGTTTGAATAAGAAATTAAAAACCACATACATTCCTTCCTTATATCGACCTTGGGAGTATACTTATCATTTTCTTCGAAATGATTCGTGCACTTGCGAGAGTTTTATAAATATTAAAAGCAAAGTATTGGCAAGAATCGGCGATGCCGGTTTTCGCTCATCAATGCCACTCCTAATTGTGTGGTCGTAAGCTGGCACTTTCAACCCATTTATTATTAATGAGAAACAATTGATTTTGATAAAAACTCTTATTGCGTGTATGTTAATGTATTTATAGTATTTATTTATGATGCTAACCTACCTCACTAATTTTAAAGAACATGTGTTATTAAATTTCTGTCACTATCATCTCCTATAAAAAAAAGGTTACGGATGTTGTAAAACTTAGACATCCTTTTTTTGTTTGAAGTAGCTCACAATCTTTCTCCATCTTTCTTATGCGAACCTTATGGATTTTGATTGCGACAAATAGACGTTTAGTCCAAGCTTTAAAACTAGAGAATGGAAGGTTCAAGACCGAGGTAGAGAACTTAAGAATCGAGCTATCTGATGGGCGAAAACCGGCATCGCCGATTCTTGCCAATACTTTGGTTTTAATATTTATAAAACTCTCGCAAGTGCACGAATCATTTCGAAGAAAATGATAAGTATACTCCCAAGGTCGATCTAAGGAAAGAATGTATGTGGTTTTTAATTTATTATTCAAACTTTTAAAAACGAAATTAAATCCTAAACATCCTGTCACGATAGTTTGGTTTTTGTGTTCTTAATATAATAACCTAAAATAAACATATATACAGATTAATTAAATATAATCTAATAACATAAAAATAAACATAGATACAAATTCAATAAATAATTATCTAAAAATAAACATATATACAGATTCAATAAATATTCGTGCAAATTTTTATCATTTATATTAGCGGAGAATTTATGGATATAATAACTAAATTAATTATGCTTGCTCATATTATCTAGGTTATTGAAGATATAAATTGAAATTTTATTGATTCTCTCTTTTTTATATAAATACCACCTTTGGTGGGGTTAGATATTCTTTGTTAACTAAACAAATCAATTAACACCTATGGGTGGTGTTGATAACTAATATGCTTAATTAAATTAATTCCTTTTTCTAAGAGATTTGAAAATGAACCATTTAAATGCCACCTTTGGTGGGGTTAGAGAGTTTAAAATTTATTCAAGGTGTCCAAATTAAACATAAGAATTTAATTATCCGAGTACTAACTTTAAAGTTTTAAAACCACTATTGAAAACATGTTGTCAATATATTTTCACATAATAATTCTTATAAAAACTTTTGAAATAGAGCTTCACTCTAACTACCGGGCGATTGTACCAACAAATAAAAGAGCACTACTCTAAATTAGACCGGATAACTAAACCTTAAAATCTAATTTTCAGGTTTAAGTTTGTAATGAAAAATAATATATTTCTCTCTAACATTCTTAATATAAAATCTTGAATAAAAACAAAATCAATTCATTTTAGAGATTTTTACCTATTTAATATTTCGCAAGCATAACAACGTTATTATTACATCATTTTTACTAAACAGCCAGCATAGTTAAATTTAACCACAGACAAATTAAATATAACATGTAAGAATAAAGCATAAAAATAACTGTAAAGAAAATAAAATCCTTACAGAACTTCGACGCTATTCCCGTAGCTGGAAAACCTCCAAGCGGAATTTGCACTCCCATTTATTGAATCAAAAATCTAAATTATTACAAAAACATTACAAGTTCCTCTCAAAAAGAGAAGAACTCTACAACTAAGAGAATTGAACTAAAAACTAAGAGAAAAACTAAGAAAAGCTTAGAAACTTAGAAAGAAACTAAGAAAAACTTAAAAACTAAGAAATGAGAGAAAGAAAGAAGAGAGAAGTGTGTTTTGAAGGTGTGATTTGAAGTGAAGGGAAGGGGGTATTTATAGGTGAGGATGAAGAGAAAAAATGAGTAAAAAAATGTTAAAAAAATATTAAAAAATGTAAAAACGCGTAATGGAAATGCTGAGGTCATTAATGACGTCAGCATGACGTCACGGGGGCGGCTGCACGTGAAAAATGGGGCGAAAAGGCATTGGGCGCGCGGAGGGGGGCTGCTGGGCGCTGCGCGCAGCTCGGCGCGCGTGAACAATGCCCATGCGTCAACCCATGTACAGATTGTACATTTTTTTTTTGGATTTTGGTGAGTGGTTAATTTTGTGGCTTTTCTGTTTGATCTTGGTTTAGGTAACCCCAGATATGTCTTTTTGTTTTTGTAGCAGTCATGCATGAATGAGATATAAGCATATACTATCAATTTCTACTTAAATCGTTTAATCTAAACAAAAATAATAATAAAAAATATATGATACTCTGAATAAAAGAAATTAGGCTCAAATTATATCTCACAAGGGTAGTCTCCACTAAAAAAAATTCATAAACACCGATTTTGGGTTTAATATAATTTCCACATTTTATCAAGAAATACTAGTTATGACAAAAACTAACTAATTATCAAAAATAATTACAAAATATTTCATGATATGTTTTCAAAAATTAATCTAACAGTACCAAAAACTTAACTATTTACTTAAATTTGGTTTAAAGAAATGATAAATTTTTGTGAGAATTTTTTTTATATATTTTTTTATTTATTTTTTATTAAGCATGGTAACTTTTCACCACCCCCAACCTAGAACTTACATTGTCCTCAATGTAACAAATGCAAATTAAAGATAAAGAGAAAAGAGGAGAAATATTACCTATTTCTTGAGAATGTGTAAGTAGTAATGAAGAAATACAGGTGCATCCATCATATTCATCATTAAAGTGTATACAGACAGATCGCTGTGAACTTCTAACATCTCAACAAATATTTTAGTTTTAACAATTTTAAAAATTATTCACATACAAGTAAACTAAAATAAACAATAAAATTAAGTAAATAAAACAAATAACAAAAAATTACCTAACATGATGGGTTGCCTCCCATCCAACGCTTAGTTTAACGTCTTAGCAAGACGTATCTTTTTGGTGCTAAGGATTACTCAGCCAAATGCAATCTATTTCAGCAATGTTGTTTGGTTCTTCTAAATAAGGCTTGACACGATGGCCATTAACTTTGAACGTTTTTTGTGTCTTGGAGTCCAATAGTTCTACCACTCCATGTTCAAATACCTGAACTATTGTGAATGGTCCATCCCATCTTGATCTCAGCTTTCCTGGAAACAATCTCAAACGAGAGTTAAATAAAAGAACTTTCATTCCAGGGTGAAAAGTCTTAGGAACTAGCCTCTTGTCATGATAGCGCTTAGTACGCTCTTTGTATAATTTGGCATTCTCATAAGCTTCATTCCTAATTTCTTCCAACTCATGAAGCTGGAGTAATCGTTTTTCACCTGCTTTATCTAAATCCATGTTTAGCTCTTTAATTGCCCAGTAAGCCTTGTGTTCAAGTTCAACTAGAAGGTGGCACGCTTTCCCAAAGATTAACCGGTAAGGGCTCATCCCAATAGGTGTTTTGTAAGCGGTGCGGTATGCCCATAAGGCATCATTTAACTTAAATTCCCAATCCTTCCTTGAAGGACGCACAGTGCGTTCCAATATTCCCTTAATTTGCCTATTACTTACTTCCACTAAACCGGAAGTTTGAGAATGATATGGAGTAGCTACCTTATGTGTGATGTTGTACTTGTTTAGTACTCCATCAAAGAGTTTGTTACAAAAATGGCTACCTCCATCACTTATTATAGCTCTAGGCATTCCGAACCTACTGAATATGAAATCTTTCAAGAATTTCACAACAACATTAGCATCATTGGTTTTGGTGGGGATAGCTTCTACCCACTTGGACACATAATCCACAGCAACCAAAATGTATTGAAAACCATTAGATGGGGGAAAAGGACCCATAAAGTCAATCCCCCATACATCAAAGAGTTCAACAACTAAATTAGATGTCAAAGGCATTTCATCTCTTTTGCTTATGTTTCCTGTTCTTTGACATCTATCACATTGTGCACAAAACATATGAGCATCTTTAAAAAGAGTGGGCCAAAAGAATCCAGACTGTAATATCTTACGGGCTGTCTTTTCACCTCCAAAATGACCCCCACAATGAAGTTCATGACAAAAAGTTAGAATGCTCTTATGTTCTTCTTCAGGTACACATCTCCGGATGACTTGATCTTGACCAATCTTGTATAAATAAGGGTCATCCCAGAAATAGTCCTTAATAGTTTTAAAAAACCTTTTCTTGTCCTGATATGAAGTGTTAGGTCGCAAAACACCAGTGGCAAGATAGTTTACAATATCAGCATACCATGGGTTTGGACCTATGAAAAATAACTGTTCATCAGGAAAGGTTTCAACTATATCTTCATTACTTTCATCTTTAAGAGAATTGAAGTCAGAAATCAACCTAGACAAATGGTCAACTACTAAGTTTTCACTGCCTTTCTTATCCTTGATTTCTAGGTCAAATTCTTGTAAGAGTAAGACCCACCTGATTAATCTTGGCTTGGCATTTGGTTTACTTAATAGGTATCTTAAAGCAGCATGATCAGAATGCACAATCACTTTATATCCTACTAAATAAGACCGAAATTTGTCTAAAGAGAATAATATAGCCAAGAATTCCTTTTCAGTGGTGGTATAATTCATTTGGGCATCATTGAGTGTTTTGCTAGCGTAGTAGATGACATGCAAACGCTTATCCACTCTTTGTCCCAAGACTGCTCCTATTGCATAATCAGAAGCGTCACACATTATTTCAAAAGGTAAAGACCAATTTGGTGCCATAATAACATGGGTAGATGTGAGTTTATCTTTCAAGGTATTAAAGGAAGTAAGGCAGTCATTGTTGAAATCAAAATAAGCATCTTTGGATAGCAAGTTACATAAGGGACGACTTATTTTAGAGAAATCTTTAATAAATCGTCTGTAAAATCCTGCATGTCCCAAGAAGCTTCTTTTCCCCTTCACAGATGTAGGGGGAGGTAGTTTGGATATCAATTCAACTTTTGCCTTATCAACTTCAATACCCTTGTTTGAAATTATATGTCCTAAAACTATCCCTTGTTGAACCATAAAATGACTTTTCTCCCAACTAAGGGTTAGATTGCATTCAATGCATCTTTCTAAAACCAAAGTCAATTTATGTAAGCAATCATCAAATGAGTTCCCAAAGACAGAGAAATCGTCCATGAAAATCTCAATGAATTTTTCCACCATGTCCGAGAAAATAGATATCATGCATCTCTGGAAAGTGGCAGGGGCATTGCATAACCCAAATGGCATTCTGCGAAAAGAAAATGTCCCAAAAGGACATGTAAATGTGGTCTTTTCCTGATCTTCTGGTGCTATGGGTACTTGATAATATCCGGACAATCCATCCAAAAAACAGTAAAATTCGTGCCCAGCTAATCTTTCCAACATTTGATCAATGAATGGAAGAGGAAAGTGATCCTTTTTCGTATATAAATTTAGTTTCCTAAAATCTATACACATTCTCCATCCAGTGATTATTCTAGTGGGCACTAATTCACTTTTGTCATTTTTAACAACTGTTATCCCAGATTTCTTTGGTACCACATGCACTGGACTAACCCACTTACTATCCGCAATAGGATAGATAATCCCTTCTTCTAATAATTTAAGAATTTCTTTTTTAACTACCTCTTGCATGTTTGGGTTTAGTCTTCTTTGGGCCTCTCGTACAGGTTTAGCACCATCCTCCAAGTTGATCTTGTGCATACACATTGTTGGACTAATGCCTCTTATATCCCCTATACTCCAACCTATAGATTTCTTAAACTGTTTAAGCACTTTGATGAGTTCCTTTTCTTGTGGTTTGGTCAAGGTTGAAGAAATTATCACTGGATAAATTTCTCCTTCTCCCAAAAACACATATTTTAAGTGCTCAGGTAAGTCTTTGAGTTCAAGTTCAGGTGGATTGGCCTCTTTAATAGATGAAAAACTGGGTAGATTTAAAAGTGTACTAGATTTTGTCATTACTTCATTATTGTCTAGTTGTTCAAGGTACCCATTAATTTCCTCATCTAAATCTTTTTCAACCTTTTCAAGTGTAAGAACGGTTTCAAGCTTGTCTTCTATTCTGGTTTGTAAAAAGGTGCTTTGGACAAGATTATCCAAAGGATCAACTTCGAATATTTCATCGATGGCAGAAATAGAAGGAAAAGGTGAAGAATCAAAAACTTTAAAATGAACAGTCTCTCCTAAGACTGTCATTGTCAAATTTCCATCTTGGACATCAATAATAGTTTTAGTAGTTGCCATAAATGGTCTACCAAGCAATATTGTGTGCTCTCTGTCCAATGCTGGATTTTCTTGCATATCCAGAACCACAAAGTCAACAGGTATTATCAGTTTGTCTACCTGTACCAAAACATCCTCAACTATTCCCTCTGGATATTTAAGAGATCTATCTGCAAGTTGAAGGGACATAGTTGTGGGTTTTAAATCCCCTAGGTTGAGCTGTAAGAATATAGAGTAGGGCATCAAATTTATACTAGCACCTAAATCAAGCATTGCTTTAGCAACCTTCCTATCCCCCATAGTTATGTTTATAATAAAACTTCCAGGGTCTTTCAACTTAGGGGGTAGCTTGTGCTGAAGTACAGCGCTAAAAATTTCTGATACTACTACTCGTTCATTCAGTTCATACCTCTTTTTCTTAGTGTTCAACTCTTTGAAAAACTTGGCATATGAGGGCACATTCATGATCACTTCTAATAATGGTAAATTGATATTTACTTTAGAGAGCATATTAAAAAGATCATTGAATTGCTTATCTTGTTTGGATTCTTTTAACCGGTGGGGAAAAGGTACTTGCATCTGGTGTGGTTCTGATGTCTTTTGAATTTTGAGGGTGTCAGATGACCCCCCAATGAGTTTTTCAGAAGGCTTGTTAAGTTTAACACTTGTTTCTCCTTTTTGCGAGATTAGAATATCGCCTTCTTTGTTACCTGAACTACAAGGTAGATTGTTAGAGATTTCAGGTAAACTGGTATTGACTACCTTACCACTTCAAAGGGTTCTTACATCCTTTGCTTGTTCTGGTTGACTGGGCAACTTTCCTGGTTCTTTCTTTTGCAATTGTTCAGTCAGTTGCCCAACTTTAGATTCAATCCTTTTAACCGAAGCCTCCATGGTGTTCAACCTTTGATTAGTCATCAATTGGTTGTCACGACTAACTTGAATAAAAGCATTCAAGCTATCTTCTAAGGTTGGCTTAAAATATTGGTTTGGTGGGTAAGGGTGGTTGTTAACCGACCTTAGTGTTGGATATTCGGTGTAGGCTAGGTGATTATACATGTTTGGATGATACCTTTGAAAAAATTGGACCTCCTCTATGGCATCGACACTAGAATCACAAGTATTTGAACAATTATGAGTACCATGCCCAATTGAACAACACACTTCACATACCTCTTGATTTGAAATTTGGTGGGTAGTGAGAAATTGCACTTGTTTAGTCAAGTCAGCAAGTTGCAAGGTTATCTCATTATCAGAGCCAACTTCATTGACCCTTGCTTTCCTTCTACCACCTCTTTGTTGGGAATTAGAACCCAATAGCTCATAAAGATTATAGGTTTCCTCTGCGGTCTTTTCTCCTACAGCACCTCCAGCAGCATTATCAACCATGTATTGACTCTGTAGTGTCAATCCATCATAAAAGAATTGGTTTTGTAGCTGTAATGGAAAGCTATGATTTTGACATTGAATGAAAAGGAGTTTGAATCGTTCCCAAGCTTCATGAAAGGGCTCTTCATACATTTGAGAAAATGTTGCTATCTTTGTTCTTAGATCAACAGTCTTTTGATGGGAATAGAACCTACCCATAAAAATTTCATAGACTGCCTCCCAAGTTTTAAGAGAACCTGACTGTAGAGTAATGAACCATGACCAAGCTTTATCTTTGAGAGTGTAAGGAAAACACCTCATCCTAAGTTGATCTTCATTAATTGCATGTAGTGGAAAGGTTTGGACAATAGCATAGAATTCTCGAATGAAATGCAAAGGGTCTTCATTAGGGATACCGTAAAAGGAAGGCAACAAAGAATAATGAATCTTTTTCAATTCATAATTCCTTGCAGCCTCTTGTAATTGTATGCCGGAAGTTACATTGCCAATGATTGGCATTGTATAGTCTTTCGTCTTTTTCCGCCTATCTTTAGCATCTCCCATGGTTGTTTGTAGTTGAAAATGATCCTCCTCCTATTGTGTATCAACATTTTGCTCTTAAAAAACAATAGTAGATATCTCTAAGAAATATTTATAACTTGATAAAACGTAAAAGCAAAAAGGTGCAAGGAACCTAAATTTTTTTTTTTAAATTTTAATTTTAACGAATGGACACAATTTTTGAAACAAACAAATTTATTTCATTTGAATTTTATTACACGCAAACTAAAACAAAAGAAAATACAATAATGGGTGACCTCCCATGTAGGACTAAAATTTATCGTCTTCTAGTAAGACATTGCTTGGAGATTGCAGAATGAAAAACTCAATGTCTCCTCTTCATTGAATTCATTTGACTATCAAATTAGTCTTTGCTTTGTTTTTGCAAATGTTCAACCAACTGTTCTACTTGAACTTCCACCTTTTTGATAGAAGCTTCCACAGAGTCCAACCGTTGATTGGTTTTAGATTGGTTATCCCTACAAACTTGAATAAAAGAATTCAAGTTGTCCTCCAGGGTTGGTTTGTTGGGAATGCTTCTTGGAATAGGTGGGTGGAATTGCTGGCCTACCTGGTTTGAGCTTTGAGTGAAAGGAGGGTTGTTTTGCCTCCAGGAGAAATTTGGATGACTTCTCCACCCAGGATTATAGGTATTTGAATTGGGATCAAACCTTGGTCTCTATTGATATGCTCCCAACACATTAACCTGTTCAGGTCCAGTTGTTTCTCCTTGATATGGACAGGCTTCAGTACCATGTCCCATGTTGCTATACAAACCATATTGTTCATTATTGGTGTTGGTTTGTGTAGCGAGAAGGGCAACTTGCTTAGTCAGTTGAACAAGTTGTTGTTGAACTTCATTACTGGAGTCGATTTCATGAACTCCAGCTTTTCTCACTCGGGAGCTTTTCTGTTGGGAATTAGCACCCAACATCTCAAAGAGGTTATACGTCTCTGAGGCAGTCTTTTCTCCTATTGCTCCTCCTGCAGCGTTGTCGACAATGAACTGACATTGTTGTGTAAGTCCATCGTAAAAGAATTGGTTCTGCAACTGCAGGGGAAAGCTATGATGGGGACATTGAGTGAGAAACATTTTGAACCTATCCCAAGCTTCATGGAATGGTTCTCCTTCCATCTGAGAGAAAGTAGCAATCTTTCCTCTCAACTCTGATGTTTTTTGGTGGGAATAGAATTTTCCCATGAATTTATTGTAAATGTTACCCCATGTCATCAGAGAACCTAAGGGAAGTGACATCAACCAAGCTTTGGCCTTATCCTTTAAAGTGTAGGGAAAACATATCATCCTAAGTTGATCCTCGTTTAGAATACCGAGGGGGAATGTTTGGACCGTAGCATAGAAATCTCTCATAAAGGAAAGAGAATCTTCATTAGGTAGCCCATAAAAGGAAGGAAGCATAGAAAAATGAATATTTTTAAGGTCATAATTCCGAGCAGCCTCACCCAACTGGATAGCGGCAGTTTCCATGCCAATCACCGGTCTTGCAAACTCCTTCATCGTGGTTTCCCTAACATGTTGGTTTTCCTCCATTTTTTTTGGTTCTAGTAAAGGATTAAGACTTGGTTCTATGTTTGGCTCAAAAACAGGTTGATGGGTGGAATCCAGTGTTGTTGACACTTGTTTAAATTTATGAATATTATTTACATATGGTGTAAGGGGGTTTCCTAAGGATCTCCTACCACGCATAGACTATTGTAAACGTAAATTTAAAACTCCTGTCAACAAAAATAAAAAATTTAGAGAAAATTTACATGGTATTTAATACAAAACACTAGACAAAACTAGTTAAACCCTAATTTTTTTTTTAATTTTTATATCCTTTTTTTCTATTTTTAAAATTTTTTTTTTATTTTTTTTATTTTTAAATAACATAATCAGTATTAACCAAGAGTGTTCCCAGGAAAGAATGGTGGTGCAACGGCTCCTTAAAAACCATTTTCCTAGCCAGAACAACGTTCCTAAGAAAGACTAGTGGCACAAAGGCTTCCAAGAACTAGTCTCCTAGACAGAACTCCCTTAGATTTTTACTTTTCATGCTATTTAGTTAATTATGTATTAATTCAAGTAATGTTTTTTTTAACGGTAATTTTATTTTACTATTCACGCTATATTATTTCTTATTAACTTAAAAATTTTGAAACTTAAAAATTCTCTGTTTTTTTTTTACTATTCATGAACGGTAATTTTATTTTACTATTCACGCTCTATTATTTCTTATTAACTTAAAATTATTTGAAATTTTAATTTTTTATTTTTTTATTATTTTATTAATTTATTATTGTTTTTTATTTTTTACTATTCATGAACGGTAAAAAAAATTTACTTCAAATTTCAAATTTCTAAATTATTTTACAATTAAAAAAAAATTATTTTTTTATTTTTTTATTTTTTTTATTTTTTTTATTTTTATTTTTTTTTATTGCTTATGAATTTTGAAATTTGATTATTGTTAAAATATCACAATTATTTACAGCACAAAAATGTTTTTAAAATTTTGATAAATAATTTAAAAAAAACGCTATTCCTTCCCCGGCAACGGCGCCAAAAACTTGATGGGCGAAAACCGGCATCGCCGATTCTTGCCAATACTTTGGTTTTAATATTTATAAAACTCTCGCAAGTGCACGAATCATTTCGAAGAAAATGATAAGTATACTCCCAAGGTCGATCTAAGGAAGGAATGTATGTGGTTTTTAATTTATTATTCAAACTTTTCAAAACGAAATTAAATCCTAAACATCCTGTCACGATAGTTTGGTTTTTGTGTTCCTAATATAATAACATAAAATAAACAAATATACAAATTAATTAAATATAATCTAATAACATAAAAATAAACATAGATACAAATTCAATAAATAATTATCTAAAAATAAACATATATACAGATTCAATAAATATTCGTGCAAATTTTTATCATTTATATTAGCGGAGAATTTATGGATATAATAACTAAATTAATTATGCTTGCTCATATTATCTAGGTTATTGAAGATATAAATTGAAATTTTATTGATTCTCTCTTTTTTATATAAATACCACCTTTGGTGGGGTTAGATATTCTTTGTTAACTAAACAAATCAATTAACACCTATGGGTGGTGTTGATAACTAATATGCTTAATTAAATTAATTCCTTTTTCTAAGAGATTTGAAAATGAACCATTTAAATGACACCTTTGGTGGGGTTAGAGAGTTTAAAATTTATTCAAGGTGTCCAAATTAAACATAAGAATTTAATTATCCGAGTACTAACTTTAAAGTTTTAAAACCACTATTGAAAACATGTTGTCAATATATTTTCACATAATAATTCTTATAAAAACTTTTGAAATAGAGCTTCACTCTAACTACCGGGCGATTGTACCAACAAATAAAAGAGCACTACTCTAAATTAGACCGGATAACTAAACCTTAAAATCTAATTTTCAGGTTTAAGTTTGTAATGAAAAATAATATATTTCTCTCTAACATTCTTAATATAAAATCTTGAATAAAAACAAAATCAATTCATTTTAGAGATTTTTACCTATTTAATATTTCGCAAGCATAACAACGTTATTATTACATCATTTTTACTAAACAGCCAGCATAGTTAAATTTAACCACAGACAAATTAAATATAACATGTAAGAATAAAGCATAAAAATAACTGTAAAGAAAATAAAATCCTTACAGAACTTCGACGCTATTCCCGTAGCTGGAAAACCTCCAAGCGGAATTTGCACTCCCATTTATTGAATCAAAAATCTAAATTATTACAAAAACATTACAAGTTCCTCTCAAAAAGAGAAGAACTCTACAACTAAGAGAATTGAACTTAAAACTAAGAGAAAAACTAAGAAAAGCTTAGAAACTTAGAAAGAAACTAAGAAAAACTTAAAAACTAAGAAATGAGAGAAAGAAAGAAGAGAGAAGTGTATTTTGAAGGTGTGATTTGAAGTGAAGGGAAGGGGGGTATTTATAGGTGAGGATGGAGAGAAAAAATGAGTAAACAAATGTTAAAAAAATATTTAAAAATGTAAAAACGCGTAATGGAAATGCTGAGGTCATTAATGACGTCAGTATGACGTCACGGGGGCGGCTGCATGTGAAAAATGGGGCGAAAAGGCGTTGGGCGTGCGGAGGGGGGCTGTTGGGCGCTCGCGCGCGCGCGCGGGGGGCTGCTGCTGCGCGCAGCTCGGCGCGCGTGAATAGTGCCCGCGCGCGCCCCAGCGCGCGGATGGGCAGGCCAGCGCGCACGGGCGCGCGCGGCATGGGGCGCTGGGGCACGTTGGGGCGTGCGGGCTGGGGCGTTAAGCTGCGGGGCGCGATTTCCGCCTTTTTTACATTTTTGACCTTTTCGACCCATTTTGTCCAATTTTTCCATGTTTGTTGACCTTTTCCCACTTATTTATTAATATATTTGTGATGTATTGCTTCAAGTATTACTCTTTGAGTCTTTAAATTGCGTTTTTAAGCCAAAATACCTGAAAAACAATAAAAATACCCGTGATTCCGAAAAAGATAAATTTATATAAATATATGATAAAACATATAAATATATGTATTTTTAATAAATTAATGTACATAAAATCATGGTTATTTTAGTGCTTTTTGAGCACTCATCACTATCTAGACTCAAGTATATGCTTTCCCTCTATGAAAAGACCAAGTGTAAGCTCGCCTCTTACAAGGAGCATCTGTCCCAAACCCAAGCTTAAAAGAGAAGGACCATGACTAAAATGGAAACTCTTATCAATAGGGAGTCCCATTTGGCAAACTTCAATATGAAGTGATATGAGGGGGTCTTCCTCAAAGTAATGGGTGTTTTTTGAAGAAATGAAACATTCAATACTCAAATCGAGCTTAGGCCCTATTGAAATGGGGGTCAATATTCATAAGAAAGTTTTCAAGATTCAGGCCAAGTTGCTACCCTTAATAGAGGAGATAAACAACCCAAACATTGGTCGTGCGTCCAAACACCTAAAGAACTTAAAATATTTCGGATATCAATCTCTCCATTATAAAATTTTTAAAGCCTTGTAAGCTAAAGCAGTAAACTTATATTTTAACAAGATGAACATGTGATGCTCAATTAAGGAGCTTTTTTTAGTGATATGAGCATTCTACTTGGTCTATGACCGAGGTGATCCACTCTTTATTCGAGGGAGAGCATTCTACCTAGTTTGTGACCAAGGTGATCAACTCTTTCTTTAAGAGAGAGTGTTCTACTCTGTTTATGACCGAGGTGATCAACTCTTTCAAAAGGGGGAGAATTCTACCTAGTTTGTGACCGAGTTGATCACTTTATTTCTGAAGGAGAGCATTCTACTTGGTCTGTGATTGAGGTGATCAACTCTGTTTAAGGGAAATAATTCTACCTGGTCTGTGACCAAGGTGATCAACTCTTTTTGAGGGAAAACATTATACCTGGTCTGTGATTGAGGTGATCAACTCTCTATTTGAAAGAGAGTGTTCTACCTAGTCTATGACTGAGATGATCAACTCTTCACACATAATTTGGAAAGAGAGAAAGTGTTTCCAAACAATTACTTCTTATATATATAAGAATGACACATGAGGGTGAAAAATCAGCATTCATTAGAAGTAATATTTTCTCAAGTTTTGGGCGTTCCAACTTGTGCTATCCTCAACTCCCTCAATAATTCTTAATAAGTAGACCTCTTTTGGAGTTGTTTCGGCTATTTGGTATGGACCCTCCCAATTTTCACCTAGCTTGTTGGCCATACATTCTTTCCCATTGAGGAAGACTCTTTTGAGAACCCGGTCACATATGGTGAAAGCTTTGAAATGCACGACCTTGTTGTAATAGTCTTTTACTCTCCATTTTTGCTCAACTACCCTTATCAAGGCTTCATACCTCTTTTCTTCTATAAGGTTTGACTCAAATTCTCTCCCTTAGATGTTCTGGTCCTCGGTTAGGGCTGTGATGAGTGAAAACTGGCATCACCAATTCTTGCCAATACTTTGGTTTTAATATTTGTAAAACTCTCGCAAGTGCACGAATCATTTCGTAGAAAATGATAAGTATAATCCCAAGGTTGATTTAAGGAAGGAATGTATGTGGTTTTTAATTTATTATTCAAACTTTTAAAAACGAAATTAAATCCTAAACATCCTGTCACGATATTTTGGGTTTTTGTATTTTTAATCTACTTACATAAAATTAAACATAGATTCAATAAATATTTATGCAAATTGTATCTTTTATAATAGTGGAGTATTTATGGATATAATAACTAAGTTAATTATGCTTGCTCATATTATTTAGGTTATTAAAGATATGAATTGATATTTATTGATTCTCCCATTTTTATATGAATATCACCTTTGGTGGGGTTATATCAATTAACACCTATGGGTGGGGTTGATAACTAATTTGGTTAATTAAATTAATTCTTTTTTTCTAAGAGATTGAAAATAAACCATTTAAATGCCACCTTTGGTGAGGTTAGACAGTTTAAACTTTATTGAAGGTGTCCAAATTAAACCTAAGAATTTAGTTATCTGATTACTAACTTTCAACTTTTAAAATAACTACTGAAAACATGTTGTCAATACATTTTCAGATAATAATTCTTATAAAAACTTTTGAAATAGAGCTTCACTCTAACTACTGGGCGATTGCACCAACAAATAAAAGAGCACTACTCTAAATCAGACCGGATAAATAAACCTTAAAATCTAATTTTTAGGTTTAAGTTTGTAATGAAAAATAATATATTTCTATCTAACATTCTTAATATAAAATCTTGAATAAAAACAAAATCAATTCATTTTAGAGATTTTCACCTATTTAATATTTCGCAAGCATAACAACGTTATTATTACATCATTTTTACTAACAGCCAGCAGAGTTAAATTTAATCACAGACAAATTAAATATAACATGTAAGAATAAAGCATAAAAAATAACTGTAAAGAAAATAAAATCCTTACAGAACTTCGATGTTATTCCCGTTGCTGAAAAACCTCCAAGCAGAATTTGCACTCCCATTTATTGAATCAAAAAGCTAATAAATTACAAAAACATAACTAGTTCTTCCCAAAAAGGGAAGAACTCTAAAACTAAGAGAAATTAACTAAGAAAAGCTAAAAACTAAGAAAAAACTAAAAAAAACTAAAAAATCTAAGAAAAGAGAGAAGAGAATGTGTTTTAAGGTGTGTTTAGAAGTGAAGAGAAAAAATTGTGAAAACGCGGAGTGCAATTGTTGAGGTCATTGATGACGTCAGCATGATGTCATGGGGGCGGTTGCGCGCGAAAATGGGTCGAAATGGCAGCAGCGCGCGCGGGAGCAGAAGCAACGCGCACGGAATTGGGACTGGGCGCGCGCGAACGTGGGGCGTGCTACGCGTGGCTGGGCACTGGCGCGCGCGGGGCTGGGCGATGCGGCGGCGTGATTTTCTCCTTTTTGACATTTTTGTCCAATTTTTCCATATTTGTTGACCTTTCCCCATTTATTTATTAATATATTTGTGATGTATTGCTTCCAGTATTCCTCTTTGAGTCTTTAAGTTACGTTTTTAAACGAAAATACTTGAAAAGCAATAAAAATACCCGTGATTCCGAAAAAGAAAAATTTATATAAATATATTATAAAACATATAAATATATATATTTTTAATCAATTAATATGCATAAAATCATGGTAATTTTAGTGCTTTTTGAGCACTCATCAGGCTGATCTTTCAATGGGCACTATAATCTCAATTGGTATCATAGACTTAGTCTCATATACTAGCGAGAAAGGCGTCTTGTTGGTGCTAGCCCACAATGTTCTAGGTAGCTCCTCAACCCATCTTTCTTTAGCACCCGCCAACCTTTTCTTTAGCAGGGTGATTATTAACTTATTGGAAGATTCTACTTAACCATTGGAAATGGGGCGAATCTTTGACACTTATCATACCCAAGGGTGTATCTTGTGAAATTTTCTAGCATAGTAGTCCAGTCGTGCCCTTACCTTATAATTCATTGGGATAGCCTCCTTCCATATGAATGAGAGCCACACTCTCCCTCGTGGGCTTCAAACATAACCCTGTCAAACCCTTCCCTATCTATACACAAGAGCCCAAGTCTGAATGTAGTCCTTCTATATAATTTATCATTTTCAATGATGTATCGACCTACCTTAGCCTCAATTTCCTCCACGAGCTTCTGGACCTTGGGTAGATCTCCTCTTTTCAAGTAGTTAAATATCAGGGTAAACCATGAGCTTAAGGTTGCATCCATGCTTCTGACTAATTTTTTGTCCTCTTTTAAGTTGGCCACTGTTAGGATCATTACTGATACCACCCTAGTACAACTAGCCTCTCGCACGAAGGATAGAATGGACAAGGTGACAGCATGACCATTCTCATTCCTAACTAAATTTTTGATCTCAAAGTTGAAAAATTTAGATAACTCATTTCTTAGTCTCTCCAGATATCTCCTCATATTGCCATCCTTAGCCTCAAATATGCCCAAATATCGGTTGACCACCAGTCGTTAGTCACTATGCAAGGTAATGTTATACACTTTAAGCTTCTTTACTACCATGGCCCCAAATATAGCTGTCTTATACTCTGTAACATTATTAATTGCTTGAAAGTCCAAACTTACAGTATACTTGTAACAATTTTCATCATGATCAACTATAACCACCCCTAGCCCAATGCCATTGAAGTTGTGTGCACCATCAATGAATACCTACCCGGTTTATCCCTCTCTTTGGTCCATACCACACACTTCTTCTTTTACCTCATCGCTGGTAACCTCTAGTTATTCAGTGAACTCGGCTACAAACTTAATCACTACTTGCCCTTTAATTACGGTTCTTAACATATACTTGATATCATACTCACCCAACTCTATGGAAATTTGTGCCAGTATCCCCATGACTTCAAGCTTTATCAATAAATTCTTGAGTGATTAAGAGGTAAGTACTACCATTGTGTGCTAGCCTATGAAATGTATGAGCTTTTGTGCACTAATTTTAAAGGTGAAAGCCAACTTGTCGATCGTTGGATACCTACTTTGGGCATCCATCAAGATTTGGGTGACATAGTAAACAGGGTGTTGGACTTTGTATTTTTGGCTAGGAGTATGGAATTACAAGTTTGAGGGGCCAACCCAAATACAAATAAAGTGTTTCTTCTTGGAGAGGACTGACTAAGATAAGAGATTTACTCAAGTACTATTTAATTCCTTGAAAGACTTTGCCATAATCTTCATTCCAAAAAATTGATGTATTCTTCCTCAACATTTTGAAGAATGGAAAACACTTGTCTGTGCACTTAGAAATGAACCTATTCAGTGCTACTATTCTTTCGTTCCACTACTGAATCCCTTTTAGACTAGTAAAAGGCTTCATGTTTACCAAGGCTTGTATCTTTTCCAAGTTGACCTCTATCCCATTGGCAGATATAAGATACCCCAAGAATTTTCCTAAAGTGATACCAAAAACACATTTCTTAGGGTTAAGTCTCATCCCATACCTTCAAATTATAGAGAATATTTTTTCTAAGTCCTTGACGTTGTTCACAAGTTGTGTTGATGTTACCAATATGTCGTCGACATATGTCTCAAGATTTATTTCTAGCTGGTTTGCAAACATCTTATTGAAGAGGTGTTGATAGGTAGCCCTTGCATTTTTCAACCCAAATGGCATTCTGGTGTAGCAAAAAATCCCTTCCTTAGTGATGAAAGATGTTTTCTCCTCATCCTCTAGGCGTATTATGATCTGATGATAACAAGAATATGCATCCAAAAACCATATTAAGCCAAAATAGACAGTGGCATCAACTAGCTGATCAATACTTGGGAGGGGGAAACAATTCTTTGGACATGCATCATTTAAGCCTGTAAAGGCCACACATATACATGGTGATCTTCAAGCCTTCTTCACCAGCACCACATTTGACAACCAAGAGGGGTAGTTCACTTTCTAATAATATGTGTCTCTTTGAGAGTGGTGACTTGATTTTTAATCACCTTATTCTTTTCTCTAAAGAGCTTCCTCTTCCTTTATTTGAAAAGTATAGATTTTGGATCGATATTCAGTCTATAGGTTATGATCTCAAGGTTGATCCCAGGCATGTCTACAAGCCTTCATGCAAATACATAGGAATTCTCCTTTAGGAAATAAGATAGATGTTATCTCACCTCTGTTGTCAAGTCCTTGCTTAGCTTTAGAAAGTGGTCTTCCTACTTACCATCCATTGGTAGATCTTGTACTTTATTTGTGTTGATGGAATTTGCTAGACATACACCTTCTGGACTTTTAAGAGAAGGCCCATGTTGTTGTTGCTACTTAGAAGTGGTCCCTTTAATAGTGGCATTATAAAAACTTCTGGCCTTTATACCTTCCTCAATTGGGTATTTAATGACTTGGTGGAAGGTGGATGGAACTTCTTTCATCTTGCATATCCATGATCTACCTAGGTTGGAATTGTAGTGTAGTTTATTGGGACATCAATTTCCACGAAGTTGGTCATCACTATAGATCTTTGTGCCATGATTGGTAACACCACAGGTAGTGTTATTATTAAATCCCATCAAGGGTAGCTCTTTACTTGCAATGTCGCTTTCCTTTATGCCTAGGGCTCTTGTTGTTGATAGAAAAAGAAGGTCAATGGAGATCCAAGTGTAGATCATAATCTTACAAATATTGCAGGATCTTATCCTTAGGGTAATTACCAATTGTGAGGATACAAGGTCTTATCCTTTCCGATAAAGGTGATTTTCAGTGGAAGACCTTGCCCTTCCTAGATTGTAACCAAGCGGAGAACCATGCAAGTCTTTGGCGTACCTCTTACGCGAGTTATTGGAGGTCCTGTTGAGCTCAAGCTTTCTATGTATGGTGTGAATATTCCTTACATTGGGCCCATTGTAAAGGTCTATTTCACTACCTAAGGGGGAAGGTAGGCTCAATGTCTCCCACTTGGGCTGACGACCAACTCCTTACTATTGCTTTATATGAGATCTTTTAGGTACCCTATGGATAGAAAATCCTTTATTTCTTTTTTTAAATGCTTGCAATCTCTCGTCTCATGGCCCACATCCTTGTGAAAATCACACCACTTAAATGTATCCCTAAATAAAGCCCTTATTTTTGGAGGCCATCTAACATTCTATTTTTCCTTCATTCTCCATACTGCTTAGGCTAAGCTCACTCTCAAGGATGGACCCTTGAACGGAGACAAAGACTTCCCTTAAGGCCTCCTATTCCCAGACCATTGGCCTCTTTTCTTGTGATTATGTGTGAAACACTTGTTTTTTTGTTAATTCTTTTGTCTTAGCTTGCCCTATTTGGGCTTATTCTTATCTTCTCTTTTTATATTGCAGCTTCCATAACTACCTTGCATTCTTATCCAGACTGAGCTCTCTTTCCAGATTGATGAATTTTCCCGTTGCTCTATAAGCTTTCTCTAAATTTTATGGGACCATCTTGGTCAGTTTTTCAAACAAATTAAAATTCCTTAGTAGGGCTCGCCTGAAGGCCTCTATTGTAATAGAGCTGAGGAAATCTGCTATCTCTAGATTTTTTCCCTAAACCTTCTCATGTACTTCTAAGTAGATTTACCCTTTTCTTAGGTGATCAAGAAAAGGTGGTAAGACTCTTTCCTCAAGGGCTTGTTGCAAGCATATTTATTGATGAAAAACCTAGAAAACTATGGAAAAAAGGTCATGGTAACAAGTTCCAGGTTGTTGAACCACTTTTGTGTGCCATCACAAAAGGTGGTAGTAAATATATTACACATCATGGCATCTCATTTATCTCGAGTGACACTCACAAGAGCCATAGCTATCTTGAAGTTTTGCACATGAGTTACCGAATTTTTGGTACTTTGGTATTTCGGGCACTTGGGAGTACTAAACTTGGTTGGGGGCTCCTCATGCTCTATTTTATATGAAAAAAAGAGACACATAATTGCTCACAATCCCTATCCACATCGTACAACGCCTTACCCTTATCTTATCCTTCATTAGCTCTTCTCAAGGTTTGGTCTTGCTTTCTATTAACTTTCTCTAGTGCCCGGAATCGTGCCTTCTAGCTTTCACGTTTTTATAGCAATTACTTATTAGTAGGCCCTATCGAGCTAGGATGGGGGTCAACCTCTGTTGCATTCTCGCCCTAGTTAGGCTCGAGCACAACATAATCTAGCCTAGTTCTACAAACCAGGTTAGAGACTCGACCTTTAGGGGCAACCAGGCCTAATTATGATCAAAATGCATTATTTTCTAGCCTAGTTTCCTCGAGCTCTTTTCTTAGCTCAAGAAGTTGACACGCTAGCTCTTAGTGGGGATTGCCTTCACTCTAGACTCATTACGAGCTGGCAAGTTATGGTCTTGAGTCAATGTTACCTCTTCATTCCCTATTCTCAATCGCTCTTCGACTCATGTTCCTATCATGGTAATTTGTGATTCTTGAAAACTATGCTTACTCACTAAGTCTCTTCTCTCAAAACTCGGGGTAAATCCTTGAAGATATGGTGTCAGAAACTAAAACTCGATCTTTGAATTTAAGCCCCACGGTAGGCACCAAATGTTGGGATTGATCCAATTTGTAGAGAAATTTTCTTTAGTATGTGTGAATCTCTTGTGAGGTCTATGTATATATAGAACATTGCATGTATACATGTCGATTACATAGAGAGTATAAGTCACGGCGTATCAGAAGGGTACAAGAGTAAAAACAACACATTAAAATTTGAGGTAAGCCACACCATGGCTCGGTCTGGAGGTCGACCTTCCAACACCAGAGATCTCGTGTGTAGGAGGGCCTTGGTGTTGTTGCGGGCATGGGCAAGTTCTCTTGGTATTGGTTCGTTTAATGGCTTAGATTGACAGATGAATTAGGCTCCATGTAAATCCATATGTCCAAACAAAATGTTTTTGTATATCATTGTAAAAATAAAAAGTTGCTAAGTAAGCATAGTTTTTTATTAATTAATTATCATATAAGTCATTTTGTTTGTATCTAACGTAATATTTTAATCACATTATTATTATAAATAATATATAAATCACTTACTTTTTAAAATAGGAGCGATTTAACCTATGTTTAAATAGTAACATAATATTTTATTAATAAAATTGAGAATAAAATAGTTAATATCAAATATCTTCATTTATCATCATTTGTTTTATATTTATATTGTTAATATTTGACATTTTTTTCTATTTTTTTCTTTCAACAAAATTATGTGCTTACCTTTTTTTATTTTCTTGTTAAAAATTAAATGCACTACTTATAAAAAAAAGATCTCAAGAAAATGATAGACATGAAGACTTGAAATAAATGAATAATTTATTCAAAAATGATATATATATTATTAAAAATATATATAACACATAATTAAAAACACAAATATACATAATTTGTTGATTACTTCTTAAATTTTTTGGGTCAATGAATAACGAGTTAGTCTAGTTTAGAAGATGTATAAACTTTTAACCAAAAAAATTAAAAATTAAAAATTGATTGTACTTTCAAATAATGAAAAAAATAGTTAATTTGAAATTGAGAAAGCAGAATAATAATAATAATATAATTATTTAAAAAATAAAGAATAAAAGTCACGATGAATTCCATAAAAAAGAAAATTTTAAATAATATGTGATTGTTTAAATAATAATTAAATCAAATTGTTTATTTTTAATAAGTGAATAATTTATATATATTTATGAAAAAAATATAATTAAAATATATATTTAATGCAAATAAAATTACTTAAAAAACTCATATTTTAAAGTAGCTAAAATCTTTATTGTCACATGTGTACAGATACATACATAAATGACGATTAAAAAATATTTTCCAAAACTTAAAAAGCAATACTTTTCAGTGTATGGCAAATTGAAAATGTCACCGCTCTGTTATGATAAATTTACCTTGTGACGTTGTATGACATCTAAAGCCTGAAACACATTACTTGCAGGTAGCATTACTTCAAAAATAAAATAAAATTCTATAACATAACAAACCTAAGATTTATAAAAATCAAAATAAAATTTTAAAAAGATTAAAGGGATTAAAGGAAATGAGTTTAAATAATTAAAATTTTATTTAAATAACATTAAATTATTATATTTAATATAAAATATTTGAATTAAATTTTTTATAATAATAAAAATATGAAGGTTAAATATAAAAAAATTATTTTTATAATTATAAATTTTAATAAAAATTACAAAATAGTGTTAATATTTTTTAATAAGTAAGAAATTGAATTGCAACTAAAATTGTATATTGTTGTAAATGTCTTTATCTAAAACTAGTTAGATAGTTATTTTTCTAAAATTATATTTTTTTAAAATAGGTTAATGGTTATTTATCATTATTTTTTATTCTAAGTTGGATCAAAAATTTATAATTTTTTTTTATTATATTCTTAATGAACATATAGTTGGACATATATTCAACTTCATATAACACAATTAAACATATGTAAAAAAACGAGGGATCTTATTTTGGAGATATGTATCCAAATTTATATAATAGAATTCGATAATTATTCAACTAAGTATATGAATAAATATAAAGAAATTATGTGTAAGTAGTTATTTAAATACATATTAACTCACCACTAGGGTCTTATGTTAATTAAAATTTAATCATTGATAATGTGTTTTATTTGGCTCTAATAAGTATCATTTGACTAGTTTGACAAGTATTTAGTTTAATTAGACATTAATCCAACTTTGTTCTAACGAGTACGTTTAATGACCAACCAAACTTCAACCTATTGGATAATTGTCTATTTAGTTTGACATGTATCCAATTCATTTCTAACAAGTGGGGTTATCGTTCGATTAAAATTCATCCAGTTATACAACTATCAAATTTAGTTGGATATGTATCAAACACGACTTTGACGAATAGAATCATCGGTTAATTAAACTTCGATCAATTAAATAACTATTCAATTTAATTGGACATCTGTTCAACTCAACTCTAATAAGTGAAGTCACTAGTCAACAAAACCCCAACTAGTTGGATAATCGTCCAACTCTAACAGATAAATTGGAAAAATACCTAGTTAAAATTAAATCATAATTAATTGATAAAAAATAAGATCATTTTTATCACTTTATATAAAAAATGGGTGAGATGGGATCATATATAATTTTTTTACTAATATGAAATAATCACAATATATTATCTTGTATTTTTCAAAATAAAATACATATGAAACACTATAATTTTATTTATAATATCGTTAGAAGTAAAGAAATAAAGTGGTGTATAGCGGGATAGTCTATATAGAAATATGATTATAAGTAAAAGAGTATTATTATTTTATTGGATAATGAAGTAAGTAACAATCAGTATAAATAACCCTAATTCATGACTATTAACTAATATATTTTTTAATGATTCAAGTAATTACATGACTTATATTTAATGATGATCAAATAATTTAATTTATTTATTTAAATTTAAATTGAGAAATTTGATCTGATCCGTCAGATTAGAATCGGATTTGATTGATAAAGTTTAGAGTTTGATCGAATTTAGATTGAAAAATATACAATTTGTTCAAATTCATATCAAATTAGGATTTATAGATTTTATTATTTGTTGTATCTGATCTGAATTAAATTATTATTAAATTATAAATAAATGCATATTTTATTTTATAATCTGTTATATTTAAATATTATATATATCATAATTATATTTGGTAGGATATACTCATGGGCCTTGTACTCTATAGTGGGAGGGCCGCGTCTCAGTTTGTACCAACCTCTATGAACCTGAGGTATTTAAGGACTATGGCACAGGTTCGAGGCTTGGAAAAGACGAAATAAACTCGTTAACGTACCTCGGATTGAAGATGGAATCTAAGAACCCCCACGGTAGAGTATGAAGCCCACGAGTATATAACAATGTTAAATTATTATTTTAACTTATAAATAAATATAAATATTTATAATAATCTAATAATTATACAGATATATTTTTTATTATTTTAATTTTCTTAGTTATAATTATAAATAATAAAGTTTAATATAAATTTAAAATTTAAATATTATATATATTATATTTTATATATGTTAATAATTTATAAATAAATTTTAATTAATATGAAATTATCTGATTCAAAAAAACTTAATTTTTTTAGATTCGAATCGATTACATCATCATATCATATTCAAACTAAATTTTTTTAAATTTATAGAATTGAATCGAATTAAATTTGAATCAATTAAAAATATATAATTTTAATCTGATGTATACTTCTAACTATAATATTCCTCCCTCGAGATGGGATTTTTTTTTTTTTTGAATAAAAAGAAGCAAGCAAGCATTGGAACAATAATCATAAAGCAGTAAGCCAGTACCGGTGAAAAGATACATAACCATATTTTATAAAGGTGTCAACAAATTTCGATTTAATTATTAGCTCGTGAACCACAATTTAAGAAAAATAAAGAATATTGTTGACAACCTGAGGTTGGTTGTTATATAGCTTTTGTCCTTCGGACGGTTGTGTCTTAGGCTAACATTGAGATTTTGATTTATTATTTTAAATTATATCTTAATTTTTATTATATTGATAAAATTAAAATATATCATTTAAAATATTATTTTTAATATAAAATTCCTAAAAAATTTAATAACTTTTTTAAAGAATGCATTATAATTGTATTAATAGGATATATTTTTAAGGTAAATATCAGAAAAAAAAAATTGTATTTTTTTTATAAAGATATAAGATTAAATATTATATTCAAGAAAAAATTATATATTTTTTTATAAAGGTATAAGATTAAATTGCGTTTATATTCGATTTTATATATGTATGAAATGACTTCAACTAATTTGAATGTAGATAAAATTCACTTTATGATTTAGTTGAATTAAATGAGATCACTTTCATTTGAATAAAATGCATATAAAAATTTGATATTTTAGGGTGAGAATAATAATTTTGTAATATATTTAGAGAAGTCAGCGTTCATAAATGAATCCAACTAGTTTTTCCAGCTGCAAACGAACATATTTCAATCACACTTGTACAACAAATTCGTTGCTAAATAATACGAACCACTATTATTATATATTCATATTATAGCTAGTATTTAAATTAAAGAAAAACTTTTGAGTTGATGGAAATATTATCTTTTAATAGTTGTTTTATTTGATTAGTTTATATTTTTATTGTAAAGTTAAATAGATATATTCCGCAAATAATTAATCTATATTTAATTTATAACATAGTAAATTTTTTGAATTTATTTTAAAATATATTAATAATTTAAATACAAATTTATAGAATGTCACTAAGATATTAAATAATTTATACCAATTATTTAATATTTAAATTATTATATTAATTTAAATACTAATTAATAAGGTTATTTTAAAGAGTATCATTAGTTCATACCTATAAATAAGTCATTTTTATTTTAGAAAAATATGCATGACAAAGGCTCAAATTCTTCAAATATTTTATGATCTAAGTTCATTCATACAAAAAATGAATTAAATATCGAAGTGAATACCATACCTTATAGTGTCATTTTTTCTGATGAGTTTGACAGTAACTTATAAGATCTATATGATAAGAAAATCATGAACACAAATATAATTTCTAACATGTGATATCTTTGAAAAAATTGGGTATATTTTTATTATTATAAGTAATTACTATTAACTTATAATTTAAATTAATATAACTCAAACTCGTCCGATAAAATAATATTATTGAAAATATAATGTTAAAAGAACTTAAAGCATATATTAAAACGGATAAATAAAAACACTAAAAATTTAATGAAATTTAATATAAATATCACATATATCGTCGAGCGCTATTGACCATTTCCATTATCTTCAAATGAATAAACTTTAAAATTATAACTAATTTGATAAAATTGAACTAATCAATTACTCTTATAAAATAGATGAAGATTCACAAATTTTAAGATGTTTTAGAAGTGAAAGAAAGTTTTATTTATAATCTAAAATACAACTATTTTTATTCTTAATTAATGTGTGATTTTTTTTAATTTAATCATTAAGTAACTATACAACAGATATTATGGTATATATATATATATCGGAAAAGAAACATATAGAAGAGAAAATTGTTTTCACATTGAATAAACCAGTGCTTATGAACTAGACAGTTGTTCTACAAATTAAATGGACCATTTGAAAAAATAATATTACATCTGGATGGTTCTCCATTATAATTAATTGCCTCCAGTGCACATGGGATAAAGACCCATCACACTGCCCTTAACTTCAATACTTAGGTCTGCAGTAAGGTCATTGGTTGTTGACTCTGTTTCTGCAACATCAAAGACGTACTACTTAATGCTAACTATTTTTTTAATACTATATTAACTGAAAATTTGAATGGCGTAAATTAAAATCAAAATACCCTCAAACTGATAAGAATAAAAAATAACACTATCATATTAACACATATTTTATTTAATTTAAAAACAATATATTATTTTTATTATTATAAATTTTAGTTATGATTTAAAGTAATTTCTCATATTAAATCACGAGGAGGAAGATTTTGGAATAAAATTAGAATTTATTTGTTATTAAATATCAACTATTTATTTTTACATCTAACTATTCAGATTTTAAAAGTAAATTCAAACCAGAAAAGACCCTTATTTTAATGCTATAGATTTAAATTAATAAATTATCATTTCATCTTAAAAAAAAGTAATTAAGAATTTTTTTTAATGCATAATATGTTTTTGCAAAAATTTAAACTCTGAAAACACGTATGACAATTTTTTAAATTTCATTCTGAAAGTATTTTTTTAGTCAAAAACACTTTACAAAAACAAGAGAGAAGATGATCCAATTGAAGAGGAACAAAAATGTTTAACAAAACAAATACATATATTAAAAATTCACTTAACCAAAATAAAAAACACATGTGTATTATACCATGTTGAAACAATTACGTGAAAATAATATAGAAATAATATTATCAATAATTTCAAATGAACTGTTTGGATTGAGTCGTGTACTAGGTTGTTTTTTTTAAGATATTTTGTGGTTCTGTCTAAAATTGTGCAAGCAAACACAATCTCATTGTCCTTAAGACAAAACAGTCAAATATCTTTGTTGTCTGTCTCAGAACTTCAGTGTACTGATAAAGACCGGAATGTTACACCTATAAAATTTTGTTGTTCGGACAACTCAAAACAATTTAGGATTTTTTTTTCTTTCTGAGAGCTTTTTCTTAGTAAGAAATGTTTGCAAATTGTTGTGTTGAAACTGAGAGTTGAAGTCCTCTATTTATAGGTTTGAGAAAATGTGTGACCATTATGATAATAACGGTCATGTCTGGATGAAAATAGTAACAATCATTTTGTGAGTAAAGAAGAATAACAGTCATTTAACAGATATTTCTAAGTAATGAAAAAATAACGGCAATTTTTAGAACAAAGAAAAATAACAATCATTTTTTGAGCAAAAAAATAACGTTCATTTTTTTAAGTGGAAAAGTACTTTAACAAAATAAAATAAAATAAAATGTCATCTCACCTCACACACGAGCACACACACATGTACACACACTTGGACTCGGCTCGGCACGATACTACCGATCGATCGGACGGATAGACGGCAGCAGTACGCGCGCGCATGGTATCACATTTACCTAGGTGCTCTTCCCTTCCACAAAAGTGGGTACCCCTTTGGGCCTAAACCCAATAATAGCCAATCTTTTTTCTATTTATACATATTCTAAGTGATGTAAAATAGTAATGTGGGACAAGGAAAAAAAATTGGCATCATTTGTTTTATAAAAATTCACTTTTTCCAACAATCTCCCACTTGAATTTTATATAAAAAATAGTTTTCATCGAGTAACCGATCAATTAAAAGTATAAGATTGTGCATAAGTAAAAGGTTTTTATCGACCTGAACCTTTGCATAGTGTTGATGCTTTAAAATATACTAGAGTAACTCGTAGCTTTGAACTCTATCTCTAAGAACACTACACACACAACCTTTCCAAGGTGTAGTTTGAAAAGCCTGTGCTTTACGGCCATGTATGTGTATCCCAGTATAGTGAATGCTCTAGTAAATTTTGTTTAAATTTTTTTCATAAGAAGCAGCCACACTTCCACATTCACATATGTGAGTCTATCAAGAGCACTCTTGTAGCTATGTACGCCACTCCACATAGAGTATAAAACTCATTAAGAGTTTAATAATTAACTCATCATTTTCTATCGCTTCAAGACTTCATGCTTCTAACAATATAGAATGGGACTTCAAAATAACATGATTATTCTCATATCACTTCATGACTTGTTATTACCCGTTGAACTTATTTCTTGGGATCTCCAGTTTATAAGTTGGATTACCATCACGAGTGACTCTTCATTCTAAGGGTATTAGTCCCATTCCTTTCGAGGTTTTAAAAACCTTTTCTCTCGGTAATCCTTTCGTCAAAGGATCAACCAAATTTTCATCAAAACGTACATGATCCACTCTTACATATCCTATAGAGAGAAATTTTCTAATAGTACTATGCTTATGACGTATCTGTCATTTCTTACCCTTGTAGTAACGGTTCTGAATCTTTTTAATAGTCGCGGTACTAATGTAATGGATCAGGAAAATTGGTATCAGTCTTTCCTATAAAGGGATATCAACTAACAGACTTCTTAACCAACTAGCTTCTTCATTAGCAGTAGCTAGTGCTATCATTTCAGACTCCGTTGTAGATTGAGCCAATATTGTCTATTTCTTAGACTTCTAAGAAATCACTCCACCAATTATGCTAAATATATAGCCGCTAGTTGCTTTGGAGTCTTCTAATAAAGTGTTCTAATCAGCATCGTTGTATCCTTTTAGAACAACGAGAAACTTTTTATAATGTAATCCAAGGTTCATAGTTCTGTTAAGGTATCTCATAACCTTTTCAATAACATTCCAATGCTCTATACTAGGTCTACTAATAAACCTATATAGTATTCCCATAACATAAGTTATGTCTGGTCTAGTGCAGTCAGTAGCATAATGTAAGCAACCAATGATGCTCGCATACTCAGTTTGTTTAACATCATCTCCGGTGTTCTTGAACAACTTTACACTAGGATCATAAAGAGTATATATAGGTTTGTAGTTAAAGTAATTATATTTCTTTAAGATCTTTTCGATGTAATGAGATTGATCTAGAGAAATACCCTTTTTAGACCTAGTAATCTTTATACCAAGGATTACACTCGCTTCTCTTAGATCTTTCATATCAAAGTTAGCACTTAACAAAGTTTTCACATTATTCACAACATGAATATTTGATTCAAAAATAAGCATGACATTCATATATAAACATATAATAGTGCAAATGTCATTTTCTAATTTATAATAAATGCATTTGTCACTTTCATTTATTTTGAATCCATGTGAGATAACTAGATTATCAAATTTTTCATGTCATTGCTTAGGTGCATGTTTTAGACTATAAAGGGATTTATCTAGTTTACAAACTTTATTTTCTTGACCTGGGACAACAAAACCTTCAGGTTGGTCCATATAAATTTCTTCCTCTAAGTCACTATTTAAAAAAGCAATTTTAACATCCATTTGGTGCACTACTAAATCATGTATAGCAGCAAGAGAGAAAAGTACACATATGAAAGTTATTTGTGTGACTAGTGAAAAGGTATCAAAGAAATCTATATTTTCCCTTTGCCTATACCCTTTAACTATAAGACGAGCTTTGTACTTTTCAATAGTACCATCGGGTTTTAATTTCTTCTTTAGTATCCATTTACATCATATGGTTTTGCAACCAGAAGGTAAGTCAACTAAATGTCAAGTTCTATTATACTCAAGAGAGTCCATTTCATCATTTATGGCTTCTTCCCATAAGTTGACATCTAAAGAAAATAATGCTTCTTTAAGAGTTTAGGGATCTTCCTCTAAGGTATAAGCATAAAAATCAGACCCAAAATCCTTAAGGGTTCGAGCTCATTTACTTCTCCTGATTTCAGTGTTTAATTTCTCATTTTATTCACTAGTTCTAGTTATGGGTAAACTATTAGAAGACGAGTTCCCAATATTTTTTAATTTAAAGGGAAACCTATGTTTATAGAAGTCAGCATCATTTGATTCTATAACTACATGATCACTTAAGTCATAAAATTTATAAGATTTACTATTCACAGCATATCCTATGAATACACATTCATATGCTCTACACGCAAGTTTATTTATTTTAGGATCAGTGATCCTAACATATGCTAAACAACCCCAAGTTTTAAAATAAGTTAAGTTAGGTTTCTTATTTTTCAAAATTTCATATGGTAAAATTTTTCTAGTAGATTTAGGCACTCTATTTAGCACATAGCAAACAGTTAATAAAATTTCTCCCCACCAATAAAAAGTAGCACCATAGTTTAATAAAATTGCAACAACTAATTCAGTAAAAGTTCTATTTTTTCTTTCAGCTTTGCCATTCATTTCAGGAGAATAAGGTGTAGTTTTTTCATGAATGATTCCATGAGTTTTATAAAAATCATTGAAAATATTGAAATCATATTCAATGCCTCTATCACTTCGAAACCTTTTTATTTTTCTATTAAGTTGATTTTCAATTTCAGTCATAAATATTTTAAACATGTCAAATGTTCCACTTTTATTTTTCATTAGATATACATAAGTGTAATCTGAACAGTCATCTATAAAAGTTATAAAATAACGCTTTCTATTTCTTGTTAAATTTTCATCAAGTTCGTATATGTGAGAGTGTATTATTTCTAAAGGTTCATATTCTCTAATTACTCATTTATGTGAAGTTTTGGTTATTTTAGCTTGATTACAAAAGTCACATTTTTCAAAATCATTCAAAGATAGTTTAGGAATTAATTCTAAGATACTCATGTTCTTGATTATGCGTTTATTAATATGACAAAGTCTAGCATGCCAAATATTAAAAGAACTGAACATATAAGCAAAAGAATAAGCTTTATTAATTTCAACGTTTAATTTAAACATGCCATCAGTGCCGTACCATTTCCTAAAAAATATATTATGTTTAGTTAAAGTATATAAATCAACCCCTATAGTTTGAGTAAACCCATCTTTATTAAGAAGATATCCCAAAACTAAGCTCTTTCTCATCTCTAGAGTATGCAGGACATCCTTTAAGATGACAGTATTTCTAGAGGTAAACTTCAATTCCACTTCGCCAGTACCATTAACTTTAGTGGAGTGGGAGTTTCTCAATAACACTTTCTTATCCTTAGACTCAGAATAAGACTTGAACATGTCTCGATCATAGAAAACATGGCGAGAAACACCAATGTTCACCCACCACCCCTCAGATCCATTAACATAATTGATTTTAGATATCATAGAAATAAGTTGATCTTCGGTAAGGTTCACTTGCGGGGTAGGACAATTCATGTTTCGGCAGTTCCTAGCCAAGTGGCCAGGTTAGTTACAACTATAACACATAGATGTGTTATTTCTTAAAGGGTCTACGTTCATTCTAGGAAAGATAGTTTATGTTTCTATTTTGGTGGTTGCAATTTTGGTTATTATTGCGATTCTAAGTTTTCATATTTCTTCCTTTAGGTTTCAGAATTGTAGGGGAGGATTTCTTATTGGTACTGTTGTTTGAGACAATGAGTACTTCATCTCTTTGATCTTTTTTTCAGACTTCTTCTTCTATTCTTTGATGGGTTATGAGACTTTTTAAAGAAAATTCCTTAGTTTTATGTCTAAGTGCATTCTTAAAATCTTTCCAAGTATGGAGTAATTTATCTATAATAATAGTTACTTGAAATTGTTCATCTAAAGTCATACCTTCAGAAGTTATTTCGTATGCTATCTTCTGCAGTTCGTGTGATTGAGCTTCCATAGATTTTCCATCAATCATTTGGCATTTCATATATCTACTGACATCATACTTCTTAGTTCCAGCTTCCTCAGTGTCGTACTTCTTTTGAAGAGCATGCCAAATTTTCTTAGTAAACTTATCAGAATTATAATAATCATACAAGTCATCAGCTAATCCATTAAGAATAAAATTTTTGCATAGAAAATCATTTTCCATCCAGGTGTCTAAATATTTAGTTGTATCTTCAGTAGGAGGATTAGACAATATTGCTTTTTAGTAGTAATAGGAGAAGCGACCTTTTCATGGTTAAGAAAAATAACATTTTTTTCTTCATCTTTTAAAATGTAGTCCTTCAAAACGAAACGGTTTATTGAGATCAACAATTAACATTTCAGCAAACATGGTAGATAGAAAAATCATCTTAAAATTGTTGAAACAAGTACGTGAAAACAATGTAGGAACAATATTACCGATAACCTGAAATGAACTGCTTGGGTTGAGTCACGAACTAGGTCGCTCTCTTTAAGATGTTTCGCAACTCTACCCAAAATTGTGCAAGCAAGCAAACACAACCTCGTCGTCCCCAGGATAAAACAGCCCAGAATCTTTATTGTTTGTCTCGGAACTTCACTGCACTGATGAAGATTGGAATGCTACACTTAAAAAAATTTGTTGCTCGGAAAACTCAAAATAATTTAGGATCTTTTTCTTTTTCTTAGTAAGAGATGTTTGCAAATTGTTGTGTTGAAACTGAGAGTTGACGCCCTCTATTTATAAGTTTGAGAAAACGTGTAGCCATTATAATAATAACCGTCATATTTGGGTGGAAATAGTAATCGTCATTTTATGAAAGGAAAAGTAACGATCATTTTCTGAGTAAAGAAAAATAACTATCTTTTTCTAAGTAAAAAAATAATGATCATTTTTTGAGTGGAAAAGTATTTTAACAAAAAAAAATTCCAAAAAAAATAAAATGTCAGCTCACATCACGCACACGTACTCAGCTCGACACGCCACAGTTAGTTGGACTACGACAACGACACATATATGTTTATGATATCACATTTTCCTAGGTCCTCTCCCTTTTCACAAAAGTGGGTGTCCCTTGGGGCCCAAACCTAATAGCCAATCCTTTTATATTTATACATCTCATAAGTGATATAAAATAGCAATGTGAGACAAGACAAAAAATTGGCATAATTTATTTTATAAAAATTAACTTTTTCCGATATACCCTAACTGAATATCCATTTATCACAAAGATAATACAAGTAGTGGTATTATTTATTATTTTTAGAGTATATTTTTTTTATTAATTAGATTGATTTCTCTTTAATTCAAAAATAGAATCAAACACATCAAAAATCAAGATTTGAAATTAAAATTATTCATAATATTAAATTAATTAAACTATATTTTAAGATTTGAAAAATGCTCACAATTACATTATTAAATTAATTAGTTTCTATAAGAATCAACATTGGAAAACTAAATAGAAAGAATATAAAATCTTATAAATATCTTCAAAATATCCTCTAAAAATTATCTTATGTGTTATTTGATATCTCTTGTTCCTTGTAACAATTGTTATTTTGATTTTGTTAATTGTAATACTCCATTATTTTATGAGGAGTTATTTTGTATTTATCAAATACGAAAATCAAGTTTGGATAGTACTATTGGTATTCTGGTGAAGATAGAATTAGTGCACATTACATGTCAAAAGAATTGGATAAGTTGTGACGGGGATAAGGTGTGAAATATATCAACTTCCTTTCTAAGTTAATACATCTATCAAATAAAGATCATAAAAAATCCAAAAAACTAATATTTTTTTCAATTAAAATAAAATAAATATTTTTTGTTTATTATAATAATATAATATATATACAAAGTAAAATAATTTTTATATAAAAATGTATATAAAATAACATTTATCATACTTCCTTTTGGATAGTTCTTTTTTCAAATAAAAGTTGCACTAATTAATCTTAAATTTTATTAAGTTAGAGTAATACATCATTACATGCTCTAAAAACAATGTATAATTTCTCGTACAATTAATGGTTTCTAAATTAATGTACCTAAATCAATAAATAAAAAAGGTAAATCATTGATATCATTAGAGGTGTCAAACGAGTTGTGATAGCTCAGCTCGCCTAACTCTTTTTAAGTGAGCTGAGTTGTGTTAAGCTACTCATTAGTAACACATTTTTTTTTTTTGCAACCATATTTTTTTATTAAACTTTTTTTAAAATATATTAACTTATTTAATTTTTTGTAGTTTTATGATATTATATAAATTGATTTATTATCTTTGTTGAACTCATTTTAATAGGTGTATGATATTATTTTTTTAAATATTTAGAAAATGATGTGATGATTATATGGTAATTAGTTAAATAAAAAAATTAACAATTTAAATTTTTTTATCAATAAAAAAATTTGATTATTTAAAAAAAATTGTTGTTCCGGAAAAATGTTCAAAAATTAATAATTTAGCACTTTTTTCGTGAGTTCAATTAAGTTATTCATTTAATTTCATAAGTTTTTATTTTTCATAAGTTTTTATTTTTCAATTTGTACTTAATTTTAAATCATCGTTGAATTACTCTGAACCATGTTCGTGTTATACATCTAACCGTTGTGTATTAATTTAATAAAATCTAATTAATAATTAAATATTTATACAAAAAAACAAGTAAAACAAAACAAACATTAATGAGACACAACTGCTCTCAAGAAATCCATTAATGCCATCCAACTACATCAAAACGAAACCATTCTATAAGTATCACCTATACCATTCATTTTTCAAAACCACAAACCACAAACCACATTACTCACGAGCTCTCACTCCAAATCTTCTCTCTTTCTCTCTTGGGTTTTTTTTTAACCATGGCACCAACTGAAGCTGCTAGTGAAAATGGTGGACAAACTTTGAAGGTTAAAGTCACTAGTCAAATCCAAGTCAAACCCAACAAGAAAATAGGGAAAAAAGAATGCCAACTTATCACATTTGATCTACCATATCTAGCTTTTTACTACAATCAAAAGCTTTTATTTTACAAAGGGACTGAGTTTGATAAAATTGTGGAGAAATTAAAAAATGGGTTGGAAGTAGTTTTAGGAGAGTTTTATCAACTGGCAGGAAAGTTAGGGAAAGATGAAGATGGTGTGTTTAGGATTGAATATGATGATGAAATGAATGGTGTTGAAGTTGTGGAGGCATTAGCTGAAGAAATTAGTATTAGTCATTTGCTTGTGGAAGAGGGCACTAACACTTTGAAGGAGTTAATACCTTATAATGGTGTCCTAAACTTGGAGGGTACTCAAAGGCCTTTGTTGTCCATTCAGGTATACATTAATAATATATACTCCTACTAATTCATGCATTTGTTTTTTGGAGTTAATATTTTTATAGCAATAAAGATTAATAATAGGGCTATTTTTTATTTTATTTTTGAATTCATGAATATTAATTTTTAAACTTTAACGGTTAATGCCAAAAAAATGATGCTTAATTTAGGGTTTGTCTGAAATAATATTTACATAATCATATACCCATACACGTACACGCACTCTAGCTAATACACTTACATGCACTCAGAGGGATTAAACCCATGCCTTAGTAGGGTATGTTTGGTACTTATATATACATTAGGATTTGTTTGGTTTGTGATTCAAAGATAAATTTTGAGAATCATATATGACCTGAAAATTATTTAAATTTTAACTTGTTTTAAAAAATAAAATTGTGTTATTTGTTTAGATTATATTTGGATATAAATCTTAAAAATTAATATTGAAAACTAGGTGAATTATTTTCTTTTAATAGAGTATTTTCAAGATATATAATATTATACAAAATCTATATACAACTAAACATTATCTTTATCGAAAAAAAAAATTATTGAAAGTAAAAGAAAGTTGTTGGATAATATATCACATATACTATTTGTTGTGTGATATTAAATAAGAATAAATGAAAAAAAGTTGAGAATTATTTAATTTTGTTTATGCGTTAAAGTTTTTCACAATCTAACTGTAAGTGTAATAAAGATAATATCATATAAATTTATATATTTTTGTACCCACATTTTTTATATCATGATATATATTAAAATTATTTTATTGATTTAAAAAATGATTTATTTTATTAAATAATACTTATACATGTCCCAAAACAAACAAAAAAATGTGGCTGTAAAATTAAATATAAGTTTATTTGTATTTAGTAAAACCAAACATGTGTAAAAAAAAAATTTGTGTAGCACCATCAGTGTGACATTAAATCAAGTAGATAATTTTATAATTATTAATTGAATTTTATTAAAATGTTAAATTTGTGAGATTGAGGTATGATAATGAGTTAGAATATTTAAATAAAATTTTTTGTGCAACTTGCCATTTATTTCACTAATCAAAAGTACCCAACTCTTCGGTGATTTAAAGCCTAGACTTACAAACCAATTTAATGGTTTCAATGCGCCTATTCATGTCATCAATGTCATGTCGCTGGCTTTCAACGTCATATTTATTAAGGCAATATTGGACAGTCTAGCGTTAATTAAATTTAATGAATCAATTAGATTGGAATTCTTAACACATATGCGTCAAAGCCTATGGATGTTACTTATATATATATATATATATTTAATAAACTATGATTGGTTTATTATATATACATCGTCGTTTGGGTTCTGAGCTGTACAATTTACCGGTGATTTATAACATTCACTACTCATTACTTGCTCCTTTCCAACAGCTAACTAAGTTGAAAGACGGAATTGCAATTGGCTGTGCATTCAATCACGCAGTCCTAGATGGAACCTCCACGTGGCATTTCATGAGCTCATGGGCTGAGATTTGTAGGGGGTCATCTACCATTTCTACCCCTCCGTTCTTTGAACGCACCAAAGCCCGAAACACACGCGTGAAGCTCGATCTCTCACTACCACCAAACCCACAGGATGGATCCAACGGTGATGCCAAACCAAACCCACCACCACTCAGAGAAAAAGTCTTCAAGTTTTCCGAAGCAGACATCGACAAGATTAAGTCAAAAGTCAATGAAAAAACTCCATCTGACGGTTCAAAACCATTTTCCACATTTCAATCCCTCTCGGGTCATATATGGCGCCATGTGACATATGCACGTAACCTAAAGCCTGAAGACTTCACTGTCTGTACCGTCTTCGCCGATTGTCGAAAAAGGGTGGATCCACCGATGCCCGAAAGCTATTTCGGAAACCTAATCCAGGCAGTGTTCACGGCCACAGCAGCAGGGTTATTGCAAGCAAACCCGACTGAATTCGGGTCATCAATGATTCAAAAAGCAATAGAAACGCACAATGCCAAGGCAATAGACGAACGTAACAAGGAATGGGAGAGTGCACCCAAGATTTTTCAATATAAGGATGCCGGAGTGAATTGTGTGGCAGTCGGAAGCTCGCCGAGATTTAAAGTTTACGAGGTGGATTTTGGATGGGGGAAGCCGGAATGTGTCAAAAGTGGATGCAACAATAGGTTTGATGGCATGGTTTATTTGTACCAAGGGAAGAGTGGTGGTAGGAGCATTGATGTAGAAATTAGCCTCGAACCTAGTGCTATGGATAGGTTGGAGAAAGACAAAGAATTCCTCTTGCTCTAGATGATCACTTATTAACAAACTCAATTCACGATGATTTGGTGATTTATTTCAATTTTAAGGTAATTAATTAATTATATATTTTAAAAAAATATAAAGCTGCATATTAGTTATTGCATGTGTCTTTCGGATTTGGGAACTCGTGGTCAAGTTGTTGTTAATTGTTGATTTTCAATGTGGTGTTACTAATTCAGTGGCATGTATGTATTATAACTATCTGTTTTATGATAGTGATTGAATTATATGTATGTTATTTGAATCAATATTACGTTAGAGTTTTAAATAATGTGTACATACTCATTCTCATTCTCATCATTATTTCCCACTCGTTTAATTCATATATGTTAGATTGATATTGGTTAGTGATTATTGTTTAATGCCAATTATAATGTATGATATTAGTTAACTTTTTTATATATAATTCATTTTAATTAGATTTGAAGTTTTTATAAATAACATTTTAGTTTATATATAATTGAATTATCTTAATTGGCTTGAATATTGTGTACGTCCTTTAATTACGTACACATGTATACAAATTGTAACACATGTAATTGAGTCATAATTTATGACTTTTATTGGTTTGTTCCGTACCATTTCATAATAACTAAAAAATTATCAATTAATATATATTATTTTTAAATAAAATAATATATTTTGTTATCCAATAAAATATGAACACAAGTAGCACACTTTAAATCTGTTACCAAAACTTATTGATATAAATGAAGTTAATCATTTGCATCAATTTAAATTTATGAGACCATTTTATTTTTATTATTTTATTTATAAAGTAATTAAGTAAGTTTTATTTTCATTACCTAAATCAAGTAATATAATTTAAAAAGATAATAGTTACTATTAAAAAACCAGCTTCAACAACTATTATCATTTCTTTAACAACCGCTAACTCCTCTAAAAAATATGTACAGATAATGTTAACTGATATGTTTGTTATATAGTATTAAACAGATGATTATATAATTTCATACAGTCATATATAAAGTTATACTATATTGTACAGTATAAAATTATATGGTTATTAAAATTTAGTATCAATGATGTGTATAAGTCTAAACCGTAAAAATCTACTTAGCATATTTGAAATTCTAATTCTAAAATATATGTTTTTTTATTTTTACTTTCATTTCAAATTAAAATATTTATTTTATTTTAATTTTAAAATATAAAAATAAATTAAATATTGATTTAAATAAAATTTTATAATGAAATTATTTTGATAAGTAATAAAAAAATTAAATACTACTTTAAATATTAATTATTTTATTAAGATAATTATCATTAATTTTATCCGATTATATTATACACATTATTACTAAATATTATATCAAATAATTATAATACAATTCAATATATTTCAATTTATTATAATTATACTTAGTTGTACACCAAACATAATTAGAGTTTTAACTTCCATAATTAGGAATTTATCACTAATGTTTCTAAGGTTTATTTATCTTTACTTATGCTCTTTATGTTTTTAAAATGAGCTCTAATGTCCTTAAGATTTATAATTAATATAATTAATGCCCTTAAATAGTTAACAACATTAACTTTTCATCTAATTATATACTCCATTTTTTCTATGGCTCTCATACCATATTATGAGTAGTTATTTTATAACGCTTGTTGTTACTTCTTGATATTATTATTTAAAGCCAAATCTTTGAGTTTTTTAATAAAATATTGTTTTATTTTTATAATTTCTTTATGTTTATGTTCATCCAAACTTGTGGCTAGTTTCTTTGTATTTATTTTCTTATTTTTTATTTTATAAATGTTATAAACAAATATTTAATCATTCAAGATCCTTAATTGACTTAAAATTATAATTATCATACTTAAATTTAATGGGTTTACCACGGTCTTCCCTTTCATTGTGTGTCTTCATTTGTTACACCTTATATGTCTCAACTTGCTCAAACCTTAATACATCCTTATTAATGGTGAAGTCTTTGCATCCATGCATAATATGATGTCCAAATTAGACTCACTAAAAGATAAGAAAATAATGATTACACTCTATTTTGTTCATAATATTAATAATTATTATAAATCTAAAAGCCAGCTAAAAATCTTGAAGAGAGTGTTAACTCCTCATAGTTTCTAGATACATAGTTACTGAATTAATAATTTTTAGAATAGAAAGGATGTTATTGTTGAAATTGTCTCTAACTAATAAAAATAAGGATTTATTTTATACGACAAATAATACTTGTTTATAATAATAAAAAATCATTGTTTTATCCATACTTTAATAATTTACCTAACTTTTTGCCTTTGGTTGTTGAATCAAAGTCTTTCATTTTCTTGGTATGTTATACTAATTGAAAATATGGGTTTTACATCTTTATTTTTTTTTGTCATTTTTTATCAATAATTCTTTTGATGGCATAGACGATGATGCATCTTTATGCTCTTGATCTCTAATAAAGTAAATACATTTGTGATCCTTAATGATTTTCTTGATGTAAAAAAAACATATTTCTTGTTTCTTGAAAAAATTTCAGGTTATTACTGTTAAAATTTGTTTCAAACTTATTGATTTTCTCACCATTGTCTTCACTAAGGGCCATATTACTATGAAAAAATTATTATAATCTTACTAGTCAAGTAATTTACTTTGACTTTAGAAGAATTATCAATTTTTTAAGTTCATAGTAAATTTGACTTAGCATCTATCATCTTATAATACATAATTCATATGCATTGAATTCCTTTTCTCAAAGAGCCATTGGTTATGTAACTTCGCTATTAGTGATGGAAATCCCTAATTTGATAGGGACTAACACAATCTTCTTCATTTCAATCCATTTCATTATAGTCCATAAGCGAACTAAAAAATCTGAGATAGACAAATTTGTCATCTGTTATGATATTCTTCCTATAGTTATTTGTAGCCTTCTTGAAATTTTTAAGAAAATAACTTAATTCATTTAAATTAATTCATGGATATAGGTTCTTAATTAGACTTGCATGGAAAGAATTATAAACAAAATGGATCAGCTTCTTTAAGAATATTAAATTTACTACCTATAGGGAATTCTTTTTCTATGATGTAAAATTTCATACGTTTGATATATTCCTAAGTAGACTTTATGGCTAAGTTATAAAGACACAACGATTGTAGTTTACTGAAATTTCTATATTAATATTTTTCGTCTTCAATGACTAATGTATTCCAGAGGGATGTTATCATGTATAATACTGGTGGTCGTATTATTTTTAATACGTCTATGAGAGTCATTTCTTTGAATAATACTAGTAGTTGTATGATAACTGTATTTTATATAGTTATTTTCATCTATTTTATTAATTATAATTGCTATGTTTTTCATATTTTTAGTTAATTTTAGTTTAATAAATTAGTATTTACTAATTTTTTTATATTTTAAGAAAATTAAATAATTTGTATCGAAAACTTAATAAATTGCAAATTTATGTCTAAAAATATAATTTCAAATAATAGAGTTCTTAATTACAATTTATAAAAGTCAAAAATATAATTTAAATTAAAATTGGACTCAATTTTAATTATTAAAAGTTTAATTTAAATTACAAAAGGGCTTAACTATAATTAAAGAAAGTAGAAAATGTAATTTGAATTAAATTTGTGGGTCAAAATGCAATTAATTAAAGTTTATTTGTCTGCGCATGTGAGAAGAAACCACACGCCACACACCACGTGTGAAACGTGGACCGTCCGATCAGCAAAGAAACGGCTACGATGCGCACGTCCCTATCACACCTGACCAACTTGCGTGAGTGTAGATTTTGTTCTTCACGCGGCTCGGTGCCCGAGTGGGGCCCACCTGTCGCGCAGGCTGGCGTTCAGGTGGAACCCACGTGTCTAACGTGTCCAGCCGCTGTCCCCCCCCACGTTACGCGCACCTCTCGTCCCGTGCGCCGATCCCTACGTGCAACTGGATCTTTAGCGAATGAAATGCTGCCACGTGTCCATACTAATCATTGCAGCGAATCAGAAGATGCCACATGTCCCACTTTATTTTGCAGCCAATCATGTGTTGACACGTGGCATGTTACGATGAGCACGAAAGCGTAGGATCACGCCCGTGTTGTAGCCGTTGTCTCCCGTGCGACAATCTATCGTGTGCCCGTTTCCCTTAGCCAATGAAATTCTACCATGTGTCCTCATTAAATCCTTGCAGTGAATCAGACGTTGACACGTGGCATGCACTTTGAATTAAAAAATCAGAACAACGCCTCTGTGTCTTACGAATGATTTTAAATATCAAAAATCGATACACGTGAGTTTTATTTTTCGATACAAATTTTTACGTGTTTATTAAAAAAAATGTAATATTTTAGTTGTATTTTTTTAGCTATAAATAGGGGATATTAAGATAGAGTTAAAAAAAATTTGGAGTGTTTAGTTTTTGAGATTTTTTGTATTGTTCGGTTTTGGACTACAGAACACGCAGAAGCCATTTTTTGGCTTTTGTTGTGTTCTGCGTGTGCCAAATATTTGTTCTAAGTAATGTTTTAATTTTCTGTGTTCTTCATCTTATTTTTCTAAAACTGTTGTAATTTTTATTTTAAATTTATGAAATAATTTAATTTTTCTAGGGTTGTATTTGATCTAAATTTATGAAGCTTTTATTTTAATTATTTTTGAACGATTTATAAGACCTTTGAGTTGTTTATTCTATTTTGCGCTTAATGCTTTTGATTATTTACGAATTTTATCAAATGATCTGTGGCACATAAATAAACTTGGAAGAGACATTTTTGTGTATATTGCTCATAGATAGAATGACATGTATGATGAAGGATAGGAATATACCCTAATTGCATGTGTGGCCATTTGAGAACTTAGAACGTAGTGAATCTTGGTGAATATAATTCTCATAGGAATATAGGGAATTAATTTAACGAGGTGTGTTTATACGGAGCTCGGAAGAGATGTATGAATAAAATTAGAAGTTTTCGATTGACAAATTAAATGTACTAAAAAATATAAATCAAAACAAAATAAAATGATTTGAGTTGATTAATTTTGGTGAAAAATTGCAATCCTAGATTTCTTTTATTTTGTTATTAAACTCTTTTCTTAACTTTGTTACAATCAACGATCGTTTTGAATAAAATCAGAGAGAGATAATTTTAGTACTCAACAAACTATAGTAACAAATCTCCGTGGGAACGATAACTTACTTATCAAATATTATTACTTGTGACCGTGTATGCTTGCACGTTTTTATGTTCTGCAAAACAGACAACATTGTACTTTCATATGGTTTTCAACCTGCTTAGTGGTGATGGTTATTGTTATAATGATACAGAGTAATTTTAGCTACATCCTTTAGAGTTATTAGTTTCGGTACTCTATAGTTGGCATAATTGTCTTCATCTTCTATTATATTAGTGAAAGTTTTAAGAGTTATTCCACTTGTTTGGTATTAAATATGTAACGACTATGTGACCTAATAAGTGCAGTTACCCCACTAGGGGGTAACGAGGTTATAGGAGTGGCTTGACAACGGCATGGGCCCAACGAGCTTGCTAATGCATACAATTCAATCAACCAGAGTACTTCGTCATACAATTGTGAGGTCTTAGATGTCAAGACCTAGTAAAATAGTGAGATCCTTACGTGATCACAATCCTCCCTCTCCATGGGCAGCCCAAGAAACTTATCCAGGAATCTAGAGCGACCTACTTATAACGACATTCCTATATCTATATGTAACGACCTAACAATGTAACGCTTATGGCTATCTACTTTCTATTTAAATTAAGGTCGTATATAATTTTATCATATATGTAATAGTATATCAAGGTTGTATGATACATGACATGTCACGTATGTTAGATATTACGCATATATATACCCCTTAAATAAGGAGAATACAGAATCCAATTCAGTTGTCTAAATTTATACTTCTCACTACAAATCACTAAAATCCTTAACATAAAAATTCTCTCCAAACAATTGGTGTTGTCTGTGGGAACTCAAATCTTTCTAGTCCGTAGTTGGCATTTGAGACCTGATCATATACTAAGAGAATTAATTTGTGTTTTGATTTGCATGTCGTCAAATGGATTGTCCATTTATGATCGATGAACAGATAGACAACCATACGTTATTGGCTCAATAATTCGACCTTAACGATAGGGCATCTTCTTCCTCGACCTTCAGGTCATTGACAGATTATAATTTAGTAATTGCCTCAACAAGCAAAAATCGAGCTTGGAGCCTTCACGATATGGGCCCATCCATACGAGACATGCGACCTTTAGGTACTTCCCTGAATTGTAGTACGAACAACCCTCCATCTGAAAGAGATGCAATGAAAAAAGAACTTCAAAAAAAATAACAAAATTATAACCAGCCTTCATAGATTGACGAAGGGAGAACGACAAATTAAGATCCCGGTTAGAACAAAACATATGTTCAAACACAGGGAGTTCATTCTACACACCAAGTAGTTCCCATATGGTACGTTAACCCTATAAAAAGGAATGTATCTCTTGTGTCTATGAACCTCATCGACACATAGATGTTGAACAACGTCCCTAAATAGCTCATGATCCTCATTTCATTGTGGGGACCTCCCAAGTAAATCCTCCCACTTACAAATTGTTGTCTCTTTTAGGAGAACATAAAACGTGCAAGTATATATGGTCACAAGTAATAAAATTTGATAAGCAAAATATTGTTCCCATGGAGATTTGTCACTACAGTTTGTTGAGTACTAAAATTATTTCACTCTGATTTCATCCAAAACAATCGTTAATTGGAACAAGTTAACTAAAGAGTTTTATAACAAAATAAAAGAAATCTAGGATTGCAGTTTTCACCAAATTAATTCACTTAAATCATATTATTTTTTCTTGATTTATATTTTTTTAGTAAATTTAATTTGTCAACCAAGAACTTATAATTTTATCCATACATCTCTTCCGAGCTCCGTATAGACACACCTCACTAAATTAATTCACTATATTCCTATGAGAATTAAATTCACCAAGATTCATTACATTCTAAGTTCTCAAGTGGCCACACATACGATAAAGGTATATTCATGTCCTTCATATATACATGTTATTCTATCCATGAGAAATATACATAAAAATTCCTCTTCTAAGTTTATTTAAGTGCCACGGATCATTTGATAAATTTTCCAATAATCAAAATCATTGAGTACAAATAGAATAAACAAATTAAAAGTCTTATAAATCTTTCAAAAATAATTAAACCCAAGATTCATAAATTTAGATAAAATGAAACCCTAGAAAAATTAAATTACTTCATAAATAAAAATTAAATTACAACACTTAAGGAATATTCACTCAAGAACACAAAGAAAATTAAAACATTTCTGCTCCTAAATTTTTGGCACACACAGAACACAACAGAAGCCATTTTTGGCTTCTGCGTGTTCCATATTCCAACCCCAAAATGAACCAAAAACTAAACTCAAAACTTTTCAATTTATAATAATAATCTCCTATTTATAACATCAAATCTCTAAAAAATAAATACATTTAAAAATATATTTTTCTACACCAGGGGGACAAAAACGTATGTCAAAAAGAATAAATTAATCCGCATGGGGGACAAGAATATTGAGACACGCAAAACAGGGGGAACATGCGCCATTTCTTGATTTCTTTTCAATTCAGGCTGCCATGTGTCATGATCTGATACGCTACAAGAAATATTGGGACATGTGGCAGCCTTTAATTGATAGGAGGAACGGGCGCACATGACATGGGTCGCACGTGATAATGACGATGAGACATGTGGGGGAAAGTGGCTGGAAACACGTGTGTGGTTCCACGTTTTGTGCTCATAAAAAACGTGCCATGTGTCAGCATATGATTCGCTACAAGAAATGGTGGGACACGTGCCAGACTTTGAATGGTTGGAGGGAGAGAATGCACGTGGTTGTGCCACACGCGAGACATGTGGGTCCCACCCTACACGTGGGCCTACGTGACAAGTGGGACCCACACATCACATCGAGCAATGTGCACCAGAAAACTGTGTCCCCTCTCTTTTGTCGGGTTTGCAATCCACGCACCTCATCGTAGCCGTTGATTTCTTGATCGAACGGTTGGTGTCGCGCGTTCATGATTGCCCCTGTGGCCTCTTTTTCCTACGCAGAAAATAAATTTCCTTAATTGCATTTTAGCTCTCCAATTTAATTCAAATTAACTTTTAAACTTTCTTTAATTGCAATTAAGACTTTTTTTCTAATTTAAATTAACTTTTAAACTTTTGTTAATTACAATTAAGCCCGATTTTAATTCAAATAATATTTTAGACTTCTATTAATTGCAATTAAAGACTCTTTTATTTTAAATTATATTTTTAGACATATATTTGCAATTAAGTGATTTTTCCATTCAAATTCTTTAATTCTCTAAAAAATATATTCCTTAAAAATAAACAGTAAATATTAATTCATTCCATTTAAAATTAACTAAAAATGTAAAGAACATAGGAATTATAATTAATAAAATATCTGAAAATAACTACATAAAATACAGTTATCACGAACCTACAATTCATCCAATCCATCCTTATAACTCAAGCAACAAATTGGACAAAAAATTAAAAGAGATGGAAGAAAAAATGTGGATAAGAGTTAATGATAGGCTCAAAGAGCAGGAAAAGTCAAATATGTGGGATGATATTGAAAATGTTTGCAATCAGTTATCCACATCACCTTTCTTGGATGTCATTGAATTAACATTACCTCCACCAAAGTTTAATGCCGCCAAATGTCCCACGTATAAAAGAACTAAAGATCCGGTGGTGCACTTTCTTCATTTCAAAATGGTCATGGCAGTAGTGAGTCTATCCGAAGACAAGCGGGAATCAATGTACTACAAACTATTTACAGCCACCTTCCAAGACTCGACCCAACAATGGTTCATGGAGTTTCCCCTAAGAGTATTGTTAGCTTTGATGCTTTAGTCAAAGTATTTGTCACTAATTACGCTTGTAATAAACCAATCAAGAAAGAGTCTCACCACTTGTTCTCAATAGTCCAAGAGGAAGAAGAGACAATCGAAGCTTACATACGGAGGTTCAAAACAGAGAAGATGAAGATTAACCAATGCCCTAACAAAAACTACACCACACTCCCTAGAGGTAGTTTATGAGGAAACTCAAAAATTATTCAATGTGGAAAGGGAAATGAAATCGAGTAAAGGGTTGGTTAACAGAACTCAAATAGGTCCAACCCCATTAAAAGAGAGGAGAACAAAAGGCCTACCAAGGATGAACGTATTTTTTTTCCTCACTTCAAACCCACCCTAAGGCCAAAAGGCAACTCGGAGACTTGGGGTTGTGCCTTATCTCCCTTTCGAAAACCGCCCCTACAAGTCACGTTGCCGAAGCAATGCATCAAATGGAGTGTCTTCATAACGTCAATTGGCCACATGCCTCTGCTTAGAAACCCCAATAAGTATTGCACATTCCATAGGGACACGGGGCATTGGACCCAAGATTGTTGCCACCTAAAGTGGGAGATTGAGCACCTCCTTTCAGAAGGATACCTAAGGGACATCATTCATAAAACCAGAACCCCTCAGGAAGAGGCTCAGAAAGACAACCCTAATCAAAGGATCATAGTGCCAACCAACCCAATTCGTAGGGAACCAAATAGAGCACATCCTGTCCCACCTGGGGATATGCATATAACACACACCATTCATGGCGAACCTATTATGGCAGGCCATACCAATAACTCTAGGAAAAGGCACGTGAGAGAGGCTTGAGATACGGGGCGTTTGGTCTATAATCTAAGACCTGAGGGCCCATTTTACCCAATTACTTTTGAAGGTTTAGAGTGCCTACCTCCTCATGATGATCCTTTAGTGATCATTGTGAAAATAACTCATTATGAGGTGCGTCAAATATTAGTCGACAATGGTAGCTTATTCGACCTCTTGTACTTGTCTGCTTTGCTCGACATGGGTATAGATCCTAAAGAGATCACTCAGCAACAAATGTCATTGGTTGGATTCAATAGTAGTGTAACGATGTCGGTAAGGACCATACATCTACCCATGTCAGTAGAAGGCGCTATAATTTTGACAAACTTTGTTGTTTTGAACACTTCCAAACCTTATAATGCAATTTTGGGCCACCTATGGATACATAAAATGAAAATGATGCCTTTAACATACCATCAATAGATTAAATACCCTATCGTTGATGGGGTAAGAGAAATTGAGGGGGAACAAGATAGGGCACAAACCTGTTACAACGCCATTATGAAGAACGTGCTACCTCAATCTTCAAAATAGAAATTAAAGAAAAAAGGTCATCCCAATGAAATTAAGAAACTGCGTACATATGAACATGTTACGATGGAATTCCATAATGAATATGATGTCGTTCATATAGGGGCAATGCAGAACGATTGATCTATAAAAATCAATTATGAACTACCTTTTTTTCATTCAAAGTTACTCCTATTGATTTTTTAAAGAATAATGAGGATTTTTTTGCTTGGAACCCTGAGGACATGCCCAACATCGACCCTAATATCTTCTCTCATAAGTTATGCCTGGATCATACCAAAAATCCGGTCCAACAAAGAAAGCGGAGATTTTCTAGAGATAAGAGTGAGATCATCAAAAAGAAGGTAGAGTCCTTGAAAAGTGTAGGTTGGGTCCGCAAGGTCATGTACTCAACCTGGCTGTCAAATGTGGTGTTAGTGAACAAAGTGGGAGTTGAACATAGAATGTGCGTGGATTTCATTGATTTGAATATGGCAACTCCAAAAGATTGCTTCCCTTTGCCGAATATTGACCAATTGGTAGATGTCACAGCTTGGTTTGAATCAATCATATTTATGGGTGCCTATTTAGGCTACCATCAAATTTGAATGCATCCCAAAGATGAAGAAAATATGGAATTTATCACGGAAGAAGGGACATTTTGCTACACTAAGATGCCATTCGGTTTGATAAACGCTAGTGCCACCTATCAGAGAATGATGAATAAAATGTTTTGAAACCAAATTGGATGAAATATGGAGATGTATGTCGATGACATGATGGTCAAAACCAAATGTGCTAAAGACCATGTCTCTGACCTGAAAAAGGTGTTTGCCATAATTCGAAATTATAAAATGTGTCTTAACCCAAAGAAGTGTATATTTAGAGTATCCTCGGGGAATTTCTTAGGGTACTTGGTGACATCTAGAGGCATAAAAGACAATCTAGCTTAAATCTCAGCCTTGGTCAACATGAAGTCCCTTTGTTACCTCAAGGAAGTCCAAGAGTTGAATGGAAGTATCGCGGCATTAAGTCGCTTCATTTCTAAGTGCACCGAAAAATGTCTACCATTCTTTTGATTGTTGTAAAAGAACACAAAATACGTTTTGGTTAATGAGTGAGAAAAATCCTTTCAATCTATTAAGGATTACTTGGGGAAAGCACCCATTTTGGCTAATCGTATGGTAGGAGAAGATCTGTATATGTACATGTCTTTCAAAAAAAAGTTGTCAGTGTCGTATTGATGACGGACAGAGAGGGAGCCCAACACCTAGTGTACTACGTGAGTCATTCGTTTACAGGGGCACAATATTGATATCCTCATCTAGACAAGACAACCTTCACAATAAGAATGATGGAACGAAAAATCAGGCATTACTTTGGTACACATAGGGTAGTGGTCCTCACCATGTACCCCTTGAAAAACATTTTGGGTAAACTAGACCTTTTTGGGTGTCTTTCTCAAATAGCCATTGAGTTGAGCGAATTTGAGATACACTATAGACCTCTGGCCACTATCAAGGGACAAGCCCTTGTAGATTTTGTTACGGAGTGGACACAATAGGATACCTAGAAGGGAACCCCTATACATGCGATAAAATCAAACTTCTTGGGAGAAGCATTTCCCCCTTAGATGGAGTTATGGAAGGTGTACATGGATGGAGCAAGAAATTCACGAGGGGTAGGAGTTGGAATCATAATATTCACCCCAAGGGGAGGTCTAATAGAATAATGGCTTTGAATCACTTTTCAAGCAACCAACAATGTTACTGAATATAAAGCCCTACTCTTGGTGTTGCAATAATTAATAGCCCTTGTAGCCATATATATAATACCTTGTCAACAGTATCCTCCTGGAAGACAAACACTTAACTCAAAAAATAACAATGAAAGAAAAAAAGTATGTCATCATCCAGGGAGTCTTGTATAGAAGGAATTATGGTGGCCCATGGTTGAAATGCCTACCCACGGCTGAGGCTTAGATGGTCTTGAGCGACTTACATGATGGCCAATGTGGAGCTCACTCTAAAGGAAGAAATCTTTCACAAAGAATTATCCAACAAGGTTACTATTGGCCTACCCTTCTCAAAGATTGCATCTCTTGTATCAAAAGGTGTGATAAGTGTCAAAGACACGCCAATGTGCCACACCAACCAAATGTCGAATTGAAACCTATTGTCAGCCTATGGTTGTTTTAGAAATGGGGGTTAGATATTGTAGGACCATTGCCTATCGTATCAGGCCAAAGAAAGTTCCTCATCATAGCAACTGATTATTTTACTAAATGGATAGAGGTAGAACCTTTAGCTCGAATCCAAGAAAAAGATGTGGAGAGATTCATATGGCGTAATATCATATGTTGGTACAGACTACCTCATGAACTAGTCATCGATAATGGTAGATAGTATACTTGACAAAATCTAATATCTTTTTATGATGAGAAAGGTATAAAATTATCCCATTCCACCCCTTACCGACCACAAGAAAATGGTCTAGCCGAATCGTCTAATAAGACACTCATAAGTATACTACGAAAATGTTTGGAAGGAGACAAAGGAAAATGGGTCGATCAACTACCCAGAGTTATTTGGGCCACAAGGACTACTCCCAGAACGTCAACAAGGGAAACTCCTTTCTCCCTTGTTTATGGCACTGAAACGGTCATACCTTTTGAGATATAAGAACCAACCCTCTAATCCAGTATCACGCAATATGATAATGATCATTTAAGACCGGAGGACCTGCTGTTAACTGAAGAAAAAATAGAAGAAGCCTTGATAAGACTTGAGTCATAAAAGAGAACACTCCAAAAAACATATAACAAGTTTGTTAAGCACAAGAGTTTCGGTATAGGGGAGTGATCTTACGAAGAACCTTGGGCAACAAAGTCGAAACTAGCATAGGAAAATTTTCCGCAACATGGGAAGGTCCATATCATATATTCGATATCACCCATATAGGCTCTTATTTGATAGAACGTGAAGATATAACGGAGGCCCTGAATTGGAATGGAGAACTCCTCAAAAAGTACTGCATGTAAAGTTGATGTTTTATATATAACAAGTGCAATATCTTTTGATTAATTGTCAATATATTTAATGAAACCCCATGTTATAAGCAGTCATTCGACCTTCTTACTTAGGATGTGAGATTCATCGCATGCCTCATGATTAGATGAGTCCCCCGACCCTCCCACTTGAGATGTGAAGTACGTTCCAAGGAGCACATACAAAGGAATGGACGCTCACCCTTGTATTACGCACACCTCCTATGACTTAGTTCATGAAACCCCAAGTCAGAAATAGTCGAATGACCTTTTTACTTAGGATGTGAGATTCATCCTATGCCTCATGATTGGAGGTGAAGTCCTCTAACCCCCTACCTGAGATTCAAAATATACTCGAAAGAGTACATGCATAGGATGGACATTCACCTCCCCACATAGCATATCTCGGGCACTTTATTTTATGCCCCCAAGTTGGAAAACATCATTAGACCTTCTTGCTTGGAATACGGGACACGTCTTATACCTCATGATTGAAGTTGGAGTCCCCTAACCCCCCCCCCCCCATCCACTTGAGATACAGGATATTTCTTATGCCCCATAATTGGAGGTGGAGTCCCCTGACCCCCCCCCCCCCCACTTGAGATGCATGATACGTTTTATGCCTAATGATTGAAGTTGGGGGTCCCCTGACCCCCCCCCCCCCCCCCCCCCCCCACTTGAGATGCGAGATATGTCCTATGCCTCATGATTGGAGGTGGAGTCCCCTAATCCCCCCCTTGATATTCAGGATACATTCTATGCCTCATGATAGAAGGTGGAATCCCCTCACTCCCTCCCACTTGAGACGTCAGCTATAATTTTTTATAATATTGCAGGGAAAGTATAAGCGTTCTCAAAACCACTCTTCATTATTCAAGATAAGTAAAAAATTAAATAACATAAGTTTTAATGATTCATAAACCCATCACGTGATTAGGTATTACAAATTATTACGAGCATTATTACACATGAATATTGCATTCCTTCATGATAGAAACTTCATGTCTATTTTTTATCGAGTGCCCTATGTTTCCATTATTCAACTAGTTTACGTAAACCATCTCATTCTTCTTTATATCTCTCTTATTCAAGATGTGACAATTTTAAATCTTCAGTGAATCCGCTAACTCTTATTCCAGAACTTTACACATCTTAGCCTCTTTTTTTGAATCCTTTGCCAAGGCTACGACCTGCGATCAAAGGTATGTCACACAGATTAGTAATAAAATTGATAATGTTATAAACTTTTACATCAATAAAGTATCAATAAAGAAATACTTACATCGAGCATACACATCGTTATCATATGCTAAATCATCTCTCCCTCTCTCTTGCGGGCTGTATAGATAGGCATACGGTCTTTACCCAAAATAGTGATATAATTCCTCTTGCGCATGAGCAACATTAAAAACTCCATTTTTGAAGAGATCGTTAATACCACTAGCCTCACCCTTCTCTTTTTTCATAGGATATATACTTTGCAAAGGGCTCATACCTTCCCTTAACGAGGATAACTCCTCATTCAGAGGTGATTTATCATCAGATGATTTGTTCACTTGTAGGGGAGTAGACACCTTGTCCTGAGCTGATTTAGAGAATGTTGAGCATTTCTCATCTTTTCCTCTCTTTATGACTTTAGAGGCGGCCTGATTAATCTCTTCATTGTGAATGGGAGAAATAGCTCGTTTCTTTGTATTAGATGCAACTTGCATAGCAAATAAGGTTGTTGGATTAACCTTCTAGTCACGCCAAGAAATAGATCATTTCCCTATAACGGGGAGTGCTCTTGCGGATGGAGATGACCTTATTTCAAATAAATCATACATGTTTAATTTGCTATAATCCATTTGTATGTTAAAACGGCCTATGATGAAATGATGAATGCCATTAGGTTGCCCGGTTTTATTTTTAATTCAAACTATATAAATGCGGCCTCAAATGTTCAGAGTTATGTGTATTACACGAATGGTAAATGAAAAAAAAATCAAACCAAATATATAGAAGTAAATAGCCACATTTAATGAAGCCAATTTAAATTCCCAAAATATTCGATTACACTTGTCTTTACAAAATGATAAAATAAATCCCTCTCACGAGGTGGCTTCTTCTACCACACCCTCGGGTGGATAGTTGTGAGCGACATCAGTATTGTGAGGTAAAGCTTATAGATTAGTAGTTCCAAGTGGCTTAGACCAACTACTCTGAAAAGCTCGCATCAAAGCCAAGTAAGGCGCATTCAAATCTATCTTTTCAGCTTGGGTCCTTAGATTGCTCACCATAAAGCTAACACCATTGCGATAAGCTTTGGTGCACTCCACCTTTAAGGTGTCAACCATCGTAGATAGTGAGCTAACTTGAACCGACATGGCACTCAACTGGTTTTGAATAGCACAATTTTTCTCCTCGGCCTCTAAGGTGTCGGCTTTTTGCAGCTTCTCCACCTTGTCAATAAGCTCGTTCTTAAGATTCAAAATCCTTTTATCTTTTTTGGCTATCAAGATGTCTTTGTATTTTTCCAGTTTCTCGTACTTGGCTAATTGAAGACGACTAGTTTGAACCTCGCGCTTATAGCCTCTAAGGGATAGCTCGCCTTTTCTCGCCAAGCATACCATCTGCATATGAGATTAGTTAAACAATAGTTAGATAATAATAATAAAATATATATATCCAAAAAATATGAAACTATCTACCTCAAAAAGACGGTCTGTAATGAGCTCCTTATTAGTCCCTCATTCGCTCCTCTTAGCCGCCCTAACTTGCGACCTCTCAACATCTGCACCAAAATGCTGAAACATATCCTATTTAAGATTTGTTTGCCCAAAGATCCTCTCACTAAAGTAAGTGGCAGGGGTATCTAGGACCATTGCATCCTTCAAGACGAATTCGTCAAATTTGAAGTCGTACATATCCATGGCTTCCATACTGGGGGTATACTCTTCCCTGACCTTCCTCTTCTTTGAAACCTAAAGTCTGTGAGGTAAGGACAAGCTCAGATTATCCGAAACCACTTGATACATTACAACCTCGGTATATGGGATGACCTCTAAGTCCACGAAGAGATCTACGTCCTGAGTCGACGAGGGGGACATGTTTTCCAAGCGAGGGTATGTGGGAGCCAGATCCTGAACACCCGTGGTCTTGATCAAGTATTCTAAATCAACAGGTGAGTAATCCATGCCTGCAAAAGAGATAACATCAGTAAATTTTTCATGAACACCAGTTTAAACTTCACCTCCTAAACAGAGGACGACCTTGGTATTCATTTAAATAATTTTGTCATACCCCAGACTTCTTTAAACAGGTTACAGTCAAGATGTCATGATAGATTTTATGTGAAGTGTTCTGTAATTCAATTTGTCTTATTTTTTCTTTACCGCCAACATCAATTTGCTCATAAGCTTGTTGGCTCAAGGTTGTGAAGTATGTCGAATAGGAAAGTCCACCTTATCTCCCCAAATGTCCCTGACAATGTAAAAATACTTGTCTTTCCAACCAGATCTATTATCGGGGAGTTTGAGATACAACTCATGGCCAATGACACAACCCTTTATGTAAGCCATTCTTATTTAAAAAATATAAAAACCTTAAATCGTCACTAGTGAGATTTATTCCATGTTCCCCAGTGGCCACTGAGAGACCTAAAAGAGTTCGTCATATGTTTGGGTTTATTTGTGCAAAATTTATGTCAAAAGTACTCAAATTAAGAGCTACTAATTTAGGGAAGGTACAACAAAGACCAATCTTAAAGGCCACTAGATGAGCGAAAACCGACATCGTCGATTCTTGCCAATACTTTGGTTTTAATATTTATAAAACTCTCGCAAGTGCACGAATCATTTCGAAGAAAATGATAAGTATACTCCCAAGGTCGATCTAAGGAAGGAATGTATGTGGTTTTTAATTTATTATTCAAACTTTTTAAAAACGAAATTAAATCCTAAACATCCTGTCACGATAGTTTGGTTTTTGTGTTCCTAATCTAATAACATAAAATAAACATATATACAGATTAATTAAATATAATCTAATAACATAAAAATAAACATAGATACAAATTCAATAAATATTTATCTAAAAATAAATACAAATACAGATTCAATAAATATTTATGCAAATTTTATCATTTATATTAGTGGAGTATTTATGGATATAATAACTAAATTAATTATACTTGCTCATATTATCTAGGTTATTAAAGATATAAATTGATATTTTATTGATTTTCTCTTTTTTTATATAAATACCACCTTTGGTGGGGTTAGATATTCTTTGTTAACTAAACAAATCAATTAACACCTATGGGTGGGGTTGATAACTAATTTGGTTAATTAAATTAATTCCTTTTTCTAAGAGATTGAAAATGAACCATTTAAATGCCACCTTTGGTGGGGTTAGACAATTTAAACATTATTCAAGGTGTCCAAATTAAACATAAGAATTTAATTATTCGAGTACTAACTTTCAAGTTTTAAAACCACTATTGAAAACATGTTGTCAATACATTTTCACATAATAATTCTTATAAAAACTTTTGAAATAGAGTTTCACTCTAACTACCGGGCGATTGTACCAACAAATAAAAGAGCACTACTCTAAATTAGACCGGATAACTAAACCTTAAAATCTAATTTTCAGGTTTAAGTTTGTAATGAAAAATAATATATTTCTCTCTAACATTCTTAATATAAAATCTTGAATAAAAACAAAATCAATTCATTTTAAAGATTTTTACCTATTTAATATTTCGCAAGCATAACAACGTCATTATTACATCATGTTTACTAAACAGCCAGCATAGTTAAATTTAACCACAGACACATTAAATATAACATGTAAGAATAAAGCACAAAAATAACTGTAAAGAAAATAAAATCCTTACAGAACTTCGACGCTATCCCCGTAGCTAGAAAACCTCCAAGCGGAATTTGCACTTCCATTTATTGAATCAAAAAGCTAAATTATTACAAAAACATTACAAGTTCCTCTCAAAAAGAGAAGAACTCTACAACTAAGAGAATTGAACTAAAAACTAAGAGAAAAACTAAGAAAAGCTTAGAAACTAAGAAAAACTTAAAAACTAAGAAATGAGAGAAAGAAAGAAGAGAGAAGTGTGTTTTGAAGGTGTGATTTGAAGTGAAGGGAAGGGGGTATTTATAGATGAGGATGGAGAGAAAAAAATGTTAAAAAAATGTTAAAAAATGTAAAAACGCGTAATGGAAATGTTAAGGTCATTAATGACGTCAGCATGACGTCACGGGGGCGGCTGCACGTGAAAAATGGGGCAAAAAGGCATTGGGCGCGTGGAGGGGGGCTGCTGAGCGCTGCCCGCGCGCGCGGATGGGCAGGTCAGCGCGCGCGGGGCGCGTGCGGCATGGGGCGCTGGGGCGTGCTGGGGCGTGCTGGGGCGTGCTGGGGCGCGCTGGGGCGCGCGGGCTGGGGCGTGCTGGGGAGCGCGGGCTGGGGCGCTGGGCTGCGCGCGCGACTGGGCTGCGGGGCGCGATTTCCGTCTTTTTGACATTTTTGACCTTTTTGACCCATTTTGTCCAATTTTTCCATGTTTGTTGAGTTCACCCATATTCTCCCTCTTCTTTTTAGAATTAGGTATTTTGTAGATGCTGACACGGGAATCCTGATAACTGGACCCTGTGAAGATGAGGCTGACTCCACCTTGGACCCTGAGGAGGTAGGAAGAGCGAGGATGCCTTCCCTAACGACCCTTGAGATAGGACTATTGTCGCTACTCCCTGACATCTTAAGCTGCTTGGTTTGTAATGACCCAGATGAAACACGACTTGACACAGGGGATACATTTTTGGACGGATCCCCTTTCGAAGACCTATCCACTTATTTTCCCTTATAAGACATAAAAAATGAGATAAAAGATGAAAAAGAATTACCTAAACAATAATAAGGTCGTTCAAATAGAGAAGTACCAAAATAACAATGAACTGATTCCAAATAAACATCGCTATATGAACGAGCTAAAATACCTACCAAGTAATTTTAAAAATGGTCATATCGGAAAAGAAATGATGTATGAGTAACTAGTGGGCTGAAACTCTTTGGAGATAAATTTTCGTTAAAGCAAGTAGGGTAAGAGTAAAATTCTTCACTATTTATAAAGGAAAAGTGAGAAGTTGAAAGGTCTCCGCCAGAATAAAATTAATTAAAAGAATACTATATAATTAAACAACCTTGCGACCAGAAGTTGTATCATCTGAGTGGCCGTTATATACTTACATTTAATTGAATAATTTTATTTAAAGTATAATAGATGACCAAATATTATTCCCTTGACTTCTCAAAATCAAGAGAATATGAGAGTTCATGTTTGGTATTAAATATGTAATGGACATGTGATCTAATAAGTGCAGTTACTCCTCTAGGGGTAACGAGGTTATAGGACTGGCTTGACAATGGCTCGAGCCCAGTGAGCTTGCTAATGCATACAATTCAATCAACCAGAATACTTCGTCATACAATTGCGAGGTATTATAACGACCTTCCTATATCTGTATGTAACGACCTAACGATGTAACGCTTATGGATATTTGCTTTTTGTTTAAGTTAACTTCGTTTATAATTTTATCATATATGTAATAGTATATCCAGGTTGTATGATACATGCCTTGTCACGTATGTTAGATGTTACGTATATATATACCCCCTTAAATAGGAAGAATATAAAATCCAATTCAGTTGTCTAAATTTCTACTTCTCACTACAAAACACTAAAATCCTTATCACAAAAATCCCCTCAAACACTACTAAATCTGATGATAAGTCTTTTTTCGTCTTCTTTTCATGCTTCTTTAGCAAAATTGAGCTTTTCCTTTTTCTTTTCAGAGATGTTACTACTTCTTTTGAATTGTTAGGTTTTTGCTTCTTATTTTGAATTCCTTCTTCAAAAGTTTTACTTTTTCTAGAATAAATCTCTGATAAGGATTCCTCTTTAGAGCTTTTTGACTCTAATGGTCATTTTGAACAGTTAAGTTCTTCCTATTTAATTTATGTCTTCAAAAGAAACTTCTTTTAAGTATAAAAGCTTGAATTGTTACTGGAGGATTTTTATCTCATTTTCTTATATCTTGATCTTGATATCAAGATGTTCTATTCCTACAAAAATAAAAATAGTTAAAGGTGTTAATTCTCTTGTAAGAGTATCTGCTAAACTATTATTGTTTCTTGAAAGATGTTCGATATCAAAATTATAATGGTTAAACCATTATTGTCATCTAAATAATCTTCATTATTTATAATCACCTATAATATTAGTCCTTAAAAAATAAAAAAAATTCATGTTATCAATGAATCTGAAACTTATTACATATATTGTAAATTTCTTAATATCTTTTTTGACAACTAAATATTCCTTTTCATTACAATGATAATTTAATTATGGATCATGGAAAACTTCTTATGTATATATACAAAGATATTCATCTTTGTCAAAAAATTTAAAAGATATTCATCTTTATCATTTTTCTTTACTTTTAAAACTATTACCAAATATCCATGTGATGCATCTGTTTCAATTATCATTTTATCATCTAAACTTGGATGATATAAGGTTGGAAAATGTTATACATGTGCTTTTACCTTATCCATGTATAAAGTATCTTGTTCTATCTATTTCCAAATATGATTTTTTTTTAATTTTATTTATAAAGGTTTTCGCATTTATAAAAGTTTCTTGATGTATATTTTAGCATACGTTAAGCATCCTAAGAATCTTTGTAATTTATTTTTATCTTTTAGTTTACTAGTAAATACTTGAATATTATTTAGTATATAGGGCTATAGATTATGTTTTTCATCTTCAATTTTTAACCCTAAATACTTAATCTTTTTCTTAGAAATTATTGTTTTCTTCTCAGAAAATACGATGTCTTATTTCCTGTATTCTTGTAGAACATTCATAATATCCAAATAATTTTTATTTAATTTATTACTAAAAACTAAAAAATCATCTATGTAAACACAACAATAATTTTTTAAAGATATTGTCCATATACATTTAAAAGATACATGCAACTTGTTTTAATTTGAATGGTACAAAAATCCATTGAAATTGTCCTTAAGAGCAACTAAATGTTGTTAGTTTTTGAGATTTCTCATCCAATCTTATTTGTCAAAATTTAATTTTGTAATCAAAACTTGAGAAATATTTACTATTAATGATAATAATTATCTTTTATTTGGAATAAAGTATCCATCATCAATGGTTTATTTATTCAATGCTTTGAAGTTTATTACCATTTTTTTTCTTTTTCTTTTTCTAGTTTCTTTTTTAACTAAGAATGTTTGATTAAAGTGTGGTGAATTATAGGTATTATGATTTTTAGTTCCAAAAGTTCTTGAATTTGTTTTTTAGACTCAATCATGTCTTTTGGAGTATAAATTATAGGTTTTACTCTAATAGCTTTGTTAGAATTTATGCTTGTAATAATTTTAGATATAATTACTTTCGAATCTAAAATATTATCTAAGCTTATTGTTTTTAATAATTCTCTAATACCTATTAAGGTTTTATCTTACTAAATTTCATTAAGAAAAGAGTTTTTTTCTCTTCTATATCTAATGAAATATTTTTTAAATAAGGTTTTTGTTGCTCACTTGTATCAATCTCACCCCGTTTTTACTTTTTATGTTGTTGCATAAAATGTGATTTTATACACTCAAAGCTTTTCTTATTTTTGACACATAAATTTTTTCATCATCTAATGTCCTTAGACTTATTTTGTCAAAATATTATATAAAATATTGATATAAGTTTAGGAAATTATTTCATAAATAAATCAATTCCTATTTTTTGTTAATACATGGTAAGAATATGAAATTTCTCTCATCCTATCATTATATATGTATCTTTTAAGACTTTGTTAAGATTTATTATAGTATTGTTAACAATTCTTATAATTAAATATTTTGGTGCTTATTTTTAGTGTTCTTCTAGGAATATATATTTACTAGATATACACGTACTAGTTCGTGTATCTATATATGCATATAGATGTTAACTTATCTAACCCTTTAAATTTGAATCCTATCTTAATATAAGTATTGTTTGGATTTGTAATACTATACAAATTATTTATCTTCTGTTGAAGAGTATTCATACTCTGAGTTAATTATTTTTTCCTCAGTTTCTTCTAATAGATAAATATTATAAGTATCATCTATATATGATTCTTATATTAGTTCTAATTCAATCTTAAAAGCTTCTTTTAATATTTTTGCTTTTTGTTAAAATTTCTTTTTAAATTCTTTTTTATGTTGAAACCTGTTTGGACATTCATCAACGTAATGTCCTTTCTCTTACAGATACAAGATCTATATTTCTTTTTTCCTTATGGAAAATAATTTTTGTTGGCTTACATTTTTTCTCCTAAAATATATTTTTCTTTAAGTCTTTTGTTATACTCTCTCTCATATTTTTTAAATTTATATCTTTTGAATGTTTTTTACTTTTATAATATTGCTTGTAAGATTTTATGTTACATCTATATTTTTCTATCATTCTAAAATCTATTTTACAATAGATTTTATCATCTTCTCTTATTTATTTATATTCCTATATTTCTTAATATTTAATGATAATCTAATTTTTATGACTTCTTATTCTTTCTTCTAAAGTGTATAATTTTTCTATTTTTTTATTCCATCATTCTGTTATAGTTTTATGTAATGTTAAAGGTAATTTCTAAAACAATATTTCTTTATATTTTTTTTTGTATAGGTAGTAATTTATAATAATATATGTCATATTCACAAATAAAGAAATATATATAATACATGTGACATATTTTCATATTTGTTAAATTGCATTTGATTTCCTCAATTTCATTTTTACTAAATTCAGTAATATGTCTACTTTTGTCTTCTCCAATAAATTTATTATGTATGTTATTTACTACAATATCTAAATATTTCTTACTTGTATGATCATTCCCCTAAATTTGTAAATATTATTGTTCTGTTAAATTTATAAATCAATTTTTTACGTTTTCTGTCATTTTGTGAGCTACTAAGACTCTACAAGTCGAAAGGTTTGATTGTATATTTGAAGAAAGTTTGTATGATTATGATTTTATCACTAGACCATTCATCTAAAACTTTTTTCCTATCTCTTATACAATCTAAATCTAAATTACCATATCTATAATTTTCATGAAGTTTGAATTCTGGTGGGATATTATTTCTAGTTTTCCAATGTAATTCTTCTTTCATTTTAGGTTGTTATTTTTTTTCTATAAGGGATGTCAGGTTGTTCTCATCTTTACCTATTTATTTCTTCTCTATATGGGTCAAATATTCACTCTTGATAAGAAATCAGTAGTGAAATTGGTTTCTTATAATTTTTTGGGATCATATTTTCAAATTCAAAATCAATTTCATTAATTATTGTCATATCATCTTTATCTTTATTTATATAAAGTTTTTCATTATAATGTTTTCCTAGCTATTCATATGTTAAGATTAACAAAATAACTAAGTTTTCTATGTTTCTATTCTCAGGGTTCATAAACTATCCTTCTAATTCTTTTATATATTTCATTAAATTGAGATTATAGCTTATTTTTTATTTTAGATTTTTTGTCATTCTTTCTATTCTCATTCCTAAATATCAATACTTCTAATATCCTAGGTGGTTATTCTTTTAATCCTATAAATGGATCAAACTTGTAATTTATGATTTTATTGTCCCTGTGTATGTTATATACATTATTTCTTAATTCTATAAATTCCTTATATATGTCTTGTTTTAATTTATTATTATAACCATATTCTTTTATTTATTTTAGGAGTTCTTTTTGTGTTTCATTTATGTTTTATAAGGACTTGATAGTTAATTTTTGTACTATATCAATTTATTCTGCTAACATAATTAAAGCTTTCATTATTGTTATTTGGTTTTTTGATATACGTATTAAACTACTATCAAAATCTAATTTTATATTCTATAGTTTACTTTTAAAAATTATTGAAATAATAATGTGATGAGAATCATAAAGTCAAACAAATCCCAAGTTGACCAATCACAAGGTTTAGGAGGGCACAACTTGAGGAGGCTTTAAATGAGCTCATTAAAGAGGTTATGCATAACCAAAGGACCCAAAATGGGAGTGCAAGGATTGGGACAAGCCTAGGATAGAAATTAAAGCAAAATTGGAAAAAGAAAACTAGGAACATTGTTGTGCCATTTGGACTAATTTTTGGCAACTTTCTTTTCAGCCCTTAGATGAAAACAAGGGTTAAGATGCAATATTTTAGTGGGATTTCTTTGTTCTCAGTTGCCCCTAGGAGTGTCCATGGTCCGGTCCAGTCCGGTTTTGCCTAAAAAATATTTAACCAAATCGGACCATTCATATTACTCGGACCGGACCAGATCGGACCGTTTGAAACGGTTTTAAGAAATAAAAACCAGACCGGACCGTTTGATTTATAAAACGGTTCGGTCCGGTTTGGTTCCCAGTTTGATCCGATTTTTTTATAATTTAATGAAGAATAATGTGAAATTTTTAATATATTATTAAACCGGTCTGGTCCGGTCCAGTTCGAACGGTTTAAAATTAGTACAAACCAGACCAGATCGTTTGATTAGTAAAGTCGTTCGGTTTGGTCCGGTCCGAGCCAGTTTATGGACACCCCTAGTTGCCCCAATTTCGTTCCACATTTTGCTCCATGTTTTACTCCATATTTTGCTTCATGTTTTGCTCCATTTTTGTTGTGCCATTTGGACTGATTTTGGGTAACTTTCTTTTCAGCCCTTTGGATGAAATCAAGGGTTAAAATGTATTATTTTCATAGGATTCCTTGTTAGTGAGTTGCCCCATTTTTTTCCATATTTTGGTCCATATTTTCTGCTACCTTTTGTACTTTTTGGTTGTTTTTATTTTCAACCCTTGGATGAGATCAAGGGCTATAATGTAATAGAGTTTAGGGTTTATTTGTATCATATAAATACTTAAGAGCAGCTCAACTGTTGGGATTTTATATTCTTGAATGAAATTTTATTTTTTAGATCATTTGAGAGCTCATTCATGCTCTTTGCTCCTATTTAAGCAACTTATCAAGGGATTGACAACCTTTGTGGTATTGTTTAGCATCCAAGCATTTGTGGTGAGTAATATCCATACTTGTTAGGGTGTCATTTATGCTAGAATTATCAAGGAAATAGCACCTATTTGTGGCGTCTTTTCCCTCAATTAAATGGTAAATAATATCCATTGATTTGTGGAGAAACCCTTTGCTATATAATCTGAAAATTAGCTAGGTTCTAACCCATTGGTTCATATTACAATGGTATCATTTTCTTCCTAATATTACGTCATAGAGTAATGCTTTCATTATTTTAACTTCTTGTTTTAGATCTATAACATCTCTTCTTTGTTAGAGGTTTCTCTTTTAGAATCTATAAATGTAAACCTTGATACATTATTATTTCTTGCTACAGTACTTTTTCTGGTATTAAAGGTTTTTCTTTAACATTTAAATTCTATTATTCTGATATTTTAAAGTCTGTTAATATTTTTAACTTTATTATTTGTCAAATGTCTTTAAAAGTTTTATCTATTTCTATGAATTAATTTTGTATATATATTGAACTATTATGACTATTTATTAATAAATATCTTACTATGTTGTGTACTAAAAATGAATGATTTTATTCTTTTATTTCAAATTCATAGTCTAAATTTAACACTTGATTTAAATTCTTGTCATTAATATTAATGGCAAACATAAGGTATGCTATGAATTTTAATTTTTGTTATCCTAGGTTTTCATGGAACATTCTTAATAAAACATATTTCCTATTTATTATTCTAATATCTAACAATGCTAGTTTTATTAGTGTACCAATTTTTTTCTCTAAAACGTACTTTTATTAATATTTGGATTCCTCCTAAATAAATGTATCCAATTTTTTCTTTATTATTTTGAGAGATTTTTGATAGTTTATTCATAATAATATTTTTTGTTAATTAATGACATATTATACATTTTTTTTTGCATGTGTAATACTAATAATACTCATTTCTTTATATTTTATTCCATAATAAACTATATATTTTCTTGAAAATATTTTTCTTATTCTTGATAATGATGAATCTTTAAATTCATTTCATTCTTTAAGATTTAATCTTATTTTTTATATTTCTTCCCTATTTTTTATATTTCTTCCATTTTTACTAATTGTTACTTCTTGTGAGAAATATCCTGAAATTTTGTATTTCTATTTCTATTTCTTCTTAGTTTTTTATTATTTTTATCATTTTTATATATAAAAGATTACTATTTAACTATGTTAACTTTAACTTTAGTTAATTTTAAAAAGTATTTGTGATATTTTTAAAATTTTAAAATTATTTATGATATTATTTTAAAATTTGTGAATATTTTGATAATTATCCACCACAGGCTGATTAATTTTCCCTAACATTTTAATTTTTTTTACAACATTTGTGATTTGTGTTAGCACTCAAATATGCTTGTGTTTTTGTAATTCGTTTCGTCACCAAATGTCTAAAAGAAAAATACTGTATTTATTATAAAATAATATTTACTTTTCATATTATTTTTTATACCTTAAAGTGAAAGTGTAAAGAAAAAAAATTATTTTATTCTTTTAACTACCTTCGAGAGTTCCTTTAACTTGAAACTATAGTTGAAAAAAATACTAGTAAAAATTAAATAAAAACGTAAAAAATAATTATTTATCCATGTAATCATTTTTTAATAATAAAAAAATTAAAATATAATATAAAATAAATATAAAATCTAATTATCTATTTTAAAATAAATATAAAACATATGTAATTACACTTCTTAGTATAAATTGAATGGAAGTATCTATTTTCCCATATATGCGGAACTGCCTATATATAGATAGCTCCGGTGCATCAACGAATGTATTGTATAGTTGATATATTGTGTTTGGTTGTTAAGCCCCAATCCGCTTCGAATAGTTTGTTTAATTACATCAGGTATCTTTATATAAAATAATTATTTTTAATTTTATAAATTTTAATTTAATTTTTATCATTATTTTAATTATAATAATAAAAATATTATTTTTATTAAATTTAGTTTATATTTTCATTCATATTTTTATAACTTTTATATTCTAGTAACTAAACATGAACCTATTTCTTTATTGTTTTCCCTGGTAATTTGGATAATTTGTGAACTCCAAAGTCTCTCGTTGATGCACCACCCATTCAGTGTCAACTAGGGGTGTCTATAAACCGAATTAGACCGAATCAAATCGTAAAACTGGACCGGATCGAATCAAACTAAACAATTTTACTAATCAAACAGTCCGGTCCAGTTTGTACTAATTTTAAACCGTTCGAACCAGATCGGATCGATTTAATAATATATTAAAAAATTTACATTATTCTTCATTAAATTATAAAAAAATCGAATCAAATCGAGAACCACACCAGATCGAACTGTTTTATAAATCAAACGATCTGATCCGTTTTTTTATTTCTTAAAACCGTTTCAAACAGTCTGATCCGGTCCGAATAATATGAACGGTCTAGTCTAGTCCGATCCGAGTAATATGAACGGTTCAATTTGGTTAATTTTTTTAAACAAAACCGAACCGAACCAGACCGGACCATGGACACCCCCAGTGTCAACACTCAACTTACACGTACAACATAAAAATCAAAAATAACTTTTATGGGTGACTACTAATTTTTTAAAATAGATCACTTGTATAAAATAATTTTTTTTAATAATAACTTAATTCATTAATTTTAAAAAAGTGACTGTACAAATCCAAATGACCAATTTTATCTTTTCTTTTCATTTTTTCTATTTAAAAAAAAATACTTCAACAAATGTTCATAATAAAACTTTCTTTAAAAAATATATTTTTAAAAAAAACTTAAAATTTGACAATGTAAATTAAACTTTTTAAAACTAATGAACTAAACTATTACTTTTTTAAAACTAATAGACTAAACTATAAAAAAAAACTAAAATTAAATGCCCTAACTACAATAATTACTAAACATGTTCAGTATTTGTCTCAAATGACTTTAAAAAGGGGGGGGGGGGGGGGGGAAACGTACCTTTTTGTATATACGAGCTACAAGGCCTTGTCTATTAATATACAAGACTCTCTTCTGTAGCTCACATAAAGGGATTTACATCATTAGAGGAAACGGCCTAAAAGGCCATTTTCGTACACTATAAAAAAAAGAACAAGTCATTTGCAAGAATACATAGAGCTCATTGGAATCCAATAGACGGGAGCAGATTTATCGATATAAAGAATGTCAGATTGATTATCATCACATTGCATATCTAAAATCAACTTCCATGCAAAATCATTAACATCTTTCTAATAGTCTAAATTGAGAGGCATTTTTCAAAAATTTAGGATCTTCCATTTGTACTTTTAGACTATTCTTATTCTTATTTTGATATCTTTTTGACCTCTATTCTAAATTGGAACACATGAAATACACCTTTATTTAGGTTACTAGTAAACATTTTAGACAATTTTAACATTAATGATACCTCTGAACTATCCCAATTCATTGAAATTGCTGTTAAAATTGATCAAAATGTGTACCAATAACTTAAATATTGATATTTCATGTGTCACACTTGATAATAGGGACGAAAAAGATATCAAAATAAAAATATAGTTAAAAACTACCAATTCCACATTTTTGCTTCAAATAGTACTCAACAAGACTATCTTCACTAAAGCAAAAAAATATAAAATTTCTCATAGGGTCTCAATTGAAATGGAGACCATTCATCTCTTTACACAGATGGGAAAAATGAACAACAGCAGTCTTCACAATCCTCTTAACCCGTTTTTATGTTCTCATTTCCTGATTGTTGGGTTGAGGGTGTTTCAGCAGCAGTTTCCTTAACACTAGCTGTTGCCAAGTTACTCATAAATCAGCGCATAACTAAAGGAGCCGAGAGAAAGCTGTTTGATAATCAAAATGACAAACCTTGGGAATGATCTCGTGCCTCATACTGGATCTCTGAAGGAGACTTCGGTTCTTGCTGTTGTTGGGAAGCAGACGCTGCTTTTAGCTGTTTTTCAGTGATTTTTAGGCACTCCTCGGTGGTGTAAGCACTGGTTGGGGATGATACGTCTGTGGTAGACAATTTATCACACTGAGGTCATTTGCAATGGCACATATAGATAAAGTGTATGATAATACATAACTAATAGATGTATAAAAGTATTGTTAACCTTTCTCACACTCGCTAAGCTTTTAAGAAAATTGGTTTCTCAACGACTTCTAATATGATATCAAAGTTGAAGATCCTGTATTCAAGGTCCAGTAACCCCAATTGTTAAATTTCAAGTGTTTGGTCTGCATGGCGCATAGAACCAAAACTTGTGAGGGAATAATAGATGTATAAAAGGATTGTTGACCATTCTCCTACTATTTAAGTATAACTTTTCCAAAAACTTCTAAGAGGTGAGCAGAAAGCAGAACTCAAGGCATCTGATGATGCAAATCAGTGAATGGATTGAATCTTACCTTCCATATTTATGTAATCCCATGTAATCCCATAGAATTTGATATTAAGCAAAATAACACAGGTTATAAAAACATACTTTTTACAAGTCCAAAACCACTTCATCTATGACCAACCATCGTTGTTAACTGGTTTGACGCCAGCCATGATCTCTTCATCTTTCATATTTGGAGATGAAATGCATATTTCATGTTTAATGCTTTTGCAAAATCCATAATACATAATAGACTTTAACTAATGAAGTATACTTAATCACGTGCATCAAACTTTACATAATGAAGTACGTTCTACATGACTTAAACAAACTTGATTGTGCACATTTTTTTTTTTGGAAAAAAAAATATATTTAGGACCACTTTACTTTGAAAAATTGAACACACTGGTTATCTTGTTTTAAATTGACGCGCTTTAGTTACCTTGATGTTACATTTGTGGACATTTTAATATTTTTTGATCAATTTTGATCATTTTATTTTCTTTTTTTCCCACTTTTTGAGATATTTTCTTTATCAAACATCTACCAACCCCTACTAATAAGGTTCAAATCCACTCTAAAGTTCTTGCCCACAAAAAAAAAAAAAAAACTGAATTTGTCTAAAAAAATGACTAAAATGTCAAAGAATGCAACAATAATGTCCCTAAAATCCACAAATTATAAAAAAGGTAACTAATGTATCTAAATAAAGTGACTAGAGTATCATGCTACACTTTTTGTGCATGTCATTTTGAAAAGAATAGGACCTTTTATCAATTTGTGTAATTTTCGAAAATAGCCCAATTTTTATCTTCCAATACAGAGTATCTCTTTTTTTTTATGGATGAATGACAGAGAATAGCAACTAAAGTAAAATACATAACAGAAAGCAAACTCAGTAAGTAGATAACAATCAGAGAAGAGCTACTAGATGTTAGCCAACTTTTACACTCACTAGGATCAGCCACGACCTTGGAGTCCTCTGTGCCAACCGTTGATGAAGGATTTGAAGTATTGGTTCTGTAAGGATCAAAAGACTGTTTGGAACTTGGAATATCATCTAAACCAATTTCCCTTTCAAGAGTGCTTTTAAATTCCCGGGAAACTTCCTACAAAGAAATATATAGACTAGTTTATAGTATCCAAGCCTTCTAAGAACAGGCATAAAACACAAAATTCATAAACAACTGCCATGCATATGTGTACCTGAAGTTCCTTAATGGTCGGCTGAAATGCTCGTAACGTTTTTCCCAAATTGCGAGCAACCTGAAGTTGGGAAAATCAAAACTAGGAAAGAATGTGTTCTTTTTTTGCTTTCTAAAATGAAATATTTTTCCTTTAAATCTTGAACTAGTGAGGTATGTCAGTGACAAATGACAATTCTAGTTTTTTCTTACTCTACAAATCTTGATAACTAGATCATCTCATAAAAAGCAGGTTATAACAGTCCTGTGTTTTGTTCCTTTTTTTTATTAGAATGAAAACCCATTCTACTAATTCTTCCACAATTAGGAGTCCACTTCATATCTAACATGGAGTATGGGCACTATTAAGGGTATGCATATTTAAATCGGTCTTAAAATAAGGGTATCAGGTCCTCAAATCTTATAACTAAGTGATTATATATTTTAATCCTGTAATTTTTTAGGTATGTTTCATTAATCATGTAATTTAAAAATATAATCAATTAAGTCAAAATTTTCAAATATTGAGATTTCTTTTACGGATAAAATAAAAATGATATATTTTATTATTTAAAAAATATTAAAAATAAAATAAAATAAACCCTTCTCCCCATCTTTCTCTCTCCCTCTTCTACTCTTTCTCTCTCTTCCTCTCCCTTTTTCTCTCTCCTAGTCACTCCCTCCCTCCCTCCCTTCTCTTTCTTTTTCCTCCCTCCCTCTCTACTCTTTCTCTCTCTTCCTTTCCCTTTCTCACTCCTAATCACTAATTCTCTCTCTCTTCATCCCCTCTCTCTCTTTCCCTTTCACTCATTCTCTCTCTCAATTTTATTTTTTTATTTTTTTATTTTTTTATTTTTTTATTTTTTTATTTTTTTATTTTTTTATTTTTTTATTTTTTTATTTTTTTTAACAAAATAAAGGAGACAAAAAGTGAAAAGGAGGAGGTTTTTTTCTCTTTTTAATGCTTTTTATTAATAAAATACATAATTTATAATTTATCTCTAAAAATCACAATTTTTAAAAATATCGACTTAATTAATCATATTTTTAAATTAAATGATTAATGAAACTCGCCTAAAAAGTTACAGGATTAAAGTGCATAAATCACATACTTAAAGGATTAAAATGACCAACCATCTCTAAAATAATATGTCAGTTGTATATAGCTTTGTATATATTACACATGTGCACGTAGTGAAAAAAATATCAATAATACCCTCAAAATTTGTATATTTTTCACAAATATCCCCAACTTTGCAAAAATATTAAAGATAACCTTAAACTTTAATAGAAGTTAAAGATAGTGGTTGATTAATGACATTTTTGTGATACTTCTAAAATCAAAGGATATCTTTTATTTAAAGCTAAAATTTTATTTCTCTTATATTTTAATATTAAATCATCAATAATATTAAACTAATAAAATAAATAAAAGTTAACAACGTTACATTTTTATTTTATTCTAATAATATAAAGCATGAAATTAAAAAAAAAACACAAAATAAAATAAACTCATGCTTCTCAATTAAGAAAATTAAATTAAAATTCATACAATGAATAAAATTATTATTTTTTATTTATCTCAAATCAAATGCACTAAAATTGTTACTTTTATTTTTTCATTATCAATAAATGGGATGGGTCCAACTTTAATTAGATTTAATGACATATTACCCCAAATGTAATTATAAATATAACATAATAATTTCAATTTTAACATTTATAATGGAATTATTAATAAAATTAATAAATTGAACTAACTTTTAAAAAATATAAATAATTGAGATTAAGTTTTAAGAAATTAGTGTTTATGGATTATTTGTCTTTGATTAAAATTTAATAAACTATCCAATTAATATAAACAAATACTCTATTTCTTGAACTCGATAAGTAATTTTTTAATTGTGTTAATTGTACCAAAAATTAAACTTTTAATTTTTTATAAGACATTGTAAAAGAAATTGAAAAATATATTTTTAATGAAACTATCTAATTAAATTTCTAATCAATAAATATCAATAACAAGACAAAATTTTGGACATAGTTGAAAAAATAAAAATATTTTTAAAAATTATCGGTGAGAGAGAGATAAAGAGATATGACTAAGAAAAAAGAAATCAAGAATATTAAATTAATTTCTAGAATTATTTTTTTATTTAAATAAGCTTTTATATCTTTATTTATTTTTTTATTTAGTTTAGATTTTTATTTTTAAGCCTAACAAATATAAATATATTTTTTACTTTATTTTTAAATGGTATTTTAGTAATTTAGCAAAAAAAATAAAAAAAACATGTAAGAGATAATAGATGAAAAATTTAACATCGTTACTATCGAGGACAATTTGTAATAATACGCCTAATCTAAGTATCATTAGGGATATATTTTCAAATGTTAAGAACATTTTTCAAAAAAATATGAACCTTAGGGATATGAATGATATTTTCTCACTTGTATATTCATTTAGGTAATAAGTGTATAAATTACATATATACATGTATACACTAATATATTATTTTATGGTCAATTCAATTATGTACAATATATATATATATGCTAAATTCTACAAAATGATGTTGCAGCTTAACCGTATCAGCTAACATAAGGATAAGGAAATTCCTAGTGAAGTATTTTTCAAATTTTGAGAAACACTAATACAGCATAAGTAAATACTTATTTTATTATAATGCCTAAAATAATTACTAAAAGTCAACTCTAAAACTAATTCTAACAATTTTGCACCACTCTTAAATATGCTTATCCTCAAACACTTCTGATCAAACCACTTCCCTTAAAATCGCTTCCTGAATAAGCACATCCAAAAGAGCCCTAATTCTCAATAAGTTAAAGGTACTACTTCAACATTTAATCTCTACAAAAATGCAACCACTAACCTCAGCTAGACCTTTGGGACCAAAAACCAGCAAAGCAACCACTCCAATTACTAGAGCCTCAGGAGCTCCAACCCCAAATAGAGATGCATAAACCGTCATATTCTTACACCTTCTCTTCCTCTCTGCACCACACGCCACAAGTAAAGACAAAAATGTTACCCATTTCACCAATTGAATTAATATAGCTATACAGAATTACTCAATTAAGACAATAAAAACGCAGGGAAAGAAACTATGAAAAGTACCAAATTTCAGTTTTGGCGCAATTGAGATACCCGGATGCTTCAAACCATTCCATGAGGAGAAAACACTGAATCCCAATAAGGGAAATAGTGTGCTGGAATGAAATGTGGAGCTTTTGGACCGCGAGGTTACAGAGAAATATGAGTAAAGGGCTACTTTTGTGCGTGTAGATGATGATAATGATAGATGGAAACACGTCGAAGAAGAAATCGAAGACGCCATGACTATGAATGTGGACATCTGCAGATTTTTGAGATAATTTTAGTCATGTGTTTTGGTTTGAGTCTAAAATTATCGTAACTGGGTTATCGAAAACGATGAGATACCATATACTTTAGAATAAAAGCGTATGGGTGTGAGTATGGGCTTCTTACTGGGTTCAACGAAATTTATTTACCAGCCCATATATTTGTTTGGAATATTTGTAGCCCATTAATTGTTTAGTTTATATTTGTTTTTAAATTAATACTGTTTTGAGATTATGCAGTCACAAGGGGTTTTGGTTGAAATAGTATACATTATTTTTATAATTGTTAAAACATGTTAATTTAATCCTGTAATTTTAAAAAATATTAATCAAATCTAAATTTTAAAAAGTTAGATTTTTTTAGGGATAAAATATAATTTTTTTTAAAAAATAATTGAAAAAACACTCTAACTTCCTCCTCTCAAAATTTTTAATTTTTAATTATTTACAATTTTAATTTAATTTTGTAAATAAAATTTACTATTTACTTATTTCACATACCGAAATGAATTAAATACTATTTGGTATCACTTAGGTGGTAGACATATGACCCTAATAACCTAAGGAATCCAATTCATATGGTGTATACGACATTCACATTTAATAGTCACATTTAATAGGTTATATATAAGTGATCTTGTCCTTAAAGATAATCAATCCAACTCTTAGAGGATTTCAAGTAAACCTAGTGACATGTGATCTGATGACAAAGACTTGATTTGTTATCAAGCTCGGCACTATGCGACCTGGTAGATGCAACCTTATGAATGTTACCTACCTTCTTGTCTAACAGCCATTTTGTATGGCCTAAGAACAACAATTTGTGTATACCAACTTGGTTACTTCTTGTAATTTTATTATATATGGGTAATGACTAACACCTTGAATAGAACACCTATCATTATAATAGGGATATTTCACTGTATATCTATATATACCAACTCAATATCAATAATAAAATATCTGAAATTTATCTTCTCTCTAATATCTCTCTAAAATCCTTAACATACTAGCAATTCTTCAAAAAATTGGCACCCATCGCAGGGGCTTAACTCTTTTTAGTTCTTAGTTAGCATTTGAGACCTTACATTCAATATCCAAAGAAAATTAGTCTGTGTCATAGGAAAATTCACTTCTTTTGTTATAACTAGTTATCACACCATCACAAATTAAGAAACAACCATGTTCACCCAATCGTTGAGTTTGATTTCAATAATCATGTACCTCATGTCTTACCTATAATCGTTTTGCATCACGGGTTAGGATATGACCTTGTATGACCTACAACGCATGAGAATGGACTAGGGGTGATGATGAGTGCTCATAATCATTTAATATATCATAATTTTATACATGTTAATTGTTTGGATAGATTTGTATTTACTTAGTTTTGTTATTATTCTCAGAATACAAGTATACTTCGTTGTTTTTCAAATATTTTAACTTAAAAAGATAAAATTGATCAATACTTGAAGCATATCATTACAATGCTTCAAGCCATAAAAAAAATGATACAAGAAAATATGGGTACAAAGTGAATCAGAATAGAGCATGCAATGGCGTGGAAATATTATATGTCGTTGCATAAGGCAATATGGATTGAGTATAACTACCACAGATTCTTCGTAAGTAATGGCGTGGAAATGTGGTATGTCGTGGCGCTAGATGTTTCAACCGAGTACAATGCGTATGATAGTTGTGTGCATGTTGTGGCACCACTACAACAAATTCTACTAGTAGGTTTCATTGGTAGTGTGACCATATCAATTGGCACTTTACAACTCTCCATTTTTGTAAAAGGGATCATTATACTTACCAGTTTTATGGTATTAAACACCCCTACCTTTTATAATGCAATTATGGGCAGACCTTGGATCCACAAAATAAGAGTTGTTCCCTCAACTTATCATCAACTTATCAAATATCCAACGTTGGATAAGATAAAAAAAAATAAGAGGAGATAAGAAAAGGTGAGAAGTTGTTATAACTCTACCACGAAGAGTGTATTATCATCTGGGTCAAGATATCAACCAAATGAGAGGCATTGCTTAAGTTCCAATACTACACGCCTATTGAAAAGTTAGATAATGATAATGGCCTCCAAGGATTATGAAACAATTCAAGTAGGAGGTCCGAAAGAAGACAAGACTTTGAAAATCAGTTTGAAGCTTTCAACTAAGATGAGAGAATGATTGATTGAGTTCTTAAAGAAAAATGTTGATATTTTTGCATGGAATCCAGAAGACATGCCATGTATTGATCTCTTAATCATTTCACACAAGATAAGTGTCAGCCACACCAAGAAGCCAATTCAACAAAGGAAAATGAGATTTACGAGAGAAAAGAGTGACATTATAAAGAACAAAGTTTATTCATTAAAAAGTGTAAATTGGGTTCGCAAAGTCGACTACCCAACATGGTTTTCAAACATTGTCTTAGCAAATAAGGCAGAAGAGGACCATAGAATGTGTGTTGACTTCACATATGTTAACATGACTACTACCAAGGATTGTTTTCCCTTGCCCAACATTGATCAGTTAGTTGATACCACAACCGGTTTTAAAAAAATGAGTTTTATGGATGCATACTCACTAATATCTTCATATCAAAATGCACACTAGAAATGAAGAGAAAACAATGTTCATCATTGAAGAAGAAACCTATTATTACACCAGGATGCCTTTTGGTCTGAAAAATGCTAGAGTAACTTATCAAAGGTTGGTAAACAAAATTTTTGAACATCATATTAGGTGAAATATGGAGGTCTATATTGACGATATGATGGTCAAGAAAAAGGTATCCAAAGCCAACGTCTCTGACCTAAAAGAGGTCTTCACTATAATAAGAGGACATGAAATGCGTATTAATCTAAAGAAGTGTATTTAGAGTGGCGTTAAGGAAGTTCTTTGGATATCTAGTATATTCTTTTGGGATCGAGGCTTCACAGACAAAACAGTAAGTGTTATACTTGTAGTTGATAAAGAGGGTAAGCAATGTCTGGTATACTATGTGAATCATTCCCTAACATGAGTGTAACATAGGCATCTTCCTTTAGATAAGGTGACATTTATAATAAGAATGACCTCAAGAAAACTAAGACACTACTTTGGAGCTCATAAGGTGGTTATTCATACGTCTCACCCATTAAAGTATATTTTGGATAAATCGAGTTAATTTGATCATTTTCTCAAATAGGCATTGAATTGAGAAAATTTGAAATACAATACAAACCACTTATAACTATCAAAGGCTAAGTTATGGAGGTTTTAACTACAGCATCACCAACCTCAAACCTATGGAAAGTATATATGGATGAATCTAACAATTCAAGAATATTGGGGGTATAAAATTTTATATTCATTCAAACAAGGGGTAATAGAGTAGTGTATATCACTTTTCAAGCATCTAATAATGTTGTGGAATATGAGGCACTCCTATTAGTGTAGCGACAATTACGATCATTAAAAACAAGAAAAATCTTAGTCCACAATGATTTGCAACTAGTAGTGAATTAGGTTAATGGTGCCTTTGAGGCAATAGAAGAATGAATGAAAAGGTACTTGGAAGAGGTAAAGAGAGAAGTTTTAACTTTTGAAGCATTTAGGATCAAACAAATACCTAAAGAGGGAATACACACGTTGACTCCCTAACCACTTTAGCATCGACAGTAAGCATGGAGATTAAAAGGGTGATTCACATATTATGCCTATCCAATCCTAGTCTAACCATAAAGGATGTTATATAAGGTGAATGAATAAAAAAATTACTAATATAACAACGTGCACAAAATTTCCACCTATTGGGGTTGACTTGCGTTAGGTTGATGTCGAAAGTATTTAAGGCACATGTCGTTATTCTTGGAAATGGACATCTTAATCCTAATTTGAAAGTTATGAAGTGCATAACCCATTACCGCATAATAGTATCATTCATGTCACATAGATGATGAGGAGCATGCGTCATCCCTACTCGAGGTAGGATATTGTATTCTCTCTGTATCTGAACCAATTCATCAGTGTCTAATTTGATAGGAAATTTTTCAATTTGATGCTTATCCTTAATTCTATATGTGGGCTCGCCCTTGGAGCCATGTTTTTTCTTTGGGCACTGTACCTCTGTCATAGTCACTAGAATCCTTATAATAGGTACCAAACCATATAAGGATGAGGTGGAAGTTGGAACTGAGTTGGGGAAATAGGGAGATCCAAGACACTCTCTCTCATAACACTATAAGTTATCTTATCATGACCTATAATGATGTATAGAGGTCGTTCATCTTGGTCACGACCTAATTGCGTACGGGCAAGATCTTTAGAATGTTTTTGGGGTGTTATTCTATTTTAAGGGGGACACTTTTGGTATGACCTAGAAGTGGATCCTTGGAGGTCGTTTGAGAGACCTTATATTTCCCTTTATTGAAAGACATTCTAAAAATACCATAATGAGATAAAGGTAGGTGAGTTACCTAGAAAATGGCTTGATGCAACTAAATTCCAAGTAAAGTAGTGTGAAAACATACCGAATGTATAGAGATATGACTTGAGAAGTTGAATAGTGTGCTCATATATTCTAATAAAAAATTATGCTAAATTAAGTTCAGGGTGATAAATGATAAACAAAAATTACTATTTATAGAGCCTTGACAATTATGATGTGTAAAGTTAAATAGTTATAAAAGTTAGTGTTTAAATGGAAGTTAAAGGTCTAGTTGGTTCTTAAGTATCCCATTAACTTCACAAAGTCAAGTGATCATGGGAGTTAATGTTTAGTATCATACAGGTGACAGATACGTGATCATAATGATATAAAGAAACCCATTCATATAGCATATATGGCATTCAAGTTTAACAACCCTTATATAAGTGACTTGGTCCTCGAAAGTAGTCAATCCAAGTCTTAGAGGACTTTGAATAGACTTGCTTACATACGACTTGATAAACAAGACCTCATTTGTTATTAAGCTTGGAACTATGCGACTTGGTGGATGTGACCTCGTGAATGTTACCTACCCTCTTGTCTAGCATCCATATGTCCTAGGAATAAAAATATGTGTATAACGACTTGGTTACTTCTTGTAATTTTATCATATATGGGTCAACTTTTACACATCAAATAAAGTGTCTATCATTATAATAGCGACATTTGCTCACTGTATATGTATATATACTCCCTCATTATAAATAATAAAATTTCTCTTTTCTTTAACATCTATCCAAATTTTTTAACACACTAATAATTTTCTAAATTAATACAGTATGAGTTTATTCTTCAATTATCTATTATTCCTCATTTTTTCTATTCTTCTATTCATGTAAATCGTGAAACCTAATTTGTCTATTTTTTCCTCCTATTCTAAATCAATTTGATATTAAAACTAACAATATTTTATTTTCTTAAACAAAATTTTCTATCCAATTTTTTCTAGACAAAAAAAAGCCAACACAAAAATAAAATAAAAACTAATCTTAGTAAAATGGGAGAAGGAAGGAATATAAAAAGTTTTTTTTTAAATTGTTTTTACTATTTTTTTAATAATTTTATATTTTATCCCTACTCTAAAAATTACATTAATAATGTTTTACATAAAGTTAAGTAATCTAAAACCCCTTTCAAGGTGTTATTTCATTTTTTTGACTCGTGTGGTTTTGAAAACATGTTCAAAAATAGCTTTAAGTCATCTCTCTTATTAATATGATGATGACATGTAATTTAAAATATTACATAATCTTATTAATTAATCAGTTAGAAGATCTTGAGTTTCAAAAAAAAAAAAAATTGTGTGTTCAAAAATACAAATATCACTAAATGACCTCAATACCATGATATACTTCATACTTCTAAGAATAAGTAAGAATAAGTATGGACCATGATTAATAATCTTGAACATATATTATTATTTTTAAATAATCAATTTATATTTAAATATAAATTAATTATAATTAAAAATAAAAAGTAATTATATAGATTTATTATAATTTAAAATTTAAAATTGATTAATAAATTATAGATACATTAAAAATTAAATAATATAAAAATACATATTTATCCTTAGATATTTAGATAATAATAATATATCAATAAGATATAACTAATTAGATTTATCAGTCAAGATTGTTGTTTTTCAATTCTAACAAATTTTTTTAAGCTGTTTCCTTTTTTAAATATTTTTACCTTAACGATTTGTAGCTGATTTTTATTTTTATTGTTTTCAAATATCTCTTGCTGATATTGCTGTAATATCAATTTGTTGATGATTGACTTAAGTCTTGATGTGTCACCAAAATACAATTTAATGTCTCAATATATTGATGTTTGACTATAGCCTTGATGTGTCACCAAAATACAATGTACAATATAACGTTTCAACCAAAGACTTGGGCTTTTGCCCCTGATAAAGGTAGTCTATATTCTTCTTAGATTTTAATCTAGTCTTTTATTATGGTCAATACATGCGTTTGACACTCATTTAATAATATTTTTTTAAAATAATATTTTATAATTTATAATAATCAAAATAACATGTAATAATATAAAATAAATTTAAATAATAATAATTTAATTTAAATAGCATTAAATATAAAATAATATGTAATTTTTTTAATAATAAAACGATATGAATTTAGTAAGGAAATACGATTTTTATAATAAAAACTTTAAAAGTATTATTTTATTTATTTATAAAATTTTATTTTTATTTCTATTATTAATTTTATTTTAATATTATTATTATTATATAAAATAATTATTATTCCCATAATAACAAATTACCATAATGATTTCTCGTGTCATTCAACTAAAAGCATTTGCCGCAGCCACTAGTTTATATAATTTCATACGTTTTGCATGCTAATAGCCAATAGGTTTATTTTTTTATTTTAATAATAAAGCAAGTTATTTTTAGTTGACGTTTTTTATAAAATTTATTTAGAATAAATTATTAAATATGTAGTTGAATTATCATCATTTTTATAAATTTATTGTTATACTATAAATTATTATCAAAATTTTAAATAATATTAAGAATTTTTTATTATTGTTATTTATTTAAATGAATTAACATGTTTCATATTTGAAAAATACGTATTCTCCGTAAAGTTTAACGGCACGTATCTTTTATGTGATATTCAGTTAAATAAATAATAATAATATTATTATTATATTCATAATACTAATTATCAATTTGACAATAAATTTGTTATTACCGGTATTTCAATAATAGATTTATACTAATATTATAATTTAATAATTTATTTATTTATTTGTAAAGGAGAATAAAAGAAAAAAACATAGGGCAATTCATGTAATTTTTCCATCCAATACGAGGAATATTATTATTATTATTATTATATTATAAAATATTTTTAAAAATAATTTAATTTATGTAGAAAAATATATTAAAGATAAAATGATATTTTTATAAATATTTAAAATTTATACTATATATGTTGTGGAACCAAAAAAATAATGTGAGAATAATTCAATTATATTCAAATATAATTGTATTGTGCTATTGCAATTAAACCTTAATTACGTACATAATTAGATTAATAAAAAAAATTAGAGGCATATAAATAAATATATATTATTAAAATTTATCAGTTTTTTTAAATTTTTAAAAAATTATGACATATATATAAATGTATTTAATTTCTGTTTGATTAATACATATAGCACAAGATCGGTATCTCATTTAATTCCACAAATTACTGTACGTTGCTTTTAAATATCAAATTACCACCCTTTAGTGTCTAAATGTATTTCATCAAACTCTTTAAATAAATAAAACGATCGACCAATTATATTTTATGTAAAATATTTATAAAAAATAATAATAATATAAAACTTGTAATTATAAAAATAATACTTTTTACATTCAATTCATATATTTTTAGTACTAAAAATATTTATGTATAATTTTATATTGTACAATTAAATCTCGTTCAATATTATTTTTATTTTTATAATTTTTTAAAAAATAAGATATTGATTTTAAGATATTATTTATAAAATATATAGAATAATATTCATTACAAATTTGTGTTTTTTGAAAAATTAAATACACTAAATTTATATATATTTACCTATAATATCATCATATCACTTACTCTATAATTTATAACCATTAATATAATTCATTAGGTTATTTATTTATTTATTGCGAATATAATTGATCAGCTAAACACATATACAATGACTTTCAATTAGTACTTCTATAATTGTTGTGTCCTTTCGCAAACGTCAATATTCATTGCATTTATGAACTTAGAAGTAAATGAAAGATAGAATGGAATCTTCTTCTGAATCATATAATATGATTTATTTCGGGACACTCATATTGATTTAATTAATGATTGTACCTTTATTTATATTAATGGATAAAATAATTACATGTTACCAAAGTGGAAAGAAAAAGCTGTCAAATTGAGATTTTCATATTTTTTAATCAAATATGAAGAGAGATAGATACACCTTATTTTTTAATTATTTAAAAAAAATTGTGAAGTTTTTGAGTATTTCATTTTAATCACGGCACATTTTTGGTGCGAATATCATCAAAAATATGAAGTGAAACTAATTAGAACACATATGAAATTATAGTTACATAAATGAATAATCCAAGGAACTCCATTCTTAAAATAAATCTAAAGTACAATATATATATATATATATATATAAGCATAAACAGTTTTCTACTATTATGTTATAAATTTATATAGTTTCTTCCATGAAAATATAAATACTAACAATAAAACATACATAATAAAAATATATTATTTATTATAAGTAATATTCTTATTATATTTATATATTCGTTGAATTTATTGATATATCAAAAATATATAAATTATTTATAAACGTAACTAAAAATGATAAATTTAAGGTAATAATATTGTAACAATATAAATTATTATCACAAAATAAGTTATTAATAATAATTTTATTTAAATACTAATATAATTAATAATAAAGATAAAATAGATATTTAATATATTTTTATTATAAACTAATAATTATAATAATATCATTATTTTAAATTTAATTTTTTTAAAGTCCATAAAAAAGGTTTTAGATTTTTTCATCTTTCCATCCAATTATATTGTAAACTTGTGAAAACATAAAAAAAAATTATATAGAGTTTTTCATGCAAAATTAATATTTTTTTTAAATATTTATGTTGTAAATTATATATATATATATAATATTTATTTTAAATGGATTAAAATTTATATAATATGATAAATTAGTCATATAAAATTAAAAAAAATATATTCTCAAATAAAAATAGACAGAAAAATTTAAAACAAAAGCTTGTAATGGAGTAATTATAATATGACAATTTTAAGATAATTCAAATTCGATTTGATTCGATTCGAAACAAATTATAAATTATTTAATTTGAATCTGATATGCTATAAATGTTACTCCGAACAAATTTAAATTCGATTAGATTGATCGGATCAGATAGGGTCAAAAAATTAATTTAAACCTATAAAATAAAAAATTATATAAAGAAGCAAATTATGAATTATTTAATCTGATCTGATCCGCTGTAAATGTCAATCTAAATAAATCCAAATTCGATATAATTTCAACCTATAAAATGAAAAATTACATAAAATCAAAGAAAAAATAAAAAGTAAAAATATTTTCCATACAAATTCAAAAGTATATGACAACATGATTAAAAATAATTCAACAAAAATGACTAAAAAGAAAAAAAAATTAATATCAATTACATAATTTAACTCCAAATATTCATAATTTTAACATAAAATTTAAAAATATTAAAATTCAAAGTACAACAAAATAAATAAAACTTTTAAAGTGTTATTCACTGCAAAAACTTCAATATAGGTTGGTTATGAGATGATTCATTTAATGGAGCTTTCAAATCTCAATCCTTTAATTGAATAGTGAAGTTGATGAACAACGGTTGGAAATGGCAACTGAATAGAGAGTCCGTCAATCAAAAACGATGAATGACGATTAACATTTGACTAGGAAATGGGACAATATTGGAGTCGAGTTAGAAAACCAAAGTTAGTGTTATGCTATTCATGTCCTGATACTATATGTACCTTGTAGTCTAAATCAACTGTAGCAAATTAACCAAAAACAAAGTTGTTTTTCTCTAGCTTTCTATCCAGGGAGATCTATCATCGGCATTCAAAGCCACAAAAATAACGTTAAATTTATTTCAAATAATTTGATAGTAAAAAGATCATTGTGAAATTATCCAATAGATTATCATATGTTAAAAAAAAGAAAATGACTAATAAAATAAAAAGTTCAACCTTACTTGAGAAGTCTAATAATAGGTTGTAAAACATCAACTTTGAGAACTTCTTTCTTTATGTTCGGTGATGAATGAATTAGATTACCTATATCACCAACTTACCAAATAACATGAATATACTTAGTTTAAAATGTATGCGATGCTTGTTATCCAATCTTTCAACAACATGATTTACATACTGTACCAGCAACAAAAACGATGTTTATAAATAATAGAAACAAATAAAATTGCTCCAAAAATGCCTCTATTTTAGGTCTCTTGATTGTTTGCCATCCTTTTTCTCTCTTTAGATGTCAATAGTTCTATAGGCATTAGAAACAAGCAACAACAAAGTTTTTGGGTTATCACAAAAAATACAACTATCATAAGAAACTAAGTAAATCATGTCTACAAGCAAAAAAATAAAAAAAGAGTATCATACATCAGCAAAACCAAAATATTCCACTATGTAAAAGTTATTAGTTTCACATATATCCTTAATTACTATCCAATAAGAATAAAGTAATAGTAAAGTAATGTTTCCTAAGGGATGCAAATTTGGAAGAAGCTTCTCTACATATGGTTCAGTATAACCCTACAATGTAGAAGGAAATTTTAAGTCAGAATCTTAGAAGGCAACAAGAAAAAAAATTATGATAACATTTTCTAAAATAGCAGGATATACTCGAATTTGTTCTTCAATCATATTCTTCTAGAGAACATAGAAATCGATTATTAGGATTTTCAGTTTATATATATATATATATATATATTTTAAATAATATATTAAATATATCTTATCGAAATTGAATTTGAATATTTTTAATTTAAATTCGATTATATTGTTAAAATTCAATTCAAATTTAATCTTATTTTAGTTAAAAATCAATTAATTTTTTTGAATTTAATTGATTGAATTTTTTAGATTTATCAAATATTTTGTTACATCTTGATTATATTTTCGTATCTAATAACAAATAATGATTTTCGCATATCTTTAAGACATGGACAGGTATGCAAGTACGTAACTATTATAAGTTGATAAATTATTTTTTAAAAATATTTTATATATTTTTTTGTTGGCCCCAGAAGTATTTTATAATTGAAAAACACATAATAGAAGAAATTCAACCCCTCTTCACAACTCCATGTCTTACAGCTCAGGCAAGTTCTCTCTCCCTCTCTCCCTCTCTCCCTCTCTCCCTAATCGATTTGTGCAATCTTTCAATTCACAGAGTACGTGGAAATCGACTTAAATCTCACCTCATACATTCCAGATTCTTGGGGGTTTTGATTTTGCACATTCACTGTAATTTCAGAATCAAGAGAATCATCAGTCAGATTTGTGCTTAATTCTCCGTGCTTTCTGCTGAAATGAGTATTTAGATTGTAAGTCCGATTCTTTAAGTTTTCGTTTCCGATTGATTGTTGTAAGTAAGTGATATTTGGTGATTCATTAGTTTTAACAAATAAAGTTTTGGATTTAAATTAGATCTGCTTTATAGAAATGTTTTTGAGTATGGATCTTAAGCTGCCGTTAATTTGTTTTCTGAGAAATTGTTGCAGAGGTAAACAAAGTCAAATTTTGGGTTGCTACTATTAGTCTTTAGTTTTACTGGTTATTATGGGTTTCGACTATTAAGCTGAATGGTTTATTCGTCTTAGAATTTAGTTTGGATAAAATGATATTAATTTCCTTCCTGATTTTATATGATTCAGTTATTCATATTGTATCACTTTTAACCTTATAAAAAAATATATGCACTGCAATTTTTTTTTATATAAAAAATATATATGCAACGCCTGAAGTGAATTAAAAATGAACTTTATCTATGAAATGGGTTGTGATATATAATTAAACCTATTAATTTGGAGCAAAAGTTATGTTTTCCTTTCTACCTTTTGGTGTTCTGGAAACTAAATAGAATAATGATGTTTTTGGATGTAGAAAAGTTGGAATGATTATATTGAAGTTAATCTATTGTATCTGCTGATAGATAATGATTTACCACTTTTAGAGAACAATATAATGTAAATATTGCTATCCTAAGCAGAGTGGCACTAGAATGACCCAGGAGACTTGCAATTTAAGTATATAAAAATGAACTTACTGGGTTGAAAGGGTAGTAATTAGAAGTAATTAGGAGTGTAAAGGACTAATAAATTCACTATAAGCTGAATTGTGTTATAGCTTTAGATATTAAGGTGTTTAAGTATTTTATTACAAAAACAGAGAACATTTTATCCTGAAAGTTGTGTAGCTGTGGTAACAATTTCTGCATTTACTTATGCACAGGTTTCTTTGTTAGTGCTTATATTGAACTGTTTCTAGTAGTTCAATTTACATGAGTTGAAAATTTTATTTTAGAGGGTGGCTACAATGTCTTTTGGTAAATAAGTAAATGACAATACCCTTTGTGCAGGTCTCTACTATATCAATGAATTAATTATGGTTTGAGAGTGGGTATTTGTTGACGTGCTTGAGCTGAATAGGGTTCGAGTAACTGCTTGAAGTTGGAATTCATTGAATCACCTACTGGTTACAAAGGCTGCGTAAGGTGTATGATGGTATTGCTCTCATGTGAAGATGTCACGTAAATTCTAGTACTTGCAAATGGATATACATTAAAGCACATATCTGCTGACTCTGTAAATCTTAAGTGAAAAATATGCCTTCATGGTGGGGGAAGTCATCATCCAAGGATGCAAAGAAGAAGACAAGCAAGGAAAGTTTTATTGATACATTGCACCGGAAATTAAAGATTTCATTTGAGAACAAAGAAAGTAGTGGATCAGGAGGGTCTCAAAGATGTCAAGGCGATGCAATTTCAGAAAAGTGTTATCGATCTCCTTTAGAATCTAGATCTCCTTCACCTTCAAAGAAAGTGTTAAGGTGTCAAAGCTTTGGTGAAAGCACTCATGCTCAACCACTTCCACTTCCTGATCTACGCCCTGCAAGTGTTGGCTCTACTGACTCTGTAACAAGCACAAAACCAAAATGTGAAAAAGTATCCAAGTCGTCATTGTTTCTGCCTCTCCCAAGACCCGCATGCATTCGTAGCAGGACAATCCCTAGTGATTTGGATGGGGAACTGGTCACTGATTCAGTGTTTAGTGAGAGCTCTACTGATAGTGAAGATCCAGCTGATTCAAATCATTCTCAAGCAACTGACTTTGAAATTGGGAATAGAACCATTTCTGGGAGTCCTTCCAAGTAAGTTTCTTGTAAATCATGACACATTCATCTGTTGTATCAGCTTGTTTTCTCTCATGTTTGCATGGTTACTAAACTGTTATCATTCTCTTACCTTACCCAGCAATGACAAATGTACTGATATTTTTCTTATTTATAATTATCTTTTTCGAGAAGTGCAATGCTCAAGGATCAATCCTCCGGTTATACACTACTCCACTCACCTGAGCCAAAGAAACCAGCTAACTATCCTTTCAGTAATTATAATTCTCATTTTTCACCTAGACGGAGGCCTTTAGGTAGTCATGTTCCAAACCTACTAGTTCCTAGCCACGGTGCTTTCTTCAGTGCTCCAGATAGTTCCATGTCAAGTCCTTCTAGAAGTCCAATTCGTGCCTCAAGTACTGAGCAAGTAACAAGCTCTGCTTTTTGGGCCACAAAGGCTTATCCGGATGTCACGCTTATTGGATCTGGCCACTGCTCCAGTCCTGGGTCAGGTCAGAATTCCGGGCACAATTCAGTGGGAGGAGATACGTCTGCTCAATTATTTTGGCAGCAGTGTCGGGGTAGTCCGGAGTATTCTCCAGTACCTAGTCCAAGAATGGCTAGTCCTGGCCCATGCTCCAGAATTCACAGTGGTGCAGTCACACCTGTCCATCCAAGAGCTGGAGCAATGTTGAGTGAGTCACAGAGAAATTGGCCAGATGATGGGAAACAACAGAGTCACCGCTTGCCTTTCCCTCCCGTGACAATTTCTAATCCATCTCCTTTTTCCCACTCCAATTCAGCAGCAACATCTCCCTCAGTGCCACGAAGTCCAGGAAGGTTGGAGAGTCCGGCAAGTCCTGGTTCGCGCTGGAAAAAGGGAAAGCTTTTGGGAAGGGGAACATTTGGGCATGTTTATGTTGGTTTCAACAGGTATATATATACCAAAAAATTGCTGAAATTATGACATCTTTGAGAGATTACTGGGCAACATTGCAGTATCATGTAAACTACATGATATGGTTGCCAATTGTGCTACAAATTTTGGTCAGGAGGGAACTTAATACAGCATGATGATTGGGTATACTTATGGATAAATATTGACAAAGAATTGTGGGTAACTATTAACCCTTTTTAATGAAAACTAGCATGACATGTACTTTGTCAAGTGATAAACAAGCTGGTTTAGTTTTTTACCAAAGTAGTGATGAATAGTTGACTTTTTTGCATTTCTAACTTCTAATATTAATTGTTAGTGACAATGGAGAAATGTGTGCGATGAAGGAGGTTACATTGTTCTCAGACGATGCAAAATCCAAGGAAAGTGCTAAGCAATTAATGCAGGTAAAGCATCAGGGTATTAGATTTTATTTTGCTTAATTTCAAAATATAGTTATGTTGTGGGCTCCTTGTTTTAGTTTCACTTCTAAGTCAATGGGAGCCTATGATCTTGGCAGGAAATTGCTTTGTTGAGCCGTTTACGACATCCAAATATTGTGCAGTATTATGGGTCTGAAACGGTCAGTCTCTTATTTACTATTTTGTGTCATGCATTATTATATATTGTTAGGTTCTATCTTACTTGTTATATTATATTTTGGTTCTGACAGTTAAACAGTTATGGCTATCAAACCAGTAAATATTTTATTATTAAAAGAAAATAGTATCTTCAATATTTGGTATTTTACAAGTTTTAGTGACTTTTTGGGGTTGGCTGCATGGTATTGTGTGTTGGTGTTCAGCAGTGATAGGTGCTACCTATCTACAATGTAAATTTCAACCGCAAGTTTAAGTAATTGTTCTGAAGTATTCACATAATATAGTAATTGTTCCTTTAATAGGTGGATGACAAACTCTTCATATATCTAGAGTATGTTTCTGGTGGCTCCATCTATAAAATTCTTCAAGAATATGGACAACTTGGTGAACTAGCAATTCGCAGTTATACTCAACAGATCTTATCAGGCCTTGCATATCTACATGCTAAAAATACGGTCCACAGGTTAATTATAACATGAATTTTTTGTCCAGTAAGTTTTGAAGTACGATCTAAGCAACTATATTCTATCTGGTAAAAGTTATTGTTTGAACATTGTTTATCCTTTTGGGTTTTGCTTCTCACAGAGATATCAAGGGAGCAAATATTCTTGTAGATCCAAATGGTCGGGTTAAGTTGGCCGACTTTGGCATGGCAAAGCATGTAAGCATGGGCATATTTGGTGTTCATTTTATTAGCTGCTAAAACAGATATGCTTATACCTCATGTTAGAAAATTATAATGATAACTGAAAAGAGTAAAAAAATGGTTGAAAACGGCTAAGATATTCATGTACACATCAAGCCATACTTGTCTTTACTCTAGTGTGTAATCAATCTTATTCCCTTTATCCCATATGCTGAATAGATCACTGGACAATCTTGTCCCTTATCATTCAAAGGAAGTCCCTATTGGATGGCACCTGAGGTGAGTCTTTCCACTTTTTATCTTATGATTTCAGTTACATACTTCATGAAGAGATTAAATATCAATTTTCTTTTGGTTTGGTTGCAGGTTATAAAGAACTCAGTTGCAAATGGTTGTAACCTTGCTGTGGATATTTGGAGCTTGGGATGCACTGTTCTGGAGATGGCTACAACAAAACCACCTTGGAGCCAGTATGAAGGGGTCAGTTTGTTGACAAGATATGGATGCCTTAGAGCATTTCTCATGGAAATTCGGTTACAGTTTTTTCATAAATGTTCAATCATTCTTGGTGTGATTTTTGATTTTTTGGCCTAAAGGTTGCTGCCATGTTTAAGATTGGGAATAGCAAGGAACTACCGGCAATTCCAGATACCTTATCAAATGAGGGAAAGAATTTTGTAAGGCAATGCTTACAACGTAATCCACTTCATCGGCTCACAGCTGCTCAGCTTTTGGAGCATCCTTTTGTGAAGTATGCTGCACCTGTGGAAAGACCTATTGTGGGACCTGAGCCCTCAGATGTATCCCCTGGGGTTACGAACGGAGTGAAAGATCTGGTATGAAATCTATTGTACTAAACATATTTGATGTGTCACTTTTGGCATAGCCAGTTATGTTTTCTTTGATTTAATGGTTATGGTGCATTTTGTAGAGTTATTTTTCTGCATGATTCTTGAGATTCATTGTATGAAAATTGAAAACGAAAATCAGGGTTTATATTTTATAGAGAAGGAAGTTCTCTGCATATATGCAGACATAGGTGGCTTATAAAAAATATTTGCAGTTAGGATATGAGATTCTCGAAGGACCTTAATCTTCAAACAACAGTTTTACTTTGGCATCAACATATAATATTAGCAACTTGTTTTAATACATGCTAAAGATTCTAAGAAATGGCTAGCTATTCTATAGCTTCTTTCTTTATGGCTCTCTAGTTTTTACCTATTGCCATGTTTTGTTGCATGTTTGCAGGGAGTTGGGCAAGCTAGGAATTTCCCCAACTTGGAATCAGATAGGCTGGCGGGTCATTCGTTTAGAGTATTAAAAACTAATGCCCACGTCAGGTCTTTCTCACTCTCTCTGTTTGTATGTGTATCAGTGTATGTGTGCATGCGTCAGTGGGTGTGTGTGGCAATGTGTGTGTCTATGTGTCTTGTGGGTAATGACTAACTGTATTTAAAATGTTGTCTTATCTCATTTCCTTAACTCCAGTGAAATCCGTATTCCAAGGAACATATCATGCCCAGTCTCACCCATTGGGAGCCCTCTATTGCACTCAAGGTCACCACAACATCTAAATGGAATAAGAACTCCTCCTCTGATTACTAGTCCACGGACCACTTCGGGCTCATCCACACCTCTTACAGGTGGTAGTGGTACCATTCCATTTAATAACCTAAAACAGCCATTGCCCTTATATGGTCTTTATGTTAATGGTTCCTCATATCATGATTCAAGTCCTGACATATTTCGAGGAATTCGGCCAGAATCCCATGCTTTTCCAGAATTGGTTTCGTGTGAAAACAATATTCTCGGAAAGCAGTTTACAAGACCTGCACATGGAGAACTCTATGATGGACAATCAGTTTTAGCTGAGCGAGTTTCTAGGCAACTTCTGAAGGATAATGCCAAAATGAACCCATCCTTGGACTTGAGTCCTACCTCTTCATTGCCTAGTCACCCACACTGTGTCTAACTTCACATATTCTTTTGGACCCAGAATCAAATCGGGTTGTTTTGAGACTATTTTTTGTTCATGGGATAAATACATTCATCTTCTCAATCCAATGAGCCAACTTGTAAAATAAGGACCTGCGATGGAAGCAGTAAAGAATAAGATTCCACTTTAGAATGAAGTTACCGATAGATGCAGTCATGCAAACCATCCTTTCCATGTGGATTCAGGCTCAAAGGATCGATCCTTCAATGACGAGTCACAACATGGGAAATAGAAAACCTCTATGGTTGGTAGGTAGCTTATGATGTGATACCGCTTGGCTTGTTCATAGTTGACTGCTGGAGTGATCAACCCTAATGCTTACTGAGGAAATTATTCAAAGTCTTTCTGATAATGACATTCACCACTCAAGCATGACTTCTGATTATCCATATCATCATCACTAGTCCTTCGTAGGAATTCATGATGTGAGAGATGTATATTTGTTTAGATCATGGTATAGAAGCAAATGAGATTTTCCGGGCTCTGAACCTGCTGTAGATGACAGACTGAATCTGGTCCAGTTTAGTTAATTGAAACCGTTGGGAAATTGCTGAGTCTATGCATTTTGTTTCTAGATATATTTTGGCCGGCTCGAGTGTAGCTTTGTACACAATTCCCCTAATTTGTTGTCTGTATATATCATTTAGTGAAATGATAATTCCGAGCTCCTGTGCCACCAATATGTAGAAACTCGTGGGAAAAGCGGCTGAAATAGTGGGTAAAATAGCATTATTAAGGGGTTTTTGTGTATGTGATTTGAACTAGCGACACATAAAGTGATACCAAATGTGTTCCAGCCAGAGGCGATTTGAAGTCGAAAATTCTTACTTCGAATGTCCATATAGTTTGTACCGTGCACGAGTTAATATTTGTTATTATTTATAATATATTAATGTATGACGAATAAAGAAAAATAATCTTGTAAAATTATTGCTGAAATCCCAGAGCTTCTGAGCCAATTCAATGTCTCTACCATGCGCGTTTGGAGTAGAGATGTTATTGTCTGATATCATAAATTTCTGATTGATCTCAAACGTCTTGTTGAGTTTTGTTTAATTAATAGGTTATTTAATATTAATTAATAATTAATAAGTGGATACTCCTGTATGTATAATAGCTAATCAAATCTCAATATATATTTATGATATATTATAACGTTAATGTTAAATTTATGTAATATTTTGAACATATGTTAGAATGAATGTTCTATTTTGGAGGAATTATTAAAAATGGGATCAATAAAAAATTACGTTGTATAGGATATTAATTGAAAATTCTGGACATACTATAGAAATAAAAAAAAGACATACCAATTAAAGAATAAATATGCTATTATATCATGTTAAAGGTCTAGAATTATAGTTAAAAGTGTGCGAATTGTGTAGTAATAATAAAATAAAATTAATGAATAAATAAATTGTTCACAGAAATGAAGAAGAAGTTTGTGCATACAAAAAATAAAAATCTTTAAAAAATATCTCAGGGACGAAGCCCAATGCCCCAATCCGTTCAAATCCGCTTACCCTAATTTCATTGTCTCCCTCTCCCACATCCAAAGCCGCCGGTCAAAGATCCTCCATTGTTGTAGTCCGCTAAGCTCCATTTCCTCTATTCATTAAGCCAATGGTATTCACACTTCATTTTATTGCCGTTCGTCGTTCTCCGCCGGTTCGTCTGTCTCTTCTGTAATTGTTAGATACCTATTAATTTATTCTCAATTTTTTTATTTAGAAATGATTTTTTGTTCGTGTTCTGAAGATAGGTTTAATAATTATTGCAAGTTGAAGAAAACATTTCTTAGTTTCATTTAGATTAAGGTTGCATTTGGATAATCGGCCTGTCGTTTTCTATATTCCGTTTGGCTGGGAAATGTATGCAACTGTCCTCTGTTATGGTATTATAGCTAGTTTAGTGATCTGAAATGATGCTTTATGTACCTTTGAATCATTCAAAAATCTTTTTATCAAATTTTCAATGAGTTAGAGGTTTTTTCTTCTCTGGATTTTCTGAATGCTTGAAATAATACGACGTGATTTTTTTATTTCATAAAATTTGAAGTAATGTTATTAGAAAATTAATGCACGACATAGTTGTTATTTATCAAAAAGTAGAGTTATAGTATTTTGATGATCATAGTGGGATCGATAAGCCTATTTAGTATTTATTATTTAGATTTAGATTAGAATAGTTATATGCTAATTTTTAGTAGTTTAATATTAATTAATAATAAATAATACTTAATACTAATCATTAAGGGACCTCATTTTTAATTGTGGCCTATGGCCTCATACTCTTGAGCTGCATTTTATATGCTGGGAAATCCTTCTTTTTTGAGTTTTAGAATTCACTGTAAATTCAATTCATGCTTCTCATCTGACTTATCTCTTAATTAGTCAGTGTGAGCTTTGGAAAACTCTATGTAACTCTTAATCATACCCTGTGTGAGTTTTTTGGTGTTTTGTCTGTTGAAATGAATAGACCGGTAGAAGTTACAGAGATCGTAAAAGGAGGAGTTGACAGGATAAGTTTAACAAGAGAACTATTTTAAATTCTTCACTAAGTGCCCTCCTAAGAGAGGGTGACATCTTATGCAAAGGTCAAAAAAGATATCACCTGATTTGAGTTGGTGTTACTGGTTTTATAGAGAAACTTTCTTGTTTTAAAACGAATAAAGAAGCTCAATGACTTGGTTTCAGCTTTGAGTGCCTACTTTGACAATTTATTTATACTTATTGCCCCTCCATTTGTGACTTTCCGTTTTTGAAATAGATTTTAAAACAAAAAAAAGGTTCTGTTACCTTTTGCAAATTTGTTCTTCCCCCTCTCTCCTTATCTTACTTATTTTGATGCAATAAAAAATCATTGTAGGTATATATTTTTTACTCTCTTGTCCTCATTGTTCCTGTTATTACTGTTTATTTTGTTCATTTATTGTTATAATACTTTCATAGTTTCAAATTATTGATAGGAATCCTCTGGAAATTTCAGGGTTAAGGTCACAAATTTTGATTCCCTTTATATTTTTGTGATATAATCCAACTCCAGAAGTTCTTCTAATAAGAGTGGTTGTTGGCATCAAATTATGTCCTTTTGGGAAGCATTGATAGGCTGTTCATTCTTTCAGTTCATGTAATAAGTTACAGCATCGTTGTTGTCAAATGTCAGAGGGTGTCATGGCAGTGGTCAAACCTGAGGTATGTTGAATTACATATTTCTCCTCCCTCTCATATTCTCAGTCGAGGTGTCATTTTATTGGGTGTTTTTTTAGCAAAAAACAAGTGTCATGTGGTATGCATAAAGGTATTGCTCCTTTGATTGTGAAATTTTGCTAAGTTGTAAAATTGGAATCTTTTGGTAACAATGGGGGTTTTGATTTGGAATATGAATGTTCAAATCATGTTGAGAAATATTTTAATTCCTTGTTGCTATGATGGACTTTTCTATTTTGAATCCTTCTGTTTTTCTATGCACAATAGATGAAGTCTTACATATGGCTTCAAACTGCTGATGGTTCAATTCAACAAGTAGACGAGGAGGTTGCCATGTTTTGTCCCATGATATGTCGAGAAATACTCCAGACAGGCATGGGATCTTCCAAAAACTATGCCATCTCACTTCCCCCTAGGGTCAACCCTGCCATCTTGGGTTTAATACTTGACTATTGCCGATTTCATCAAGTACCAGGCCGTTCTAATAAGGTATGCTCTATTTCTTTGCCATTATTATTTTTTTTTGTTTCTTTATTGGATGTTAGCTAATGTAATGTAAACCCCGCCCCTCTCCTTGGGAACTTCCATGGTTCTTTTTCTTTGTCTTCTTATAATTTTTATTACACAACATATATAATATTGTTTTGTGGTGTGCTAGGAATGTGACAAGTATGCACAAGTTTTTGCTGACCTTGCCAAGAATGTTTTATGCAGGAACGTAAAACTTTTGATGAGAAGTTTATTAGAATGGACACGAAAAAGTTATGTGAGTTGACATCAGCTGCTGACAGCCTCCAATTGAAGCCTTTGGTTGACCTGACCAGTAGAGCACTTGCTCGAATTATTGAAGGAAAAACACCTGAGGAGATTCGTGAGACTTTTCACTTACCGGATGATCTCACAGAGGTTTGTGTTGCTGGCAAGAAAGTAAATGGTTATTGTACTTGTGTGCTATTTTTCATGTTGATTGTTTGGCTCAGGAGGAGAAGTTGGAACCCTTGAGAAACATAAGTGATGATCCACGTATTCGTCTTCTTAATCGATTATATGCAAGAAAGAGGAAAGAGCTAAAAGAGAGAGAAAAGCTGAAGGTGCTTACTTTATCTTGAAAAGTATGAATGCTTTGCCATTGTGGTAGATCTGTATAAATTATAAAATGCAAATGAATTTTTACAGCATGAGTGCGTAGTTAGGCAATCTAAACATTCAAATGCTTATTTGCATCGATGAAGATTATATATTCAATGTTTTCCAGAAGATCGAGGTCGAGGAGGAGCATGTAGATGAGCGTTCAGTTGAAGATCTCTTGACATATATAAACGGTGGAGATAGAGGTACTACAGGGGTCCCTTGTTTTTATGCAAAAATAGCTTGTATGTTTGTTCCAAACTGATAATATACTATGCATTTGATAATATCTTTAGTTTTTCTGCATACATTACTTATATTCAGGTTTTGCTTTCATTATTTAAAAGATAAAATCCTCTTTTCAAAGCTGATATCCACACTAGAACTTATACTTTGTGTTGAATATTGTTTAAAGGTCCCTAAACTTTCAATGCTACACTTAGGTCCCTACTTTTCTTAAAAAGTACACTTTAGTCCCTATACTTTAAGAGTTTAGGGAGTAAAGTGTACTTAAAGGGGACACTTTAGGAGTTTACTCTTCATGTGTATGTTACATTTTCTGTTCGACAGATTCAAAGGGGGTTAATGCCAATAAGAACAAAAAGAAAAACCGGAGAAGAAAAGAGTACCCAAAATATTCTTCTTTGGAAATCATGAATGGAAACCATGACAAGGTTGGTATATCTTCACTTGCAAGTTATGATAAAATGGAGGGATTTTGTGGTATCAGATTTTTACTTGTTTGTGTTTGATGATGTTTTGATGTGTTTTACGCTTTCTATATCTTTTAGTTTTTTGCTTTATCTTAGGAGTTGGATGCTCTTTCTCCTGCTTGCCATGATGATGAGGCTAAAAATAAGCCCTCTCCCTCTAAAACTTCAAAGTTGCATGGATCTGCAACCGTTGCCTTTTCACCACCCACGCATGAGTTTGATGATGGTGACATTGATGACGATTTAGATCCTGCTATGAAGGAGGAACTTGACAGGTAAAATTAAGGTTCAGTTTAAAACATTTGATTGAGTTTATTATAATGTCTTAGTAAATCAAAGATAATGTGAAACTAAGGAATTTACTGTCTGACATCTAATGATTGTGTTAATTTATCGCCTAAATGGACTTATCATTATTTTCTCATGCTAATTTGACTACCTTTTTTCTGGGAGGGAGCTTCTTTAATTCTATTGTTTGTTCAGAGGATAATTACTTCAATAATGATCTCAGTATACTTCAATGCAGGGAAGTAGAGGATTTTGCTCGAAGATTAAATTCAGATTGGCCAGTAAGAATGCAGGAAATACTATCCTTAGGGCAGGATAGAAGGCTTGTACCCACGTCAATGAATGACAATGGTTCAACACAAAGATATACAAGTATGTTCCCTCTTCTGTTTCTTATTTGTAGAGAGCGAGTGAGAAAGAGATTTTAGATCAGTGTAGTAAGGGGCTCAGTGTGGTTCGATGCTATGATGCAGGTTTGGAGCGGAGATAATTGAATGCATGGTACAGTGTCCATTTCGCAGATTGTCCAACAGGTGCTTCAATTTGATTGCAAACAACACATGCACAAGGTTTGCTGCAGATATGACTATACGAAATGTGTGCAGGTTTGTTTGCTCGATCAAATCACCAACTTGCTTTGTCATTCCATGACCAAAGAAAGGAAAGAGAGGGAGAGAAAGATTAAGATTTGGCGAGAGAGAAAAAAAATGATGGTGAATAGGAGCATAATATGCTCATTTGTCTTGATGATTGCTTCTTCTTGCTACAACCTTAAGTCGAGGTTTATTGGCCGGCTTTTGTATTATTAATTTTTTTTTTCTTGAATTGTTGGTTGATTTTAAAATTTTCCAATTCTATTTCAATTTTCTTGTAAGTCACAAATTTTATTTTCCCTAATTTTTTGTGAGCAGTTGTTAGTAACGTTGAAGTGATGTATTGGATAATGTAAAAACAAATTTTGATTTTTTATGCTGCAGATTTTTTCATGTTGAATAAAGTTAATAAATTGTCTATGGGATTATTTTTATTTACTTTATTAGTATTATAGAGGGGAAAGAACCAAATATTTGAGGAAGAAAACTAATAAAAAGCTGTTATTTGTTTTCTGAAGTCCTTGTATGCATACTTGTATGTACATACAACTCACATATCTTTCCGTTCGTTGTTTACCAAAGAACTTATATTTTGGTTGATATAATAAAAAAGGTAATAAAAATGAAAATAGTAATAGCAAATAAATTTAATAAAAACAATAATATTATTATTACATTTTTTAAATAGTAAAATCAAAATAATAATATTGAGATAAAATTTATAAATTTATAAATAAAAAAATCAGACAATTAACTTGATTGATTATAAAAATGCAAGAAGAAAATAAAACATTCCTAATAAATATGGAATGAAGGAACATTTTATTTTTCAATACATGTTTACAACCAAACTAAATACATTAATTTTTAAAGGGTGCTTTAATTTTTAACCCCAGTATTTTGATGAACATGAATTCAGTTTAGAGATTTATATTAACTAGGGGTCAGAAATGAAAAAAACAGTACATCAGGAGTCCATATCAGCTCTCTTTGATCAGCCTCAAGCTTGGGCTAGTATTTTAAACTATAATTTGTGCAAGGAAGAAAATTTGATGGCAGAGCAAGGATTTTCAATATGAGGCATAGAACTGAGAGGACCATTCCAGCAACTAAACAGCAAAACTTATTACATAAAAAGTTCAAACAATTATCGCATAACCAAAGCAAAAAAGGGAGAAAAAAACTCACTAATTATATGAGACAACAGAAGTAAGAAGTATGGAACTATAAAAAATAATTGCTGGCAAAACCCGTCGACTTTCCTCTGAGCGAAAAAAACCTTAAACTTTTCTGACAGAAGAAGACTGCTAAAACTGGGAACCTCTGCTAAAGACTTGGTGGTGGTGGATTAAACAGTGCAGATTTGTATAAATGAAAACAAAAAGAAAAAAAATGCCTTTTCTTTTCTATTCTTAGGTAGGAGTTCTTTGTTTCAGAATATACTTGACAACCTTTACGGGCATTGTTCGGGACTTGACTCTAGCAGCTGGAAGCTCATGAGACTTGCCATTTACTACCTGGTACTCTATATTTCCATGAATATTACGATTGTGTAAATTTGATGAACGAGATTCTGCTTCTCTGCTGCCATTTTGAACCTTTAAAGAGTTTGCAGGTTTGGATTCTGGAGATAGAACAAGTTTGACGTGCTCTGTTGCAATAGCCTCCTTCCACCCTACGTAAAGATTGAAGCAGCATTCCAAAAATAAAACTCTTGGTTTGTGCCAAAGCAGGTAGGAAAGTACAAGGAAATACACAAACAACAAAATTGACTTACTCTGTGCAAGAAAAGCTTTTGCCACGTGGCTTGAGAATCCATAGTTTCCAGTTCCATCAGGATCCATGGAACAGTTAGGTGTTTTGTCATCATAACAGTTCATGCCACACAACCTTGGACAACTCTCACCATTTGGGGATTCACTTCTTGATTCTCTATTATTGTTCTGAACTGGCATCAGACCTTTGGCTCCATCGTGACTTACGGGCCTCCAAAACTTAACCCTTAACCGGTTTGTGCAAACTTGGACTGAATCAGATGTGTTTGTTTTATCCTCGGCATTATTCTTGGGCCTTTGATGATCTATCAGACAATCTTGACATGATCCAGATGTATTGTTACACTCTTGGCTACAATTTTCAAGTGATTCAAGTGAGACAGTTATAGAACCAATCACAACCTCACTATTCTTCATTTGCTCAGATTCATTTGGGTTCTCTTTTTCTACTCTGTCTTTCAAGCTCTTACCATCAAGTTCTGGTTTATACTTCCGGCTCCAAACTTTGTTGCCAGTAGTGGCAGCCCTTAAATCTCTGCGAGTTCCACGACTTTGCATTTCTCCAAGTTCTGATGGGCGTGAACTCTGAACTGCATGAAAACCATTGGACATGGTACGCTGTGACTTTGGCTGCACTTGCCACCGATCAGTGACAACACGCTTGCAGCCACTTCCTTGTACAGTATGCCTTTGACCATCCAGATTAGTGCCTAAATCACCGTGATCACATCCCACTCCTGAGTGTGACTCGTTATACACAATCTCATCAATATTTGAGCAATGTGGCATTTTAGACAGTGGCTGAAGATCAAAAGTCATTGAAGAGGTAGATGTTTCTATTGGTGGTACTGTGTCCAGCATTTCATCAATTCTGTCCTTAACATCAGCCTTCTCCTCATGTCCTTGCTCCCTTGCCTTCTGTTCTTTTTGCCTGAGCTTCTTCTGCCTTTTCCTTTCCAGGAGTTCAGCTTGCCTATGAAAAATCATAAGAAAAAAGTTGGCAAATAAACGCAATACGTATCGTATTTACGAACCAATGTTTTGGTCAATTGCAATTTGAAACATCATTTATGGAAGGTTCTAAAGGGGCAGCATAGCTTCATATTGTATAGGTAGGCCGTTTTATTGCTTCAAACTCCATATGATCTTCAACTGAAGGCTATCACAAACATGAAAATCAGGAAAGAAAAACACAAATTTTCTCAATTCTAACTTTGCAGTGCTACATCAATAGAATACCAGATTTTCTCTAGGCTCACTGCACCAGTAAGCAACTGTTAATCCATCAGATCCATGTATCGAATGGCATTATTTAAGTGGAAAAAATTGATAATGGCCAATATCCCACTATGATAATGCTTTTAGACTTCAGGTCTGTGGAAGATCCAATACTCAAAGCAAACATAATCGAGACAAGAAGCAAACCACCTTCTAATTCCTAAAGAAGTCACTTAGATATCCCAAAAGTACACATACAACCTAAACATAAATAAATATGCTATGTGCACCAATTGAATTACTTATCTTTCTTTTTGAGATTATCTAAAGAAGTTGCTTAAAAATCTCTAAAGAAAATATACCATGTAAACAGAAATAAATGTGCACCAATTGAATACTTCATCTTTCGTTTTGTCCTCCCTGACATACTGCCAGTCACCGTAGATCATAAGAATTTAATCTGTCATCCGAAGTATAAATGTCTAGGAAAGTAGAACCTATAGTAATATATCATAGATCCAATTAAGAAAAGGTAGAACGGATTTGGGTAATGCTTTCTACCTTCTCTGAGCAGCTTCTTCTTCCTCAACTAGCAATTTCTGGAACCTCATAGCTTCAGCATCCTTGTCAGCAAGCCATGCTTTGATCTGAGAAAAAGATAACCACAAGTTAATAAGACCCTAAAATTTATTACCATTAACCCTAATCATCCCAAAGAAAAATGAATGCCCCGAGATAAACAGCATCACATGCATTTTGGAGAGGAAAGTTAAATGATGATGGATGCAAGCAAGGCAACAACACATGACAGATTGACAGTACATAAAAAAGTACCAGGTTTTGTTCCAACAACAAGCTGGTGCAAGCAACTAGGTTCTTAGGTTCAAGACCCATCTTCCCAGCCTCTCCATCAAAAATATATCTCTGCAATGATAAGGCTGATCCGGACATAAATGTTTTCTCACTTGCATCATCAAGGATAGAAAATAGCTCCTGTGAAGAAATTGGGAGCCTAGAAGGCCTAGCTTGGATGATATCCTGGAAAGAATTGCAGTTGTCATATAGAAAATAAAATTTGTGGTACAAGACAGATAAATTTTTGAAAATAAAACTTTACACCACAGAGAAAGCAAATATTTTTTACCAAGAGAACAGAACCAGCCTTTAAATATATATGTGGCAAAGATGAAAATCCTGGTTTCCGGATAAGTGTTGCCAATGCTTTTATAATTGAAGATCCTGGAACTTCCTGAAAAAAGGAGGACATAGAGAGATCAAATACTATAAGAAGAAGAGAAAAAGTGGGACTTCAGATCAAACACTTCTGAAAAGTGCAAACAATAGAGAGAGGATAAACAAGCTGCAAGAATTCCCTGCATCAGCAGTATGTAGATGAATATATAGAATAGCATTGTACCAAGCAGCAAATAAAAGGAAAAGAGGAGGGGGGAACACTTACTTCCAGTGTCACATTCTTGAAAGATACAACTTCCATAGTGTCTTCAATAGTTAGCTATAATAAGAATAAAAGCATCAGCAAAAAAGGGCAGGTAGTAATATATAAGTTTAGGAAGGAAACTTACCTTATCCCAAAAGGCCCCTAACAAATCCCTTTTTTTCATAGAATCCTACAAGATATGAACAATATCAGGCATAACAGAGCAACTAATTATAGGAAGAACCAATATCAATGCAACACAAAACTTAATATGTGTGCTTTACGAAGAAAAAAGCAATACAAAGATTTCAGAAAGGAAAAAGTCAAGATGATATGCTTAAAAGAAATAAACGGTTCTAAAGTGGTTTAGATAACCTTATCAAGCTTCTTCAAGCGATGATGCGCACGAATATGTCTTCTATAGTTGATGGGAGAACAAAATTCTCTGGAACACTTGTCACACTTCTGCATCTGCACCTTTAGGGGAGAAAGCAAGGGCCAACCCAAGGGTTCTGTCAAAATTAGCAACATCAGCATCAAGCAAAACTTACAACCTAATAGCTGCTTGTGATAAATATAAAACCCATACTAACACCTTTAACATGGTTAAAAGGCTTCCAAAATTTCATGAGACTAAGGTCGGAGAATTCACAATAAGACATCCTCCCTCTAAGATGTTCTAAATGTTCCTAATAAGAGGTTGCTCATACCTTGCTGATCTAAAGCATGAAGTAACTGGATCAACTGAACTGGGCTGTCTCCAGTCCTAGGGAGAGAAAGAAAGGGCTCTTTACCAACTGCTTGTCTGATGATAGTATCTAGAGAATCATTTACTTCCTTCGATTTCATGGCATTTAGATTACTAGTAGCCATAACTTTAGCAACTGGCATCTACAAGCCGAGAAAATAACAAACAGCCAGCTCAAAAACAGTAGTGCACAAAACATATGTACATTAGAAGCAAATATACCTAAAAGCAAGAAAAATCAATATATTTATGAGCAAAAAAGAGTTAGAACTTAATTCTAACAAAATCATAATTTGTATCGTATTCGTGTTTTAGGTTGGAGCACAAATTGCCATGCCTAGACCTTTTATCAACACTTTGGTCTAATTAAATTTAAATGAAGCTCAAAAAATTCATTTACATTGACTCCTATATAATTAAGAGAAAAATACCCTAGTGGTCCAATAAGTTACATAAATTAGACACTTAAATTCACTAACTTTCAGATGATACACTAGAAGTCTACTAAGTTTGAAAAGTAGGACACTCAAAGTTTACAAATATCTCTAATGTCCTAATTTTCAAACCTAATAAACCTCCGATATCTCATTTTTCAAATTTAACAGAACTCTAGTGTATTACTTGTGGTACATTTGAGGTCTACTAAGTTTGAAAAATGAGACACTATAGGTACATCAAGATTTCTGGTAACTTATTTTGTAAACTTAGTGGACTTCTAAACTACTAACTACAAACTAGTAGAATAAAGTATACAATTTGTAGTGGACCATTTTAACCTTGCACTCATTAATTAAAACTAAATGGAAAAATGAACCATTCCTTTAGATAAAAAGTGAACGCCTTTACCGGAGCCAATGAAGTAGGCATTTGATATCGAGAATTTCAACCCTATTATCACAACAAAATTGGAAATTTTGATTTTTTTTAAAATGATTAGGAGTACAAAAAACTAATAAAGTTACACAAGATTGCCCAAATTATTAAATAGATTGGTTCATACGAGTACTAAGGAAAAAATTCAAATTTAAATGTCTTTTAATCCACAATCACAACCATAAAACCAAGACATCTAATCAGAGCCAAAACAAAAGCACTTAGCAAGCCATTATCAATCACAAAAACGAAAATAGCACGAAATTAGTATATTCTAATTTTTATTTACTACCAACACAGGCTAACACGGCTTTTTCAGCTGCCGCAACCGAACCAACTTCAGGGAAGAAAAAGAATAGGAAAGTTAAAACCTTGTTAAGGAACGAAAACTTGATACGGTTGCAAAACACGTGATCTGATATTAATATGTGATGCTACATGAACAATAATATATGCGTGAGTTTATATATATATTATAAAAGACTGAGTGAGTGATTCGATTCTCGTACCAGTGGAAGCAACACAACAGAGTGAGGGGATTGGTTCGTGTAGATGGAAAATCGCAAGCGATCTAAAGAATTTGGAACGGGTGGGAAGGAGATACAAGCTGCTTGGCGAAGAAGAAAATCACCGAGAAAATGCGAGATGATCGGCAGAAGAATAAGAAAGAGAAAAATAAGTTTCGTAAGGCGAGTGACGTATGTGTGTGTGTTGAACAAGTTTTGTAGAGACTACGAAGGAAATATAAAGGCGAAAATGGAAATGGGAGAACCCTCTCTTACAATTTATTAAACAATTAATTAAAAGAATAAATAACGATTTTATGATGGTGGATGGGGTAGTATTTACTATTAGCACCCACGAAAGCAATGAGTTGTAAAAGGCCCAATGGAGTTGAGGTTCATGTCATAGATTATGCTCATGTTTGTGTTTTGTCTCTTTTCTTGATTTTTTTGTAAAAATTGAAAAAAAATTAAAATTTATAATAATAAAATAAAAAAAATACATAATAATTTTGTCATTTTTTAACTTTTTTAAAAATTATAAATAAAAATTTATAAAAAAAGATTATTATCGAAATGATGGATAAAAATACACATACATTTGTAAATTTTTATTTATTTGTATATTTTAATTAAATTTTCTGATGTAATAAATTTTAATGAATTAATATAAAAAAATTTATTATTGTTATTATTTTAAGAAGAAGTCCGTCTACATCCGCAACCAAGAAGAAAGTGTCGCGCCAAAACTCAAACACACACATACCATTTGCTTACCAGATCGTCTCCAATAAGTATATCAGCGTTCCTTTGACTGGTAGCTGTAGAGCTCTTTCTCTTCTCTCTCTCCCCCTCTCTCTCACACTTCCCCTCCTTTCGATCTTGTTTCTTCATCGAAATGCCTAATCATCTAATAATACTCTACGAACCATGGAGAACAATACAGAAACGCCCCCAGAAACAAACCACGACGTAGATTCACCGACCTCCACAGGAATCCAAGATCGTGATTTTCATGGCGAGCTCGAATCTCTGCGCAATTCGTACCAAACTATTCTTTCCAAATCCACGGAAATGGAGGAAAGCCTTGAATTTCTTCGGCACGAAAGAGACAAAGCGGTTGCTAACAGCACCGAACTACTCAAGGTTGTGGATGAAATTTCGAGCGAAAGAGACTCTCTGAAGAGTACTATTCGAGAGTACGAAGCTTCTTATAAAGAAAAAGAAGATGGGATTGCCCTAAAAATCGAAGAATTGGAAGTATTTAGGGAGAGAGTTAAAAAATTGGAACTTGATTGGAAAGAAAGTAATGGGTTCTTGTTAAAATGCTTAGATTCGCTCAATTTAGCGAAGGACAGTTTGTTGGGTATAATCGATCAAGTTGACGAAGAAAGAAGTGAAACTTATAGAGAAGAGAGTAATGGGTTGGTTGGGTTGGATTCAGAATCGAAATTAAGCGAAGAATTGAAGAAAATTAGGAAGGAAATAATGGGTATTACGAGGCTTTCATGTTTGGCTGAAGAGAAGGTGAGAGAATATAAAGAATTGAAGAAGAAGGAGAAGAGGGAATTGGAGAATAGTGTGGTGAGTTTGACTGAAGAGAATAGGGATATTAATAGTTTGTTGAGGGTTTCTTTGGTTGAGAAAGAGGCAGTTGAGAAGAGATTGAAGGGGAATAGTGAACAAAAGAGAGTGGCTCTTTTGCAGATTGCAGAGCGTGGATTGCAGAGAGTTGGATTTGGATTCATGGTGGGTAGTGGGAATAGTGAACATTCTTCAGAGACTAGTTCTGTGTCTAAATTGGATACTTCTGGATCTATAGGGACTAAATCAGATAGCAGCGAGTGTGACGAGGAAGTCATTAGTCTGGTATGCTCAATTTCTCTGTGTTTAGATTCATAAATGGTTGGTCTCAGACTCCAAGGTATATAGAAATGCTAGCTGCACTCATTTTTGTACACGCTCATCATTATTACATGCCATGTACTTGGATTTCATAACTTTATAATTTTCCAAATTATGATGCCATGTCACATGCATTGATTGCGGTGTGCAAATGTATGTACAACTAGTATTCCTCTAGTCTTAGATGGCACAGTGGACAAACTTTAAAACGAGAGCTAAACTGATTGTTCGTGTTAGCCAATTTGGTTGAAGCTGATCACATGTGAGTAGGGGTCTCAAATGGGCTGGCACGGTATAACATGTTAAATATTATACATGACACAACACAACATGCGAGCAAAAAAGCGGCATGACACGACTCATGGCCCGTGATAGATTGGGCCATGCCAGCATGCTAGTCCGAAATTAAATTATATAATAAATATATAGATATATCTATATATTATCATATGTGGGCGTAGTCTAGTTAATGGAGTTAACATTGATACATGAAAGTTGGAGAGTTCGACTCACGCTATTAGCATTTTTCTTCAAATAATAGGTTAAACATGCTACGGGACGTGTTGGCCTATTAAGCGCGACCTCAAGGGTCAGACATAGTACGACACAATAAAGCTTATGGGCCAAGAATAGAGGCATGATACGATATGGTATGACATATGTATGGTTACAGGCTGGCATAGCTTGCTAGCAAATGGGCCACCTGTCGGCCCAACCCCTTTGACACCTCTACATGTGAGTCAAAGTTGATAGAAATTAATCAAATTTAGAAATATCAATTACAAATGACTAATTTTGATCGACTTTTTTAAGCCTTAGAAATTGCGATAACTGTGGTTAGTGGTTGACTATTAAACCTTGTGGCATGGTGAATAAGACCCCTTCTCACCATTTTAAATCATATGTTTGAATTGCTCATAGGTTTCATTTTTGAACTTGCTATTAAGACAAATTTCCCTCTGATCTAGGTAGAGGTAACAAAATTTTCAAACTAGCTATAATTTTAGTTCATAAGCTACCTAGAATTTTTGTTTTAGTTTATTTTAGAGTAGTATGACACTTTGGTTACTTTTACTTGGACAAACTACGCCTGTTAATCATGATTATTAAAATTGATACACTTTAGTCATTTTTTATCAATTTTAGGTTTTTTCATTGTTTGGTATAAAAAATTAAGTCAGATCGAATTGAACCTTATTATTAGTAAGAGATTGGTAAATGTTCGAAGAAAAAGAGATGTCTCAAAAAATTAATTTTTTTTTTGGAAAATAGAGTTATTAAAATGATCAAAATTGACGTAAAATGACTAAATTATTCAAAAATGTACCAATAAGGTAACTAATGAGTCAGTTTAAAGCAAGGTGGCCGATATATCAAATTTGTGAAAATAAAGTGTCTTTAAATGCAATTTTTTCTTTATTTTATATTGGTGACTATTTGAAAAAGAAGATCACTTTTTTATTATTATTATAGAAAAAAGAAGATCACTTATGTATATATTTTTAAGGCATGTTTGTTTATTTGGAATTTGTACCAATTTCATCCAAATATACGATTATTAATAAAGTGTGTGCCTTTGAGGTTTTTGAGCATCGAAGGAATATCATATTTTTAACTGAGAATAGTTGTTCTGTTGTTTATCTATAATTATCAGGCATCTACTATGGAGAGGGTGATGAAGAATTTACGGCTTGAAATCTCTAAGTTGAGGAGATCTTTGGAAGAATCCAGGTATTTTTATGTCAAATTGTGATCACTGAATTTTATGTTGAAGTTCTCTTGAAGTAAATATGTATCTGCTAATTGCTCCATAATACTCTTGAGTATCAATTGTGTATTTTCTTACACAGATCCTTTTAAGACACCAAATGTTTTAAACTTTTGGATACTGTATCTGGGTGTCAAACACTCAAACACACTCATTTTCTTAATTTTGTATAAATTTTCATCAAATTATAGTATCGAGTATCTACATTCATGTTCATATTGTATTGCTTTAACATGGGTATTTTACGAATATTAAAGTATCCATGTAACATAGATCGAGTAATTGTTCACATCAATTATTTGCCAGGTCAGACACTGAGCGTCTTCAGAGTCTTACAGAGAAACAAACTCAAACCATTGCAGAAAACACCATGTACATTAAAGAATTAGAAGAAAGAGAGAGGGTGCTATCTCAAAATGTAGTCAGCTTAAAGAGCTTTATTAATATTACTCTTCTCCCTTTAATGATGTTTTCCTTTTCTTTTCTTGCTGACTTATGCCCTTCTTTTATGGCTATAAATAAGGTTGAGGAACTTCTGATGGAAATAAAAGAAACAGAAGCAGAGGTTGTTAGATGGAGAGAAGCTTGTGAATTAGAAGTTGAAGCTGGGAAAAAAGAGATTGAAGAACGTGACAAAATGGTATAAATGTTTATTCATGTTTGTTACGAGTCTTTTAGTTGCAAATAATGCTATATGACACAAACTTTTGCTTCTTTTATATACCACTACTCTAATTTAACCTGCTGTAGTAAAATAATAGAATCAAGGATCCCATGACACAACTAACTATTAGAGTTGATTGAATAAGTTTCTGTTTGAAACTGCTTCTCCTTTTAGTTGAAAGTAGTTTCTAATGATTAAGTATTTCTTAAGGTGTTTGGTGATGTCTCCAAAAAAATGCTTTCAAAATTTTGAGAAACATTATCAATGCTTTTAGGAGAAGTAACTAATACTTACTTTTAGGAAAAATAGGTTTAAATGCATGCTTTCTCCTAAAATAATTACTAAAGTACCACATAAAATCACTTATAACATTTTCATCGCAAACATTTAAATACTTATCTTAAAATCAATTTTAAGCAACTCCCTTTATTTTAAACCACTTTTAAGATAAGCACGTCCAAATTGGCTCTAAGTGAGCTTTTAGATGTAAAGAGATTTAATAGAAGTGGTTTAAAAATAGTGTTTTTTTTAGAAGTAATGGACACTTGGGAAAAAAAATTATAAATGTGGGGCCCGTATATATTAAAAGTGCTTTTGATTTTATTGTCAAACTTATAAAAAAGAAGCACTTTATAATGGTGCACTAAGTTTACGTGGACAACTTACATTTCATAATGCCATACTCATCTCTGTTTCATTAGGTTACCATTTTGAAGCAAGAATTAGAAAAAACGAGGGCTGCTTTGGATGTATCAAATGGTAAACTAAAGCTGAAAGAAGAACTTGCAGCTTCTGCAATGACTGCCGAAGCAGCAGCAGAGAAGTCCCTGCAGTTGGCTGATAGTAGGGCTGCAGGACTCCGACAGAGAATAGAGGAGCTAACAAGGCAGTTGGAAGAAGCAGAGACCCGTGAAAGAAGTCAGCGGAAGGCAAGACACATATGTTGGCCATGGAGATCTAACAATGGAAACAATAGAGTGAGCAATATAAGACGAATGCTACCAGAAATGCAAGCCTTGCTTCATCACAATGTGTAGGATCATAAATAATTGTAAGATTGGACTTTTTGATACATTTGCATCACATATTATTTTATTTTTCAGGTTTTGGTGAAATCTATTTTTGAGTTCCAAAAAAGAATATTGCATGAAATAGTTGTTTTCCTTTTTTAAACTTGTTACTTTGAAGCACATATTTAGAAATATTTTCTTTTTGTTTACAAAACACAAAAGTTGTTGGAACACCGGCAATCGAATGACTGAAACAATAAAAAAATATATTGTCTTCAAATAAAAGTTTTAGACTGTAGATGTTATTCTTAAACATATGTTCCCAAGAGTTATATTTTTTAACACATTTAATTTAAGTGTTAATGAATTAGGTGCTAACATATAGTAAACTTTGAACATATCCATAAAAATATTTTTGATATTATCTCTCAATTTTTGAACAATTTCTAAATCATAATTCTCTTCAAATAAGAATTCCAAATACTCCAATTTGTACCTTGGATCAAGTACAAATGCAACATACAACATCTTATTAGTCTTATTTACATTTCCCCAATACTATTCAAATTTTGTTTTCATGCTAGCAGCCATATTTTTTAACAACAAATCATCGGAACCACACTATGTAAGTATTTGAGATTGAATGTTATGCAATTCCGTAAAATATAAATTTGATGTGGTACATAAAGATGCACTGAATGCTAATTTAGAGTCATAAAAAGTCTTCAAAAACTTGACAAAAATACTAGCATTCTTCCAATCATCTAATGTTGGAGGCCCAACATTCGATCGCTCCTCATGAAAATGTGAGCACAACATCGCACATGAAATAACTCCCCACTCATAACAAGTCCATCATTCCAACTTTTTAGCTTCCTTTTCAAGTATGACACATCAGTATCATTCGAGGAAGCATTATCAAGTGTTATGATGAATACCTTACATATATCACAATCATGCAAACTTTGTTCTATCACTCTCCTAATTGTATCACCTTTATGATTCTCAACTTGAAAAAAGTTTATAATTTTTTTTTTGTAATTTTCAATCTTTGTTAATATAATGAGTGGTTAAACAAATATAATTAATATTTTGAATTGAAGTCCACAATCACTAGTAAGACAAACTCTTTGCTTTTCATTTATGAAAAAGTTTCTCAAACTTTTTTTCTCATCTAAATAAAGTTAAACACATCCCAATAGATTATTTGACGAGATGACACATGAAACTTAAGACAAATTTCAGTTATAAAATTTTTAAATCCCCCACTCTCAACAACCTAAAAGACAATTCATCAATAATAATAATTTTTGCTAAAGCAACTCTAGCACATTTTGCATCAAATGATACAACAACTAATTTATGAGTTGTCGTATCACCCTATTATTTTTGTGTTTGAAAAACATCTTTTGTCTTTTATCTACTCCTTTAGGAATTTTCTTACATAAATTTTTGAAATGATATATAATTGAAGTAGATTCATAAGGTAAAATATATGAAAAATGATTTCATATTTTTGACCTGAAATTTTTTGGTTTCTTCATATCAGATTTGTTATCCGGGTGAACATTACTTACTTTTATTCCTCTTTTTGAAGATGAATCATTTAAATTTTATGGTGGATTTTCCATTTTCTCTAGATGAATTTAAGGTTCAATGTCTTCAATCATAGACATAGTAAAGTCTAGAACTTGACTTGTTCTAATAAACTCATATAAATCATCATCACCTATATATAAAATATAGATTATTACATATTCCTAATATATTAAAATATTAACTTTTGAACTTAATAAAAAATCATTTCAAAACTAAAATAACTAAATGATCTTAGTTATAAACAATATGGTTGGAACTAGGGGTGTCCATTTGTACTAAAATTCAAATCCTAAATATTTTGCATACTTAGATATAACAATTTGACATTGAATGTGGTCTTGTAAGTTCCCAAACCATACTAATTAGATCATGCCAATCCATACTAATTAGATCAAGACGGACAAATTATGATATAAACAGGATAAAACATTATCCATTTCATTATAAACAGATCGAAACAAACGTAATTATATGCAATTTTGTAGCTTAAATAACACATTATATTTTCTACTAATAAAGAACATGTATGTTAATACTGGCTGAAATCAGAAATCACATTATATTTTCTGCTTGATTTTTTATTAGAAATCAAGGGAAAAAAACATAAAAAGAATATGTTATTTTCTATTGAGCCTATGTTAATATTTTGAAAATGAAAATGATTTTTCAATATTGAAACATAAAGCATATTGAAATAGAAAATGTATTTGTTATTTTAATCACAATCACGATTGAGGCTTAAAGAATGAATAAAATATTAATAATGTTGAGAATGTGTAATTTACATTGAAAATGAAAATGATATTTATTATCATTTTTAATAAAATAATTGAAACTAATAATTCAAAGCAATATCAGAAACAGACAAACACGATGTAATGATAATTTTGGCACACACAACTGGTGAATGAGAGACTCATTTGAGGAAGCATTCCAAAAACTCAAAAAATCCTATCAGAAACTAAAAAAAAACGTATCATAAACAAAAAAAATCCTATCAGAAACTCATTTGAGGAAGCATTTCAAAAACTCAAAAAAATCTTATTAAAAACTCAAAAAAATCTTATCAAAAACTCAAAAAAAATCTTATCAGAAACTCATTTGAGGAAGCATTTCAAAAACTCAAAAAAACCATATCATAAACTAGAAAAAAAATCCTATCATAAACTCATTTGAGAAAACATTTCAAAAACTCAAAAAAATCCTATCATCAACTCAAAAAAACTCTATCATAAACTAAAAAAAAAGGTTTGACAACCAATCCAAAATACAGACAATGTCTCATACACGAAATTGTACTCAGAATGTTTGGAGAAGTCACACGAAATAGTTTGTCCATAAACTCAAACATATATAAGTCAACTCATTACATACCTATTTTGTCCATGGATGATAGGATCGAGGTGACTGGTTGGTGGTGGAGGCGACGGTTGACTTAAGCTAGGGTTTTTTTGAGTCTCGTTCTCGCAAATGCAGACGACCATTGAAAAAGAAATAGGGTTAGGGAGTGTAACACGATTTCATAATATATATATATATATATACACGGTATGCACTATGCAGTTTAATTAAAAAATAATTATTATTTATGAAATTCGGTCTAATCCGGTCCGACCAATTTATAATTTTTATAACCAGATCGAATCGTTTGAAAATCGGTTTTATTTAATGCAGATCGAACCAATTTTTCGATTTAAATCGGTCTGATCTGGTTTATGGACATCCTTATACCAGAGTGTGTTGGCGTAGAACGTGCACGATACGGTCAAAATTAATGAAAGGAATAAGGATAGGGTCAAAATCGTAAAAATACAAATATAAACATCAGATTACATTATAATGAGATTAACATGGCATTTTAAAGCATTTTGAGAAAATTTGCAACTTACTTTTTAAATTCTCATTTAACAATTTGGGACTCTGGGACTAGTCTTGTCTTGTGCATGTTCTGTCTTCTTGTGTAGGCTGTAGCTCACCGACAATGGATGGGAGGGTAGAGAGCTCGGGTGGCTCGAACAAGAAAACGACAGCGTGTGACGTTGAGGCCCTGAAGAAATGTTTGGAAGATAACAAGGGCGATTATGTCAAGTGCCAGTCACATATCGAGGCCTTTAAGTCTACTTGTTCTTTAAAGAAACCAAATCCTTCTCTTGAATCATCATCTACTACCAAAGCTTGATGATTGGGATTTGGGATATGTTCTTCATCTCATCTGTTTAGTCATTTTGATTGTATTGGAAATTCGTATTTGTTATCTTCTTGCGTATGGTTCTGAATCTGTAACTTGCCTATATCTTGAGATTTCGTTCTGCAGAAACATTCAATTTTGTGCTCAAATAAAGTTGAGGAATGTTTGTTTTCGATCATGGATTATCTCATTAGCCAATATGTTTGATGTGGCAAGTAGTAACAGAGCAATGCTCTGTTTATTTCTGCCTGGGTCCTTGATAAAGTCCTACAAAAAAATCTTACAAAAATGCTTTTGTAAAAGTCGAACCGATTAGTCACTTAAGAATTCATTTGTACCTCCTATGGTTCGTCGACTTGGTGTTGGATTTAATTTTATTTTTTATCAAACTTTTTTTTATAAAGTCTCGTGACTTTATTATCTTAAGAATTTTTATTTATTTTAAAAATTATTATAAAGATTTAATCTTAATACCTTCGTATGGATCGCTAATTTTTTTTTAAATTTAAATTTATAAGAGAGAGAATTAACAATTTATTTATACTGTACTTCTATTAGTCCGTCCTTCAGTTACTTCAAGCAGCAGTGTATTACAAAATGTGATTTATGAACTTCAAGTACTTTTTGTACTAAAAAAATGATCTGGTGTAAAGGAATTTTTTCATGTCAGCTGAGAAATAGAAGAATAGGGATCATGATCCTCTATTTATTTTTATTTTTAATTGTTTTTGTCTGTTTTTAATTCTTAATTAGAAATTATTACTTATAATGTTTTCTTTAGTATTTGTATTATGTTATACAATAAATTAACAAGGAACAGTTTAGATGAGACAAGCACAAACAGATGTTACTATTTCAAGAAATATACACATAATTTCCAAAATATAAAATTTACACTAGGACAGTGATATTGAAAAATATATATATTATCTCCAAGATGAATTCATGAATAAGGATCCCAGCACAAGGTCAAAAAGGAAGAAAGAATGAATTGAATTCAACTAGGGACATTAGTCATTACTCATCAGCATACATTGCAACTTTTTCTGCATGTGCCGTAATAATCAGGCGAACCGACCATGAATTCAGGGTTTCTTTTGCACTCTCCGATGGCAGCCCATCCGGGGCAATTATCATCTTCGTCAGTGCATTCGCCATCATCTGATTCAGATGGGAGCTTTATTGCCTTTGCTCTGGCAGCAGCTTTTAAGTAAAAGTACTTGGTTGCATACCACATTTCTCCTTCAAGCACAGGACACCTTGCATGGTAGCTACTAGTGTCTGGAGTTGTGTTAAGATGCATAGCAAAAAACAGGATTGCATTCCCTTTAGTTGGTTTCAGAAAGTTACTACTACTCGTACAATCAGACCAAGTCTTGCTCTTAAGCTGAAACAGTCAGCTTACTTTTTAGAACATATAAGTTATCTCAAAACATTAAGAGAATAATACTTGTGCTAAACAACATTAAGGGTGCATGACGCAGATAAGAAATTTAGTCAAAATTATTCAATAATTTTTTCATATTTTTAAAGGTATTGATATTTCTTACTATTATAAATAACATGAAAAAATATTTTTACATGTTAACTAACACGTAAACGCATCACGATTAATGCAGAAACACAACGTAATAAAACAACACAATTGCCACCCTTACTTAACAGTTTTTCTTCCTACCTCTGATTTAGGGAATAGAATCTGCCCACCCCGGGTGACATTTGAGAGGTATAATAACACTGTTGCAATTAAAGGTAGATTTTGATCTGGCATGGAACTATTTTCAAAATAATTGTAGCTGTCTTTGTTGTCCTCTACGCCAAAGTGCATTACCTGCAAAGCTTTGCTGTTCTCTGAAACAAAGTTAAGCAATTATACAGAACTTTATAGCCCCAGTACCAAATATGAAAGCTAACTCAGGAATATTAGATGAAATGGCCGAACGAGTAACACAGAAGTTCTCAATTCATTTGTTTGTAAATGTGTTAAAATAGTTTCAGTTAGAAGCACTCCAAGTTGAAGACGCTTTCAGATGAAACCACTTTTAAAAAACGCCCACAAATATTTTGGTTAGACTTGAGGGATATTTTATGTTAGAAGTATCTTTTTATAGGAAACCAAAAACAGAAGCAAACATAAACTACCTTTGGGAAGGAACGTCCAAGCTGAAACCCTATCCTCAATCCTTGAAACTATATTATCCTAGAAACAACAAAAAATGTTAGAACAAAACAACACTGCATTTTTGTAGAATTTATTACGAGAGATAATCTAAAGATAATCTGAAATATGTATTATTCACTTCATTCTCTAATTTTATTTAATGTATATACAACACTATAAATAGGAATGAAAAATAACAGATTAGTGTCCACTAAGCTAGGAATATAATAGCTGGAATCAACAATATTTACAGCTTGTTTTACACTGAATAATACAGCTTGTTTTACACTGAATAATACAACTTGTTCATCACTGATAAAGCAGATTATCAGAAAAGTCTACACTCCCCCTCAAGTTGGGTAATAGATATTAATCATTCCTAACTTACAACTCAATTCGTCGAAGTTTGTTCGAGATAATGCTTTGGTAAAGATATCTGCAATTTGATGATGTGTAGATGTATATAGTAGGTCCACGATTTTTCCATCTAACTTTTCTTTAATGAAATGACGATCTATCTCTACATGTTTGGTTCGGTCATGATGAACTGGATTTTTTGCAATTCTTATTGCAACTTGATTGTCACAATGCATGTTGATTGGTTTAGGAGTTGTGAAGTCCAGTTCATTGAGTAGTCTTCTTAACCACATTCTTTCGCAAATCCCATGAGCCATAGCTCTAAATTCAGCTTCTGCACAGCTTCGAGCGACTATTGATTGTTTCTTACTTCGTCAAGTTACAAGATTTTCCCATACGAATGTACAATACCCAGTGGTAGATCTGCGATCCACTATAGAACCTGCCCAGTCAGCATCTGCAAAGACTTCAATTTTTCTTGTGGGATTTTTACTGAAGTATAATCCTTTTCCTGGTGTCATCTTGAGATACCTGAGTATACGATAGACTGCTTCCATGTGTTCTTCAGTGGGACTATTCATAAATTGACTTACAACACTTACTGAAAAACCAATATCTGGTTTAGTGTATGATAGATAAATGAGTTTTTCCACTAATCTTTGATAACGGCCTTTGTCCACAGGTGTACTATTTTCTTTGATCCCGAGCTTTACTGTAGAGTCTATCGGAGTTTCTATCGGTTTACACCCGATCATTCCAATTTCTTTGAGAAAATCAAGTACATATTTTCTTTGAGATATAGATATTCCTTTTTTTGTTTGTGCTACTTCCATTCCTAGGAAATATTTGAGATTGCCCAAATCTTTGATCTCAAATTTATTGGCAAGGAATTCCTTGAGTTTATTCATCTCAATTGTAGAATTACCTGTTAGAACAATATCATCTACTACACAATTAGGATAACTATTCTATCATTAGAGAAGTATTTGACGAATAATGTGTGATCTGATTGACATTGAGTGTACCTATATCTCTTCAAAACTTTGGAGAACCTATCAAACCAGGCACGTGGAGACTGTTTCAATCCATACAAGGATTTTTTAAGTTTGCAGACTCTATTGGTTAGAACAGAAGATTCAATTCCAGTAGGGATGTTCATGTAGACTTCTTCGAGATCACCATTAAAGAATGCATTCTTGACATCTAATTGGTAAAGAGGTCAATCCAAGTTAGAGGCTAAGGAGAGAAGAACACGAATAGTGTTAAGTTTTGCTACAGGTGCAAAAGTCTCCTGATAATCAAGCCCATATGTTTGAGTGAATCCCTTAGCCACAAGGCGAGCTTTGAGTCTTTCTACACTGCCGTCTGCTTTGTGTTTGATTGTAAAGATCCATTTACACCCAACAGTTTGTTTTCCCGATGGTAGTTCTGTGATCTCCCAAGTCTTATTTTTCTCTAAGGCACTGAGTTCTTCACGAATAGTTGTCTTCCATTCAGGTATCTGAAATGCTTCATGAACAGAATTTGGAACCTCTATTTGATCAAAGTTGCCGATAAATGCCTTATACCTTGGTGAGAGATTTTTATAGGAAACAAAGTTGTAGATGAGGTGGTTTATGCATAATCTTACACCTTTTCTTATAGCAATTGGCAAATTCAAATCATTAGAAGGTAATTCAATAATATGAGGTTCAATGGTGTTACCTTGTGAATTGTCGGAGTGGCCTGTATTCAGGTTGGATTCCTGGATTGGCTCAAGATATGCTCGGTTCTCTGCTTTTTCTTGAGTTGTTTTCCTTCTAGAGTAGACAAGAAGATCATTGTTCGGGACAAGGAAATTTGGATCTGTTGGTAGAGAAGTTGAGGGTTCATTGGGATTAGTAAGAGTATTTATTTGAGATATTGATTCACTCTTTGGAAGTTGCGGGATAAGATTTGTGGGAGACTGAGTGCTTATGATATTCGAAAGCTGGTATTCATTGCCCATGTTCTCCCCCTGAATGACAGGTTTGGAATAGTACGAATATTGTTCAAAGAATGTGACATCCATTGTATTATAGAATCATTTTGTGATAGGAGAAAAACATTTGTATCCTTTCTGGTATGATGAATACCCTAGGAATATGCATTTGATGGCTCGAGGATCAAGTTTGCCACTATGATGTACATGGACATAAGCAGAACATACGAAAATTTTAAAGGAAACGTGGAACACGATTTTGGTGTGTGGGTATGACTCAAGTAGAGTATTGATAGGTGTTTTAAACAAGAGGACACGAGATGACATCCTATTGATAAGATAGGTAGCTGTAAGAACAGCATCCCCCCATAAATGTTGAGGGACATGAGTTGTAAACATGAGGGATCTAGCTACCTCGAAAAGATGCCTATTTTTTCTTTCAGCCACCCCATTTTGTTGAGGTGTGTCAACACATGAGCTTAGATGGACAATCCCTTGACTTAACAGATAATCAGTAAGGGTGGAAGTGAAGTATTCTTTAGCATTGTCAGATTTCAATACTTGGATTTTTGTTTGAAATTGGGTTTGAATCATGGTATTGAAATTTTTAAAAATTTGACATGCTTCAGATTTTTCTTTCATTAGGAATAACCAAGTGATTCGAGTATGATCATCCACAAATAAAATGAACCAACGTGTCCCTGTGATGTTTTTGATTCGAGAAGGCTCCCATATATTAGTGTGAATTAATAAGAAAGGATGTGATTTTTTATGTGGAAGATAAGGATATGAAGTTCTAACATGTTTTGAAAATTGACATACTTTACACTGAAAATCTTCTGAATTTTTATTGCTAAAGGATAAAGGAAAAAGTTTCTGTAAATACTTGAAATTAGGATGACCTAAGCGATAGTGATTCAACATGATTTCACCATCTTTATTGGACTTAAGATTTAACAAAGCTTTATTCTGATAAGAAATTTCGGATACAACTTGGTAGGCTTGTCTTGCTGAAGGTTCTTCACTGCTGAGGAGATAGTGTCCCGAGCATTCTTTAGCACTGCCAATCATCTTCCCCGAATCCAAGTCTTGAAATTCACATAGGTTATGAACAAATTTAGCCATACAATTTTTATCACGGGTGAGTTTAGTAATTGAGACAAGATTACAATCAAGTGTAGGAACAAGGACAAAATCTAGAATAAAGGAGTTTGAAATTTTGGCTGAACCAATTCCTGTTACTTTGGTTACTGAACCGTCGACAATTCGGACCGTGTGTCCATTCTGGTAGATTTTAAGATTCATGAGAAGAGAAGCATCACCCGTCATGTGGTCTGAAGCACTTGAATCAACAATCCATGGTCTCATAACCTGTTTCATACTAAGAGCATTGAGGGTATTACTTGATTGAGCTATAGTGGCAAATGATGTGGTCAAAGATTGTCCAAATAATTTCTGGAAGAGATCAATCTGTTCCTTGCTAAACAGAGTAGATTCAGGCGAGTCAGTGTCTTGAGATTTGGAGGCAATTTTTCCATAACTTTCTTTGTTGATGTGCTGTGCGAAAGATGACTTCCAATCAGTAGGCTTGCCATGAATCTTCTAGCAGGTTTCCTTAGTATGACCAGGTTTACGACAATGATCACACCAAGGTCTTCCACGACGAGGACGGGTGTCTGTATTATGAGAATGCTGGTGGCCTCGAATGACAAGTGCAGATCCTTCTCCAGTCACGAAAATGCTAGATTGAGGACCCATCATTACTTTCTTTCGACTCTCCTCTTGACGAACTTCAGAGAAGGCTTCACGAATGTTGGACAAGGGTTTTGTTCCGAGAATTCTGCCGCGCACATCATCAAGATCTTTATGGAGCCCCAGTAAAAATTTGAAAACCCATTTCCTGTCAATAATTTGTTTGTACAAGATGATGTCTGCTGGACAGGTCCATTCGTGAACCTCAAAGAGATCTAATTGCTGCCAACATCGAGTGAGAGAGTTAAAGTATTGTGTAACTGACAACTCTCCTTGGCGAAGATCATGGAAGATGCTCTCGATCTCAAATAGTTCGGACATATTATCAGAACTGGAATAAGTGTCTTTGGCTGCATCCCATATTCCTTTGGCAGTTTTGTAGAGAAGAAAATTCTCTCCAATTTCGTTTGTCATGGAATTGATAACCAAGACATCACCATATTGTTTTCAGATTTTCATGTTCTGTATTGTAGATCGTCCTTGTTCGGAGCTACTGCATCGCCAGTAAGGTAATCATCTTTCATCTTGCCGCATATAAACATCATGACAGATTGGGACCACTGAAGGTAATTGTATCCATTTAATTTATGACTGGTGATGGGCATAAGACTGTTTTCTGTGGAACCAGTAATTATAGGTTTTCCCATGGTCATTTATTTCAATTGTAGATTATACGTGGACTGAAATGTGTGGGTTGTTTTTTTTTTTTTTATATAATCTGTTGGACCGGGTGGGTAGGGTTTTGCCGGGTCGGGTCGAGGTATATTACAAAGAGCAACTTGCGGGACTGAAGCAGACGACGTTGATGATCGGCAACAACGATGATGATCGGCGACGACGATGAAGAGATGGTCGACGACGATGATGACTGGTCTGAGATGATACCAGAATGATTGTTGGTCTGAGATGACCACTGGCGATGATGACTGGTCTGAGATGATGACAGAAATGATGGTTGGTCTGAGATGGTGGCTGATGGTGGTTGATGGTGGCTGATAGTGACGATGATGACAGAAAACAGACGTATTCAGCAATGGGAAAAAAAAAATTCTTCCTCGGACAGAATAATTGGATTTCAGAAATGCTCTAATACCATGTAGAATTAATTACGAGAGATAATCTGGAGATAATCTGAAATATGTATTATTCACTTCATTCTCTAATTTTATTTAATGTATATACAACACTATAAATAGGAATGAAAAATAACAGATTAGTGTCCACTAAGCTAGGAATATAATAGCTGGAATCAACAATATTTACAGTTTGTTTTACACTGAATAATACAGCTTGTTTATCACTGATAAAACAGATTCTCAGAAAAGTCTACAATTTTGTTACGTATGACCTGACAAACCTCAATATGTCATTAAGAACCGGTCACTTAATAATGGTTGTAAAATGGCATGTGATATTATTGCTCATCTCAAGACCATTGTCAAATTATGCAAAACCAACAATGCTTAGATTCACCAGGAAAGAAAAGTGCTTCCTTTTTTTAATATATTTTGGAGTGGGGGATTCGAACTAGGAACTCCCCAAAAGAAATACAAAACTTTTACCAACTGTAATAGAACGTCACTGGCAAGAAAAGTGCTTCCTTGTTCATATTATTACAATTTGACGCTGTAAGAAGTCAAAACAAGTTAGAGAAAGAAGTACTTGGATTCCTGAACTTAATTCTTAATCTGCATAAAAATAATTATGCCAATGGTACATTACTCTCAAGATCCCACTACTGTCCCAAACAATTTAGACATTAAACATATCTATTATCTACAAGTTATGAAAACCATCAAGAAGATTTCACTATCAGCATAATAGGTAAGATTTAAAAAAAAAAAAATCCAAATGTGGTTGCATGCAAAGACGAAAAACTAATAGTGAATGACTACATCTTTGCCAGCCTCTTAAACTATTGCAAAACACCAAGAAAATCATGAAAACTTACCTCCATATTTGGAGGAGTTGCTATATTTTTGATCCATGTATTTGTAATAGTTTCTCTCGAATTATCATGTTTCGAAAATGTTCTATTTGCGCTTTGCTCCTAAACCCAAAATATGCATGTTAGCACAGTTGAAATCTAGTAAACCACTATACTAAAAGCATAAAGACATATGTAATATACCAGAGAAATCAGGTAGTCACACTCCTCTTCTGACAGAAAATCATTATATAAGAAGAGCCTGCAACCGGATAGAAGATATCAGACTTGCAGACAAAGATAATAAAGCACGTGCATAAGACAGAGGATGCAAACAAATATTATGATTGAGAGTTTTGCTTAAGAAACTTGAAAAAAAAAATTATTTATGCAAAAACATTTAAATTGATGCACAAGACTGATGTTTTTATAGACGCAACTTATAAGAATATCTATAACATGGCTACAATAGTACAACTACCATTAGGTAATACAGACAACAAATAACAAGTTCAGCATTTACCTGACCTTGGTTGCCATGAGAGTTGGATAACGTGTGACGGGTCAACATGGGCAGAACGAACTGAACGATTCAGATTTGCTATAGTTTCAAGGTTAACTTCTTTACTCCTCAATTCCTTCCGGCTACTGAAGGAAAATAAAAAAAATAACAGGATTAATGGCAAACATAATGAAAAATATGAACGAAAGAAACTTTTGTAAAATGCATTAATTAAAATGTCCAAACACTCTAGACAATTAGTGCAAGGTATATGTTCAATTGCTCATTGTGGACGCTTCAACGGGCAGTTCAAAATCCATTACAAGCTTATGGCTACCTCAAAAATATGAAAAGTCAACAACTTATACCCGAAAGTATCAACCCTATTGTGAAAATCTCAATCCTAAATTGGAAAAACTAAAGTTAAAACTGTTGTGCTCTCCATAACTTGTGATTCTACGGGTCATTCTAACTTACAGATGATGTGAATTTGCATCACACAATTCCAAGACCTTAGATTTCTAGGCCAATCTCATACATTAAATTTTATTTTAGAAAAAGATTTAAATTAGATAACTACCCATATATATATAGTGGGTAGCTTGAGGTAAGATACAAGATTGGCAATATAGAATTTTCCATGATTCTACACACAAAAAAATAATTTCAAACATGCTATATTAATCAATAATAAAATTTGGAACGTAGTGTTTTACCCGATCAGAAGGTAACAAGTAACTAAAACAGCATAAACAATTATCATGATAGGAACACGAGCTGAAGGACGACTGAGACTAACAAATAAGGAGACAACGACAACATAGGATAACATCTTGCTAACCCGTGATGAGATCAGAATAAAAGCTGACCCCATCATGATCTAGCTCGTCAACTTCTTGAACTAAAGAGGGAACTCAAAGAGACCAGGTGAGAAAACAGATACTACAGTCACAATCAGATCTGGGAGCCTCTGAAGCTTGAACAAGCTAACCTGGTCGGTGGAAACAGACCAGAAAGTGTTGTGCCCGAGCCCACCCAGGTCGAGTACGAGGCTGAGGATGACCCCTATTCTGGTTCGGGAGGGCTTGGTGACAAGCAACGGTTACAGGAAAGAAAAAACTAGGAAACATGATTTCAAGTATTAGAAGAAGCTAACAGAAAGCAAAACCAGGCCTTGAAAAAGGCCAATGAAAAGCAAGAAAAGGGTAAGGCATCCTATGATGTGGATAGGGACTGCGAACAATTATGTGTCTCTCCCTTTTTCGATGAGATATAGAATGATAGAAAAAAGAAAGATGAGTCTTGACAAAGTCAACCAAGATGGCAGGATCAACAAAAACAAGCGCTTCGTGTTAAATAACAGGACAAGTAGCCAATGGTCTGAAAACAAGAGACCCTGGGGAAAGTCGATGTCTCCCTTTAAGGGCCCACCCTTGAGAGTGAGTCTGGCCTAGGCAATATTACAAATGAAGGAGCAGTCGAATTTCAGATGTAGGGGTGTGTAAAACATCTGATCATCCGATTAATCAAACCAATCCAATCTGATCCGTTAATTTTTTTATGGTTTCGATTCAACCATCGGATTGAATCGGATGGAAATTTTTTCAATTCGTTAGATTTGAATCAGATGACAGATTTCACTATGTATCATCTATTCCCATCCAATCTGACTGAAAATAATTAAATATATATTTACATTTTTACATTAGTCATTCTTATTTTTATTATACACCACATAACACATTAACAAAATTAAAAACCCTAAAAACGCTTCATATCTCTTTCAATCCTATTTTCATCTCTTGCACTGCCTCTCTGTTTCGTCCTTGCCTCTTCTTTGGGAGCGCCACACTTATGCCTCATACATGAATTATCTCTTAGAATTTATAAGTTTCTTGATCTGGTTATCCATTTTTCCTGTTTAGATCATAGATTTTGGTGTACAAATCTTCATTTTTTATTAGCTTACATGATATAAACCCATTGACTATCAAAAACCCATACTGGTATCACTATTCTCTGTGTTTTTTTATGAATGACTTAATAGATTCAAAGTATTGGGGTTTTATGGTGAAGATGCATTTGAGGTTTATATCGTATCAGGTCAATATTAGTTCTCTTGCTTTTCCTTAGATTTTTTTATCCGAACTTGCTTTAATGTCTCATGGGAACATTCCTGATTTTGATATTTCGGGTTTTGGTGGTTTAAATTAATTGTGATTATTTTTCCTGTTAGTTCAATTCTTCAAGTTCATGCTTCTCTCTCTCTCTCTCTTTCATGCTTGTTGATTGATCTTACTTCCCCAGAAGCTATGTTGTTTATTTATTTCTTTATGTATGAAATTAACATTTTTTGGTCTTTTGATTTATTCATTTTCGAGATGTGACGATTTCTCATCATCATTTTTCTCTTTACCTCGATTCTAATCTTTGTTTTCTTTTGATTCTTCATTAAACTCTTAATTTGATTTCATTTATTCAAGTTAATCCATGTAAATTCTCTTTAGTCAAGATATTGAATTTTGCTATACTGTAGCTAATCTTTGATTAGGTTTTTTGAAGTATTGGTTGCTATCTAAATTTTTATGGAGAAGGAAACAAATACTAGTGTTTGATTTGTATTTTAGAACTTGTGAAATACAAACTCCATACATTAGCAAGCTTTGTTCTTAATTTCTTATATCAGAAATAAGCCAAAAATATTGTATGAAAATGACCGAATCATTAGGTCTTGTGATTTCTTTCTATTTATAAACTTTACAAAATACAACAAAACTGTCTATAGACAGCTGTTTATGGTTAGTTGTGGACAACCATGGACTGCTGTCTATGAACATCTATAGACAGTTATTTATAGACAATTATTTACAGCTCAAATGACTATGGACAGCTGTGGACAACTAAAAATGAATATAAACAATTAAATGAATGTGGATAGTAAATCACAACATAACAGAGCTGTTATGGACAGCTAAGTTGTCCATTGACAACCCCACTCAAATTGATACGGGTTGATGAACAAGCGACTTAGGAAGCAATGTCGATAACGAGTGAAAACCTTGGTGAAGATATTAGCAATTTATAGTTCAGTAGAAATATGTGGAAGGGTGATAACACGAGCGTCAAAGGCTTCACGGATAGAGTGACAATCGACTTCAATATGCTTTGTACGCTCATGATAGACATGATTGGCCGTAATCTGAATAGCAATTGTATTATTGGCATGTAAAGGTGTAGGATCGATCTCAGAGAAGTCTAACTCAGCTAGTAAACCTCGAAGCCAAATAATTTTGGAACAAGCAAGAGGCATTACTCGGTACTCAGATTCTATAGATAACTTAGAAACTCTGTCTTGCTTCTTACTCTTCCAGGAGATCAATGCATTACCTAAGAACATGCACCAACCAGTGATGGAGCAACGTGTATAAGCACAACTAGCACAATCAGCATCGTTATATGCAACAAGACGAAGAGAATTGTCTGAAGGAAAGAATAAGCTACGGGCAAAAGTGCCTTGAACATAGCGTATAATCCAACGAACAACAGCCAAATGAAGACGAGAAGCCTGAAGAAATTGGTTAACTTGCTATATAGCAAAAGAAATATCTGGTTTAATAATGGTGAGATAGACAAAGTTACCCACCAATTTCCGATATAAACTGGAATCAACAAGTCACCCTCATCTTTGCAAAACTTGATATAATTCTATGGGAGTATCAATAAAGGTAGTTTCCTGCAATTCAACTATAGTCACCAAATCACTAGTATACTAGTGTTGATTGAGTGAAATACTAGAAGGGCTACGATGCACCTCAAGACCAAGAAAATATGTAAGAGAACCAAGATCTTTCATATAGAAGGATTGTGAGAGATGGGTGCTGAGTTGGACAAGTAAAATAGAATCAGAACTAGTGATCACAATATCATCAACATAAACCAAAAGGACAACAATACTCATGTTTAATTTTCGAAGAAATGATGAAGTGTCATACTTGCTCTGCTGAAAGAAAATTGTAATAAAGTGGCTCAAAATTTTTCAAACCACACTCGTAGATCTTGTTTAAGACCATAAAGAAAGCGATGAAGTTTACACATATTGGAGGTCGAAAAGGAGAACAATCCTGGAGGTGGCTTCATATAAATACATTATTTAAGACCTCTGTAAAGGAAAGCATTCTTAACATCCATCTGATGTAGTGACCAATCATTGAAAGCAAGAAGAGTTAGAATCGTTCGAACAGTAGTTATCTTAGCCACAGAAGCAAAGGTTTCCTCATAATTAACACCATATTCTTGTTTGTTCCCAAGGACAACAAACTGAGCTTTATAACGATCCAAACTTTCATCGCAGTGAACCTTGACTGAGTAAACCCATTTGCAACCCAGAGGAACTATAATAGAAGGACAAGACTCAATTTTTCAGGTGTGATTGGCCTCTAGAGCAACAATTTCTTCCTGCATAGCTTGGCGCCAACGATCATGTTTGATAGCATGTGGGAATATCAAAATTGGATAATGTAGTAGTAAGAGATGAAATAGAATTTTCAGGAGAAAAACCATACTTTTCCGAGAGTACAGACACTCGAGAAGAGCGACGTACCAAAGGCTCTAAAAGTACTACAATTGACTGACTCCGGTGCATGGTAGGATCAGATATCGGGTGAACTACCGAAAGGGACTGTGGGTGGGATTGTCTTGTATACACTATTCTTGGTTTGAAGCGAGAACTGTTTTGAAGAAGAACTAAAAATTGGTACTCAAAGGAGGAAAGGACTACAGTAGAAGAAAAAGGCACAAAAGACATAGGAAAAAAATGTTGATTTTCAAAGAAAATAACATTCCTAGAAATGTGTGTATAATGTAATGTAAGATCATAGCAAACAAATCCCTTTTCACACATATTATATCCTAAAAATGTACATCTAACAGATTGAGCAGAAAATTTATGTCGCTCATGAGATGATAAATGAATAAAACATACACAACCAAAGATACAAAGATTATCATAACTAGGTTGCTTAGCAAACAAACGAAAATAGGGAGACTCCATGTGTAAAACTTGGGAAGGTAAACGATTAATTAAGTGAGTAGCAGTCTTTATAGCCTTACCCAGAACATGGATGGAACAGAAGATTCTAACAAAAAAGTACGTACCATATCAAGAAAATGACGATTTTTGCGCTCAATTACTCTATTTTGTTGAGAAGTAGCAAGAAATGAATATTGATGGATAATACCTTTTAGAAGCCAAGAATACCTGAAACTTAGTGGACAAATATTCACCACCAGAATCTGTGCGTAATGTCTTAATATTTGTAGAAAATTGATTTTCAATATATGCTAAAAACTCGATAAAAGTATGAAAAACCTCATATTTAAAGCAAAGAAAATAAACCCAAGTGAATCTGTTATGATCATCGATGAAAGTCACATAGTATTTAAATTTTTCATGTGAAGTAATCGACGAAGGTCCCTAAACATCACTATGAATAAAATCAAAGCAGTGAAAAAATCTACTACTATGCAAAGGAAATAGACCCTGTGCCACTTTCTGGCTGGCCCGAGTAAGTGGGATATTATGGGCTCTCCTAGGAGGTCGAGTCTGAGATGCTTTCTCTACACATGGTCTCTATTTACAAAATATCATGAAACATGCAAAAGGTAAGGCATGGGAAGTAAAAATTACCTAGAGTCGAGTTTGAAATAAAAGAGGTAATGATTCTTTAAATCGACTTTAAAATAAAGTATAAAACTGTTAGACTCGAGAAGCCTTTTGCTAAAACCTGAACAAGAAAGCTAGATGCCTAGCTGATTTCTTACCATCGAGTTGAAAATTTCTATAACTCGAACTGAGATAACAAAGTTTTTTCTTGTGTATTTTTTGTATGATATGCAAGAAATGATGAAAAGAGGAGAGGCCCCAGCTCCTCCTTATATAAAGGTGAATATTTTCTCTCTCCAATCAATTGACAAACATTTATTACGGCGAGTCAAACGTCCTAAATTCGTAGCCCGAACGCTACTCTTCCACCCCTGTTGAGGAACCGAGCTAAAAGAGTAAGATGATTAGATGTTTGAACGTATAGATCGACCCTAAGCTCGATCCAATTAATAGTCCGAGCCATCAGAAAGGACCTTCTGTGCTCGTACCCATAACTACACTCGTAGGAGAGACCCATTTACGTGGGCGAGGTTTGGTGTTGAAAGGTCTACCTCAAGCTCAAATTGTGGGGATGTCAACCTCGAGCTGTAAACATATTTTCTTTTATTTTTATACTCCTTGGACAAGTTGTGACGTGTATATCCTATGTAATTGACACGTGTACATATATACTATATATATATATATATATACCTCATAAAACGTATACACGTACTCACACAACTCTCTAATTTTTCTAACTTTTCTCTCTATGTAAATCGTATTAATCCCAACAATATTGAATCATAATATCATGAAAATTCATATGCTTGAAAACTATATCATAAAATATCAATATTTCCATTTCCAGGGCATGGCTATAATTAAAAAGAATAACAAAAAGGGGGGAAAACAGATACTGGAAAAGTTAAGAGATTAACAAAATCCAATTATAAGCTACCAACACAAAAACAAAGCTTCACATGGAATAACTAAACGAACCTAAACCAGATTAAAAATCATGACGTTCATACAAAATCTTCGATACCCATCACGAAAATTATGAGTTGCAGCTTAAACACGAGAGATAAGAAGCGTTTCTTACATTTCTAAAGAGCTGATAGGAATAGAACCCGATAATGCCGAAAGGAGGATGAAGAAGGAGAGGAGATAATCCATTATATTTGGAGAAATTGGCTGATAACAGAATTCCCAAAATTCTGAGACGCTGTTAATAAATTGGTGCACTTAACTCGTCGCCAATCGCAATCGTAACTCAATTCACATTCCACGACCCACTCTCTAATAATTTTTTAGATAAACGAAAATACAGTTTTTTTAATAATTATATTACTTATATACTCTAATTAAAATTAAAATTTTAAATATTTTATATGCTAAATAAAGCTATATATGATTGAATGAAATTTTTTATAATATAACTGTACACTCCTTATATTAGAATTTAATATAAAACTAATTATTTTTATATCATATGATATTATAATATAAAATATTTAATAAACTTTAATGAAATAAAAATATAAACACTCATTTAAAAATTTGATTAATGTCTTAAACATAATGAAATATTATTTAAGAGCCTACTTAAATTATTTAAATACTTTTAAAAAATTATCTTAAATAATTTCAAAATTTGTAAAAAAAAATAATAACTTTATTAATGAAGAGAAAATATATAAATGTTATTTAAATATATGAATTTAATTGGATTTAATTAATTCTTTAATTTAAATTTATCTACATAATTTTAAAATCCAAACAAATATTTATATTATGATATAACTTAAATTAGACTCACATTTGAATTAAATTTAAATTTTATAAAATATATATACATTTAATATTTTATTAAGTTATTTTATACTTTATTATATTATTTTAAAATTTAACTTAAGAAAATTTAAAATTTAAAAAAAAATCATGTTAGTCGAATGCATAAGTAATTAAGTACCAAGCTTTTAGACTGCTTTTTAATTTGAAGCCTAAAAGGACCCAACCAAATGAAGTTTTGAGTTTCAACTAACCCGATCAACCAAGTTTACAATTATTTTGTTATTTTATAGTTACGAGTATTAGTAATAACTTTAATAAATTAAAACAAAAAAAGGAAGGAAAGAAAAAAAAAAGTGTCTTTTTATAATAATTAGATTATACGAGGGGTAAAATATGAAGAAAAAATGAATAAAGCAAATAAAGTTTTCACTTTTATAAGGGGGCTGCTAACTTATAAAATATATTAGCTGATTTAGAAAAGCCAAGTCAGTTTGCTGTTATGGGCTCGCCTTAGATTTACAATTGGGCTCAAATATAACTTGACCAAAATATCCTCCGCCTGTCTTCGTGTATAAATTATTAAGATCCAAAACCCTAATCTTGTTTCTCTAATACAGTAACCCTCCTCAGGTACTTTTGCCGCTCTGATCCAAAGGTACCGTATAAACCTAATCCTCCGTTACATATTTTCTCACATTCCTCTATAGTATACAACTGGTTCATGCTCTGCTTGCCTATTTTGTAACCAAAACTAAGGATTGCGATTTATTTTTATTATATTTCCTTGGATTTCATTGTACTGTCTAACATCGTAAGTTTTGTTAGATGTTCAATTAACATTTGGTTAGAGAAGTTTCAGTCTCAGATTTTCTACTTATAATTTCGCTTGTATGCTGGATTGTTTTATAACTAAGGGATTTGATTATTTTTTTTCTTTCCTGTTTTATGTGAATACGCTTTACTTGTCTTTTGAATTTGTACGATGCGTATGGTCATTTTGAATGCGAACGATTTTCTACTGATTTATGACGCATTTACCTTGTTGATTGTGTTGAATTAAGCGTGTGCTAGCTTCGTGTTTTGTACCCAAATTCTAATATTTTTAATATTATAAAAAATTTATTGTTTAGTCAAATTATTTATATATAATCGTAACCAAAACTCATATGTTTAGTGTTTACAAGAAACATATAGCACTCAATTCTAACAGAATTATTCGTGTTCGTGTTGTTTGTTGTGACCTAAATTGTCACCCCAATGTAAAGGAGCATTGATACTGCTTGCATTCAAATTAGACCTAAAGGTTGTATTTTATGCTTTTCCACTTTTAAATAATTTTTTGTTTAGACTTACCTAATTTTTAATATTGATACTAGGTAATATGGCTCCAAAACAGCCAAGCACTGGCCTAGCTGTGGGATTGAATAAAGGACATGTGGTGACCAAGCGAGAATTAGCACCACGCCCCTCTGAACGTAAAGGAGTAAGTTGGTTTCTGACCCAGTCATAGTTATTTGAGTTCTGAACAATAAGTCTTTGTATTGCTAATCGTGGGAGTCAGAAATATACTTGCTAAATTCATAATGTTTTGCTTGTGAAAACTGAAATTATATTATGTTAGGGTGTGTTCGAGTGTTTGATAAGAATTTCTTATTTTGTTTTATATTTAAGGAATCTATATAGATCTTTAAAAAGAAGATTCCTAATCTGATTTTTGATTTCTTATTTTTTTCCATTTTCACCAAACAAATTTTGTACTTGTGAATTAGAATAAAATATGAAAAACTTGAAACTTTTGTAGATAATAACCAAAAAAATTCTTTAATTTTAAGTTTTTTGAAAGGAAAAAAATTCTGAAAATAGAAAGTGTTATCAAACAACTTACGGTGGTTTTTGATTTATTTCATTAGAATCATCAAGTAGAAATTATTATTAAACATATTGATGATTATTTTTACAAAGAATCAAAATCATAATTGTTATCTACAATTTGGAGTAGTCAAATTAGTTAATTTAATTATTTTTGGTGTAGAAAACCAGTAAAAGGGTCCACTTTGTGAGGAACTTGATTCGTGAGGTTGCTGGTTTTGCACCATATGAGAAGAGAATTACTGAGCTTCTTAAAGTTGGAAAAGATAAGCGTGCACTTAAGGTAGCTAAAAGAAAGCTAGGAACTCACAAGAGGGCAAAGAGGAAGCGTGAGGAAATGTCCAATGTTCTCCGAAAGATGAGGTAAACTTATATATAAAATTTATCCTGTCGAAAGTTTGCGTAAGAATCTTGTGTTGTTCAAATTCATCCGAACTTTATTTTCTAATGGGAATTTTGTGTACAGATCTGCTGGTGGTGGAGCTGGTGAGAAGAAGAAATGAGGCATTGTTCTCTAATGGTCTGTCTGTTCTTTTGATTAAGCTAGTCAACTTTTATTAGAGTTGCTATGGTGCATTTCAATTTGAGATTTAGGAATTATTTCTTATAATGTTTCACTTTTTTTTTATCGACTTCAGATTTTGTTGGACAATTGTACTTCTGTGAGAGTATTTTGATTTTAATATTTTATCATATGTCGTCTTCCTTTTACGTGATTAATTGATTTACGTGCCACTCCAAATAAAAAGATTAAGGGGGAATTAAAAAATAATAATGTATTAATAGTATTAAATGAATTTCAGTTGAAGTTCAATTACTACAAAAATAGTATTTTAATAAAACTAAATGAGTTCAATTCCATAAAGTTTGTCATTGAATGAATTAAGGATTTAATGTAAATTGAAAAGATATATATTTTTAAATATAATAAAATTGTATAAGTTGATTTTGTGTTATTTTCGTTTTAAGTGGTAATTTTTCAAGATTTAATTATTGTTATACAATTTTAAGAAATTATAAAAAATCATGAGCTTAAAATTATAATAATAAAAATACCATGTATTAGATAATGTTTATTATTGAATTGATTATATATATTAGTTTGAATTGAATCATAAATTTACAAAAATATAATTAAAATATTATGTTAATTTTGTTTGTATTATTTAATTATTGTCTTATTTATATCATTACACTAGTCCTGTCTAAGTGTATTAAATATCATCAGTGATTTTATAATAATTTCAATAATAAGTGATATATTTAGAATAAAATATCATTAATTTGTGACGTTAATAGATTAAAATTAATAAAATGATATAAATTGAATAAATATAATAGTTAATTGTTATAAAAAAGTTGTTGAAAAATAACTTGGTAGTATGAACAAAATAAATGTATTAATTTGATGATATTTTTATAAAAAATTATTTTTTATTATATTAAAAATATATAAATTAATTATAAATGTTTTTAGATTTTAAGTTTTAAAAATATTATTATTATTATTATTCAACAACAATATTATCATGGGTATAGAGTAATTTTTTCAATTAATTTTTAATATTTTATTATTACTAAACATTTCAATCCGACCCGAATGTTGTCAAATTTTATCAGTGAATTGAATCAGTACACAATTGGTTGAAGACAAATATAATTTCCATACAAATGGATTATAAATACAGAGACTTTATTGAGAATACTCAAGACATTGTAAGGAAATGAAGCATCATTATATATAGTTTTACTTCAAAAATATATAATAAGACTTTCATTCTCATTCACCCGATTTAAATTTGAACAAAAAGACTCAGAATTTATTTATTACTGCTAACATTTGTACAAGTACATAAATGCACAAGGGACGAAATGAGAGCATCTCTTGACCTTAATTTTGAAGAGGAAATGGGAGCAGTGAATGAATAAGGTTATGTCTTGAACTTCTGTGTGAATTTCTCCACTCCTTCCCTACAATCTTCTGCAACTCGTTTTGCTCCCTCTTTAACAGCTAAGCCAAGCTCGGAAGTACTCCTCTGAATATCTTCAGCAGACTTCTTAACCTTGAAAATGGTAGCTTCTCTTCCTTCTTTGATCTTTCTTCCAACTTCGGAGGTCCATTCTTTTAGATTTGATATCAGGATTGCTATCTTTTCAATGATTTTGTTGATAATGTGTCTCGATTTTTCACTAACATTTGCAGCCATTAACTTGAGCTTGTTCATCAAGCTTTCTGCCCTGCTAACTGTTCCTTCGACTGAGAGCTTCTTGCCAGCTTCAAGCCATGTTGCTCCACCCGAGGACTCTTCACGGAGATCATCATCAACCACCACCTTGATGCCATGCTTCTCCCAGCGGAATCTTGCTTCCTCTAGCACTTTAGCTTGCTCTCTTGCTCTTTTTGCCTCGTCCTCAGCCCAAGTCCTGCATAACAAACATTGATTTGTTTTTGAAAAACTAATTAAAACTTTCAAGTGAATTTGATTGTATTTTCCATATGAAACCAGAAATTACCAATTACGCTTAAATATTCTTCATATATTTGGTAATTTTCTAAACATGTTATGAAATCTAACTAATCTTGCTTGATTTAGAAACGATAATTTGCACCTGGCCATGGACAAGGCTTTTCTTTCAACCTCTAATTCGTATTGCAAGCGTGAGATTTCCTGGCTTTTATTTTCTGCCTCTTTCCGAAGTTTGTTTACTCTTTCCTTTTCGTATGATATCTCTACTTTGTTACTCATAAGGTTCTGCAATTGTTCTTCCACCTCATGCCTTAGTCTTGACAGGACTTCCATTTCTGATTCAATGGCCGCACGTTCCTTCATTAATGCAACATTATCTTCCTCTCTCAGAGCTCTTAACCTTTCCAATTCACGCCTTGCTTCTTCTGCCATTTTCTCAATAGCATCTATCTTTTCCCTCTCCATGAAAAGTTCCTTCTCAAAACTTGCATTTACATCCTTCTCAACTTCAGCTATTAGAGCATTATGCTCAGCAACAGCTTTTTCTGCTATAGTTTCGGCTTCAATACGTGCAAGTTCCTCACTCACTATGTCAGAAGCTTCACCTGTAGCTAGAGCAATAGCAGCCTGTGCTTTCGTAACTGGCTTATCTGGCTGGAAAAGCCTGGTGTAACCTATTGGAGATGTAAAAGTATGTCGTATCAAAATCGGCTCAAAATAGGAAAGGAGTTGCAAGATATTGCAAATTACCGAATGCGAGAGCCACAATCCCCTGTTCTTTGGAAGAACAGTCAGCAACTAGTGCAGGACAGGCATCTAAATGTATTTTATCAATGTCTATAAATCCAGAAAGTTGGTAGAGCACCTGTCTAAGGGCAATATTAATCACGATGTAGAAGTTCAGAATAAAAACATGAGTCTGTGTCAGTAAGAAAGTGAAATGATGTTCAGATGAATTAACCTTTCTGTCAGCATCTGGGAGATGTCTTTTTTCTAGGGCAATTTTCCAACTCACAAGATCCTGACGCGAAAGTGGGCTGCAGTATTTAAATTCAGGAGAAGAATGAAAATAATGAAATCAAATTTTAACTTGGCTGCAAATCGGGACATGAAGCAAAATGAAAATGTAACCAAAGAGTATCACAATGCTAGGTTGCACAGGTAAATATTCCTACTTCAATGATAGCTTCAGATATTGCCACTATAATCAAAAGCTATGTTGGAGTCTTCATTTTTCGTGAAATATCCGTATCCAACATGATATGGATATGAATGTGGGTACTCAGACGCTCTAATATGGTGGAAATTTAATAAAATTGAGGGGAAAAAATGGAGGTGTCTGATACCCAGATATGTATCCAAAAATGTACCAACTCTTAGTATCCTAAAAGAGTCTGTGACTCTGTGTAACATAGAGCAAAAGAGAGTCATGCATATCTATTCATCCCCCAAAAGCAGCAAATAAAATATTCATGGAGGGATTCAAAACATAAGAAAACAATGATGTAAAAATATGAAAACTGAAAGGAAATGGGTAAAATACCTATCAGGAGAATAGTAAAATGGCCCCTGGTCTTCATCTAATGAAGAAATCATGTCAGATCTTGAAAGCTTGCTAGAGATAAGTCCAGCTTCTGCCAAACCTGGAAGATACAAATCAGTTAGAAATTTGATAAGATCAGGAAAGCCTATTAAATTTAGCGTTTTGTCCACACCTTGAATGGATGCAAAATCAGGGTCTTCGGGTGTGATATCATCAAAGGCAAGCTCAGTGACATTCTCTATGTACATTGCTGGATACACTTTGGAAGTTGTGTTCCTATTGTCACAATAAATCATCATGATAATAGTCTAGGTGTAAATATGCCTTCAAAAAGTCGTGCTTCTGCTTTCACTATTGAAATATTTTACATTCCATCAATGAAATAAGATTAACATTGGTACCTGGATAAAGCACTGCTTGCAGACACCAGCCAACGAGCATATTCACGACGAGTACACAAGTCAGTGGGTTGGATATCAGCTTCAATCACCTGAAAGAAGTTATTATATTTTCATTCCAGCATGCAACCCTTTTGATCTATATAAAAAACCAACTTATAAGATTTTTTTTATATAGCATGACAATCATAAATGTGTAAGTCACAGATAAAGCCCTGTATGTCTCAGATTGCAACAGAAGCCGAGCTTTTACCCAGAACAGATTTAACATATAAAGCTTTATGTAAATTTGGAACTGATGCTCTGAAGGGAAAAGCAAAAGATTACCTTCAACACTTGCAATGCTGCAAGTGCCTGCCCCTGAACCTGATCAACAACAGCAGGAACCACCACCTTCCCAGGAAGTACCTGTAGAGCTGCAGAAACCACAGATGGAGCAGGTATGCCAGTAGAAGAGAAGGAAGTCCCAGGATTTGATGATTCTGATGAGCCCCTATTTATCTCACTGTCACTTTTTTTGAACTTAATATTTGGAAACGAAGAGGCTAATGGTGACACAGAAGTTCCAGATGAACCAGGTTTACTTATACTATGAGATTCCAAGGGTAGAATATTTCCCTCGGTTGTGGTCTGTGTAATGTTGCTTGTGTCAAGAGTTTCATTGGTTGCAGAAGAGGGCATAGTAAATATCTCTTCTTTAGACAAACTATCTGGCTCTACGGTTATGTCAGAGTCCAAATTGATTGACACATTCAGAGCCAAAGGCTCATTGGGTAGATGACCAAGTGGATCGGAAGCAGAAACCGACAAAAGATCAGATGTCTGATCTCCACTTGAGCCAAGAATTTCATCCTGGCAATCAAGGCAAGGTTTTGACAGAATAGCGTCAGAGAAAGATGAGATGGCTGGTTCAACACTTGTTGGGTTCCCTTTGAGCTCAGAATTTAGTTCTTCCGTTACCCCAACAAGTTCTTCACGACTAGAAGCAACAAGTAAGTCACTTCCATTGTCAGATTCAAGAAGATTATGTGACTTTGAGGATAAACCAGAGTCAACTGACTGGTCATCAAAATTTGATTCATGGGGCAAAGCTTCTTGAACTGAAGTATTGTCGTTAGCATGGGACATGTATTTAACATCATCGACTGAAAAATCCTTGATATCAGAATCACCACCAACTCTATTTTCCTCGGAAGCATGAACAATTTCTGAAGAAGAGGAAGAGTCCTTGTTTATACCTGTGCTCTCTTCAGGACCAATATCATCTTGCTTTCCATCACTGCCTTTATTATCATCTTCTGTAACACTATTAATCTGATCATCGGCTGTCAATGATACATCCTGCTGTGTTGTCAAGGGCTCCATTAGTTGTTCTGATCCTGTTTACAATAAAAACATAGTTATGCATGCAAAGTGTGCCTGTACTCAAATGATCATGAGGCAAAAAAAAACAATAATAATAAATAAATAAAATCATATACAAACTGAAGAAGCAGCAAATGAAGTCAACCAATTGTTAGTTCTTAAAGACAGTGCTCGGCTATCAAAAGATAAAAGCAATTAATGATTAGCTAGTATTCTCTTCCTAAAGAAAAAGCAATAAATAAACTACTATTTCTGCCAGTTAAATTTTGCTCCCAGTGGCAAATTTAAAGAGAAAGATGCACAATTTGAAAAGAGAACTTAAAATAGTAGTCCCAAATTCCAAAAAGAAACCTATTTACAGTTCTAGGGAAAATCATTATGACCACTAAAAAAAAAAATAACTGATTACTCACCGGGTTTGTTTCGTCTTCCTAAAGACAATACTGCAAATGTAAGCCCTGCAACAAGAACGGCTCCTGCTACTCTTGCTCCCACGACACCTGAAAACAAGCTACTTGAATCATGCTAATTACTCCATCCACAAAAAATGCCAAATAGAATAAACTTCTACTTGTTAATAAAGGATCTAATTGAGTGTTTTCCGCATTTACAATCAAGAATAAATGTTTCAGATGAAAAAAACAAGAAAGGATAAATGTACTATCCATCAAATGATTCTTACTCATGGCCAAATACACCATTTTATAAAGCAGTTCTGAAATTATCAACATTTTAACAGCGTTTCTAGATTGCTTAAGCGGCATAAGAAATGAAAATAGTTAATCTGCAAGACTGCATCGTTCATCGAACAATATACTCACCAGAGCTGACTATTCATTCTCAAATTAATAAAAAAAGAAGAAAATAAACAAAAGCACAAAACAAGAGAATAAAAGTTCCATAAAATGTGGTAGAAGAAATCGAAAGGTTAAAAGTTCCAAAACTAAGATTACCTCCAAACCATTTTTTCCTCTGGGAGTCCAGTGAATCTTCTCCACCATCGGAGCCGGACCATCCAGAAAACCTATCAACGGCCGAGTCCGATCCAGCCCATGTAAACCCATTAAGACGCCGTTCAGCTCCATTTCCGTCCCTCGCTCCCTCTTTAGCAACACAGAGCATACGAAGCCAACGGTTTTGCTTTCTAACACGCGCTCGAACAAGAATCGCATGGGAATTCCTATAGTTACTACAATTCAAAGCTAATCGGAGCTGAAGCGAGCTCGGAGAACTAGTAGCATTCGTAACAGCCATGGAAGTTTAATCCTTTTGGCAAAACAGAATCACAAAGAGAGATAAATCCCTTAGAGATAAGAATTGGGGTTTAATGGAGGATTGAAGTGAAATTCTAGGGTTTATTTGGTTCACTAATCGGTTAACAAATATCTCTCTTCGAATCCGTTAGTTTATCCGGTAAATTATACGTTTTGTATGGGAATGGCTCGTTGCAATACCAAGGAAATGAATCATAAATATATAAAAATATAAATAAACAAGGAAATGAATCATAAATATATAAAAATATAAATAAACAAGGAAATGAATCATAAAAATATAAAAATATAAAAAAACAAGGAAATGAAAGTAATTTGATCCCTGAATTTTAGTTTTAATTTAAATTTCTAATTCCTTTCTATAACTACCTAACTTATTTTTTTTAAGATAACACCCACCCAATTCCTCTAACCGTCTATTTTTTATAAATAAATACCCATAATTTTTTATAATTTTTGTTTAGTATGGTTTCTTTTTTAATAAAATAAATAAATAATTGATATTGTGGGTATATTAAATTGACTAACTCAGCTAAAAAAATTAAATTAAATTAAATTAAAATGTAGTTAACGAAATTTAATTAAATCATATATAATGTAAATAATATTACTTTTAATAAATTGATTAATTTTTTTTAAGTAATAATAACTCATTTCAAAACTTAAAGTTTATATCAAAGTATTAACAAATAAATCAAAATATCTTTATTTTATAACTATAATAAAAAAATCATTATAAGATCTAATAACCTGGTGAAGTTAACATATTATATTTATATGAAAAATTTGATATAACATATTACATTTTCATTAAAACATGATTTTGTTAGAGATAAATGTAACATATTACATTAAAATGTAAAGATAAATATAACATATTACGTAAAAATATTAAATTAAATTTATAAATTACAAAGTGAAATTGAATCGATTAACTCATAGAGTTTGATGTAACATGTTACATACAAATATACATATAAATATAATAAGTTGTAAATATTTATGTAAATATAATAAGTTATAAATAAAAATACAAATGGATGTAATATATTACATCTGATAGATCGTCGATAAACACTATCAAAAATAATGTGAATTATTGAAACTTTGATGGGTGGTAACGATGTTAATTGAAAATCTTATAAGATTTAATCTTATTTTTATTTTATTGAATATATATATAAGTGTATTTTAGTATTTATATGTATAAAACTAAAATTTTGAGTTAAGTTTTTGTTAGTTTGAAAAAAATGTTATTTGAATAAAAAAACTTGCTATATAAAGACAATATTCTTAACAAAATAATACATTAAGAATGTATTTTTAACAGTTGAATGGCCCAATAAGAAGCATAATTTACATTAATAAATTAGGAAGAAGTGTATTTAAGTCAAACTTTTTTTTAAATGGATTAATTTAGTTAATTTATTTTTAAGTGGTTTATCCAAGTTATATTTTTTTATTAAAAAAAATTTCAATTTTTATTTTTATATTTTAATTAAAAAAATATCCATGATATTATTAGAAATCAATTAATAGTTTTCATTTTTTATCATTTTTTAAAAATATATATTTTTAATATAAAAATCTTATACTTATAAATATCTCATATTATATATAAGTTTTTTATTAAAAAACAAACTTCATAAAGTTACATGATGTAAAAAAACATACGTAAAAAAATTACAAAAAATAAAAGAGATTAATTAATTTTTTAAATATACCCATTAGATATTTTATTCTAATTTAAATATAATAATAAAAATAAAAATAAATCTATTACATTTTAACATCACTTGGATTACATTTCATCCATTAATCTGCGTATAAAGTTAACCTCATCCATTAATCTATGTATAAAGTTAAATTCAATCAAATGCATACTTATAACATTAGGTGAATCTTAATGATTTCCATTAACTTAAGTTTTGTTTACTACATTATTTTTTCTCTTTTTTTTTTTAATTTTAATTTTAAGGATGAAGTGCATAGGTTGCTCCATAACTTTGAAAAAACGAACATATTAATCTCATAGTTATCACATGATAAAATAACACACGAAAATGCTCCTAGGGGGCAGTAAGCAATCTTTGACAAAATACCACCATCGGCGTGCGTTGTGGATTTGAACACATAAAATCATAAGTTTACAAGGAGGGAAGGAGCAAATGAATCTTAAGAGAATTAGATTTTTTTTAATAATAAGAAGAAAAAAATAGATTCAATCAATAAAGAACACCAATTTTATCCCAACTAATGGCTTCATTACTCTGCAATCAGAGTTCTCAATTCTCTTTCTCTCTCTCCCCCTTGGCAAATAATTTCTGAGTTCTCCTCTTCAAGAAAATAGGATCTTACCAATTAATAAACCTGAGCACTACTACAAATTGCATGCCTCCATAGATTCAAATTCCCTACCATATTAACCACGAAATGCTGATCTTAATTCTTCATTAAATTTCAAAATAGGGAGAAAGTTATGCATATGTATTTTGAAGTCTTATCACTAACAAGCTGTGTATTTGCCATGCAGGGCAATGTCAAAAGCAGAAAGTATGATAACACAGATCACGCAGTTACTGCTTATTTCTGATAAGGAATTTCAAGTAGGAATAATATTTCAAAGGAATTTACAACTTTCATTTGGTTCTACAAGCCCCTTGCTCTCCTTGGACTCCTCCAAAAAATGGTTCAGACTTCGGCCTGGCAAGCTTTATCATTAGGGCTCGGCATGGAGCCATCCCACAACTCAGCAAGTTCCTTCCGCATCCATGAGATAACAATAATTGGCCCAAGGGTGGAAGGCACCTACATTCACCAATCAAAGATGAAATTGAAATCTTCATTGGACTCCATAAATGTTTTTTAGTAAAATCCAACTTAAAATAAACCAATCTGGGTAAGATTAGATAGAGCTTATTTTACTCATTAGTTCTCTAAAACTGAAGTAAAAAGTCATGCCGAATTCAGTTATCAAATAATAAAAGCTACAACCACTAGTTATTATATAATCATATATGGTTTCAAAAGTTCTGTCCAGGGTTATCATACTACATGTGTTCCAGAAAGAGAAACATTTTATCAAACCAGACAGCATGAGGAAATAAAGATTATATATCAGAAAACTTAATATAATAGGAAGAAAAATAGTTTAATTGTATAGCATAATCCTTCGGAGTTTCATTTTTAACCTCCTTCCATGCAATGCGCGCGCGTGCGCGCACACACACATATATTTTTTCTCCTATAATGTAAAGAACATGTTTTTTGGATTAGATGTGAAACCTGTTGAATAACTGGGTCATATAACAATCGGAGGGAAGAAATTTACCAAATAAAGAAGAGCAGGTTGAGGAGAGTGAGTTAAAACACCAGCTGCTAGAGCAGTAATCAATCCAATGGCATATCCAGGAAGGGCATACCAGATATATTTATGACCTTTTGAAGACTGTAAATCAATAAGATTTACAGAATCCTTGCTTCTTTGATGATCAAAGCAGAGAACTAATGCAAGAAGCATTGCTGGAATTGCCTGCCGAATACACAATCCTATAACTATGAATTGTTTGAATTTACCTAAAAATAACAAACAATTTATAATAAAGTGAATGCTGCAATAATTCTGAAACAGTGCAACTGAGTTACAATGTCATACCATGTCACCAAGGCCAAGCATCATGAAGTCTGTGGCACTTTCTCCAGGAATCATTCCACTCAATAGATTCCTCGGGAAGACAATCTTCACAGGCAACTCTAGCTTCTTTGTTATCATTTGCAACCCAGGAAGGCTCAAACTATTAGCAACAGTGTGAACAGGGTTCGATGCTTGTTGTGTTGCAACTGACACCATAACATTTGCCCCAAAAAATCTTTCAGAAAAGAAAACCCAGAAAATATCATACACAAACAAGCAAACAAGGAGCATTGCACATATTTTGATGTTTGGTAGACGCACATGACTCACAAAGGCAATACAAATGGAGATTCCCAAGAGATTGTTTAATATCCAATGCCCAGAAACAAGCCATGCTGCAACTATACCCAAACAGAACAACAGCAACAACCCTTGGGTCCGTGTAAATGTCTTGGAACAGCACCGGGACACGAATGGGTCTGTTAAACCAAATTGCGACTTTAAAGAAGCTACATAAGGAGATAGGCAGAAGAAAAGGGATGAAACAGAGGCGATAGCTGTGAATCCAGTTAGTAGCTGTGAGACAGATGAGAACAGATAGAACATGAAAAGCAAACTAAAAGAGCTCATTACTGGGATCATAAATGCTTGAGATTGATCCAATGTAATGGATGCTTCAGACAAATCACGATTTCGCTCCATTTCTTTTCCATAGTTCAGGGCACGAAGTGCAGATACAAATGTCACAGCTACTGCTGTCAAAATTAGTGTCATCGGAGCAGGCTCAAGCAAATACAAAAGCTTTGACAATGGCTCCATGAAAAAATAAGAAAAACCTCCTTCTGACTTTCTATTTCAATTGTGTCTCACTCTTAAACACATTAACTACAAAAAGCTTTGCCACCAAAGTTGCATTTTTTCACCAGAAAAAAGTTAGGTAATGAATTCCACACAACCTGCAAAAAGCTAGTTCCAAATAAAGCATGTATGAGAAAATGCAAGTTCAAGACCAGAGATATTAGCAGCATCCATCTCAAAGAAACTAGATGAATGAAGAAACATATAAACAAAATATCAAAACTTTATGCCAAAAAAAAACATGCATATGAAAAGCAAAATAACTGGAGCTTCTACGGCAAACAGAATTTTAACTGCCAGTTTCATCCATCAGTCAAACGTAAAGAAGCTAAACCACTAAGGTATTCACGTATCATTACATAAGTAAATCTGGTTGCTAAGCAAAGAACTACCACTTGAGATTTTGGAAACCTTCTGGGCTACACCGCAAACATGGACTTAGAAAATTCACAATGTATAATGGAAATGATAGACTAAAAGAAGCAAGTACAGAGGAAGGAACATCATGTCATCCAAATACATATAGACAAAACTAAACTGACTCTTTGAAACTATCTAAAGTTATTATTAAGTTCACTTAGATGGTTTAATAAGCCTAACACTCCATAACTTAAACCTCAAAATCCAACCAACTTGGAGATAACCCCTTCAAATACTGCATCAAGCGTAAGCTGAATATATTGGGCATAACTAGTCTTCGTTCCTTCTTTTTCTAACATAATAAACAAGCATTCACAGCTTAGCGACAATGCGTAGCCTAGTTGTGTAAGAGTAAAACTTTATACTTCCCCAATAAAGGGAGTCAAAATTCACATTTCCCTTAGCTTTTTTTCCAATTTTCTCACCAACCAAAGGGTAAATTTCAAAATCTGATATACTTCATTGCTTTCAAGCCTTTTTACCAACCACAAAAAAAAAAAAAAAAAAACTCGAGAAAGAGAGATCGAACATTCATGGCGTACATATGAACAAACAGAACGATCGCATGATCTACACACGTATACACAAAAGACATAGAGCTGAAACATTGTATACATACATAGCCGACGATCTGAAACACGAAGATATTTGCAGCAGCGATACAACTTGTTAGAGCTATCAGATTGGGATGGGTTTTTTGAGGACTAAACTTGGACTTGGAAAAACCTTTTATTTTTCTCTAATGAACCTGCTTCTTTTAATAGCAAAAATAAAAATAAAAAATGAACCAGCTTCTTTTGCTTGGAGCTCTCCACGACTGACAAACGGATATTTTTATTTATTTATACGGTATCCCAAAATTTATACGTTTTAAAGTTTCTTCCCCAATTTTTCTGTTTTCTTTTTAGATAGGCTAGATTGTATATGTTTTGTTATATTAAATTTAAATATAAAATCATAAATTAAATTAAATAAATTGTAACTTAATAACATGAAATTTATTTAAATATGTTAAAACTTTGGAATTTGAATTTTATTTATATGTGTATAAAGAAAAAACCCAAAAAGTAATTCATATTTATTTAAATCCAACCATAATTAATATAAATATTTTTACTATAAAATAAATAGTTACTATTATTAATTTAAAATTATAACTTATATAACTTATTATTATTTTTTTATAAAAAGAGTGTAATTATATAAAATAATAAATTAATAAATCATAATATTTGATAGTTAAGCAATTTTGTGAAGTAAAATAACTTACAAGAAAAATAAAATACATGTAAAGAATCATCATTAATGTTAATTAAAATAACATTTGATTGTATAATTTTTTTAATACACACCTTATATCTATTTTTTAAATTATGAATTGTTTTTTAATTTTTAGAACTAAAATAATTTAATAAAATAATCATTTTATTTTACAAATTTAAGGATAAATAAACTACAATTAAAAAACTAATTTTGCTAGTCATTTTCTAATCTCTAAACATTACAAAAGAAATTATAGTTATTTCTTACATGTTAATGAAATGATAACATTATATTTTAATCACTTTATTTTTATAAATTAAATACATTAATCATATATCTTAAAATATATATACTTTAGTTATCTTTATATTACATTTTGAATGTTTTAATACAATTTTGATTTTTTAGACTATAATCTTTATTTAAATTAAACTTAATTAGTAAGGATGGATACTTGTTTAGAGAGGAAAATGTTTCAAAAATTTAAAAAAATTGAAAAAAAACAAAGTCATTAAAATGAATAAAGTGTATACAAATATAAAAACAAAGTACAATAATTTAAAATAAAGTTATTATGTATTTAATTTATAAAAATAAATTAATATTAGATACACTTTATATTTTAATAAATTACCTTTAAGTTTTATTGGAAATAAATAAAATAATATGATTTATAAACTATACTTGGCTAAAGATAAATAAATTATTTTGTAAAAATCATTATAATGAGATTGTTTACGGTATGACTCACTGCTTAAAGATAATTGATTTACTCTTTCAATATTTGGCCGATAATAACTTGCTTTTAAAATAATATTTTTTATCAATTATATACTTAAACATTTTAAAATGATTATATTGTATTTCAAATTATCAATTTGTCACAAAAATAATAATTTAAAATTTAAAAAAGAGTTAATAATTAATCAAATTTTAAGGAGGAAATTAATGTTTACTTTTTTTTTCCTTGCAAGCAACGTTGTTTTTATAAGTAGTTTATTATGTTTAATCTTGTTGTGTAATGTAAAGTATTAAATAGATAACAGTTAAACTCTTGAAAAAATTGCAAAAAATGGGTGATTTTAATCGTATAAAATCATTGATATGTTAGGTGTAGGCATATAAGCCACATCTTTTGCAGTTTTATTGCCCTTCACATTTATTGCAAACTAGAAAGTGAATAATCAATGCGTTCCACTTATTGAATATTTGATTCGCGACCCTGGATGCCCAAAGGGTCATTGGATCATCTTGTAGTTCCTACGAGATCGAGAAAATGATTAAAATATTATTTTTTAAGGATAAAGATTATAAAAGTTTTACTGACGTTAATATCGTTTAATTTTTCAAATTCTAAAATGTATTTATAATCTCTCAATTTTTAGAAAATTGATTAATTAAAGATAAATTATAAAAACGAAATATAGTGACAAACAATTTAAAAACAAAATTGTATTATTCAAAATTAAAAATTCAAAAATATAAATATATATAAATTATAAACGTAAAAATTTAAATAGATTAAAGGGAAAATCGAAGTCGATCTATGTATTACATAGTGTTTTTGAAATAATTTTTTTACTCACTATGAATGTTAAAAAACTTCAAAAACTTATCTTCTAGTACACAACAATCAAATGATAATAAACTTATACTATAATTTATTATCCCATGAACTTTCAAATATCTAAACTCCATTTAAATAACATAACTTTAAATTAAAAATACAAAAAAAAAAACATAAAAATAATCCTTTTAGTGTCTCTTTCTCTTTTTGTACATTTTTTACTTCCCTTTTTATGTACACGCATATATATATTTTCTTTCCTTTTTTACTTCCCCTATGTGTATATATATAAAGAAATTGAAGGAGCATTTGAACAATAAAAGAAAACGGAAAAAGGGTCGATCGGGTAGAGACCAATTTTTAAAAAATACAAAATAATCATTTTTTATTCATTGCTAATAATCTCCTCCCGTAAATGAAAATTGATAGGTTTTTTAAAAAAATGGCTCAAATCAAATTTAACACAAATATAGAGTTCAACAGTTCAAAATTTATATAAGATAGATATGTATTACCATTTGAACATTCCCTTATGAGAATATATTTACTATATTGATGTCCTTGAACTATTATATTGTTTATGTAAGCAATGATATACTTCATGCATGAGTCTTTCCTAATACAATTCAATTCTCACTATTATGTTCATTTTGGCTATAAACATATGTATGGTTCTGTGAAAGTTTCTAAATAATTAAGCCATACACAATTTATTTTCGAAGCAACCCCACTTCTCTATTACATAGGTGATCTCTTATCTATAAGAGTAATCAACAAAGAGTAACTTGTATACTCTACTCGGTGTTCTTTACGTAAAAATCATTAAAAGTCATAACTTACCTTATATCTTACATGCATTATTGCTTTATTCATATGAATGGATTTAAGGGTAAACTATCATGGTGATCTTACTAATTAAGTCTTTATCACTAGGTTGTTCCTTTGAACCTAAATCTTGGAATCTTCAATCAACTAGGTTACATTTCCTTTGTAAATCTTTATTTATTCATGAACATCAATCTCATTCTCCTTGATGACTTATCAACTAACTTTTTACTCAACCCTTTGGTTAATGGATCTGTTATGTTATCCTTTAACATATAATAAATAGAAATAACATAGTTGAGAGTAGTTTTCTAATGGTATTATGTATACGATGTATATGCCAAGACTTGCCATTATACACATTTCTCTATACCCTGTCAACTATCAATTGACTATTATAATGGATGTATATTGTAGGCACAAGCTTCATTTACTTAGGAATATCCTCTAAGAAATTGCATAGTCATTCGACTTCTTTGCCATATTTATCCAAAGCAATGAAGTTAAATTCCATTGTGGATCTAGCCATGTGCATCTATTAAGAAGACTTCCATGAAACATTTGTACCAACCAAGTGGTATCCATTGGTAGACTATGAGTCTTTCATGTTAGATATCCTGTTTGCATTACTATATTCTTCTAACATAGCTGGATATCTTATGTAGTGCAGTTCATAGCTATGTATATATCTTAAGTATCTAAGTAGTCTTGTAATACATTTCCAGTGATCAGATCATATATTAATAGTATATATACTTAGTTTACTTAAAACGTAAGCTATGTTCAGTCTTGTACAACTTATCAAGTATATAAGACTTCCTATCACTCTAGAATATTCCAGTTGAGACATACTCTCACCTTTATTCTTAGAAAGGTATTGATTTACATCTACTAGTGTTCTCACAATTCCAAAATTACCATTGTTAATTGTTTTAAGTATTTTGGCAACACAATGACATTGACTTAGAATGAGATCGTTTGATATCCTCGATATCTTAATTTTCAAAATTACATCAGTAGGTCCCATGTCTTTCATGCCAAACCTTGAATTCATCATATTCTTAGTGGATATGATCATTTGATCATTACTACTCACAATTAGCATATCATCAACATAAACTACTATAAAGAAGGGCTTTTACATCAATTCACCAAATTGAGGTGACTTAAAATTTAAAGTCGGTTCTAGGTTAGAACTAACTTAAAATCTAGAACCGACTTTAAATAGTACAACCTTTTAAATATATTTTAGTTATATTCTTCTAGCCTCACTGCATGTGTTGGTTCTTAAAAGAACATCAACGTGCTAGTATACATGGTCATAAATAGTAAGTGATAAATATGATATCGTTCCCATGAAGATTTGTTATTAATCTTTGTTAAATACTAAAATTGTCTCAACCTAATTTTATCTAAACAATCGACATTTGGATAGAGTTAAACTAAACTAATTCTAAATAACAATATATGAGATCGACACTTGAAGAAAACTCTAAGATTGCAATTTCACCAAATTAATCCACTTGATTTATGTTCTCGCATTTAATTTGTCAACCAAGAACTCCTAATTTATCCACATGTCTCTTTTAATAACAAATAGACACATCTCACTAAATTAATTCACTATATTTCTATGATAAATAAATTTACCAAATATTCATTAAGCTTAAAGTTCTCAATAGCTACACATACAATAAAGGTATATTCATATCCCATATGTGTGTGTGTGTGTGTGTGTGTGTGTGTGTGTGTGTGTGCGTGCGTGCGTGTGATTCTATCCAAGAGCAAAATACAAAAATTCCTTTTCCAAGTTCATTAGGGTTTACAAATCAATTGATTAATCTTCCAACAATCAAAGTCACTAAGCACAAATAGAATAAAAAAATTAAAAGCAACATCCCACGAATCATTCAAAAATAATTAATTCAAGCTTCATAATGTAAGTTACATTACAATCCTAGAACAAATAATTTAGTTCATATCAAATATTTAAATCACAATCCAAGAATATTTAGACATTTAAGAAAAATTAAATTAAAAGAAAAAGGGATTAAAAGAAACTCTTTGATGATTCCTTAATGAAAAAATGGAGTTCCTCTCTTGCCTTCTTCTTTAATCTTTGCCTTGTTCTCTGTATTTTTTCAGTTTCAAAACAACTAAAAACCCAAATGGCTTATGCTTGTTCTCTAAAATACCCCAACAAATTCCCCAAAAAATGCGTGCAAAAAGGGGTAAAAACAATGTGCAAACTGATGAGTGCTCAAAAAGTACTAAAATTACCATGATTTTATGTACGTTAATTGATTAAAAAGATATATATTTATATGATTTTATCATATATTTATATAAATCTATCTTTTTGGAATCACGGGTATTTTTATTATTTTTTAGGTATTTTCACTTAAAAAAGTAACTTAAAGACTCAAAGAAAAATACCAGAGGCAATACATCACAAATATATTCATAAATTAAATGAAGAAAAGTAAAAAAAAAGATGGAAAAATTGAACAAAATGGGTCAAAAATGTCAAAAAGGAGGAAATCGTGCACGTAGCTGCCCAACTACACCGAGCAACGCGCGCAAATAGCCCAGTCCGCGTGTGCCCCTGCTCCATTCCGTGCACGCCCATCTAACCCAATCCGTGTGCGGCGCCGTGCTCCATACTACATTACGTCAGCAGTATGATGCCATCATTCACTACTTCACATTTTCTCCATTTTAATCATTTTTTCACCCACTTTTTCTTCCTCTCTTCACCTATAAATACCCTTATTCTCTTCATAAGAAAAAATACCTCAAAACACATCTTCTTCTCTCTTTCTGTCTCTTCATTTCTTAGTTTTTAGTTTTTCTTATTTTTAGAGTTCTTCTCTTTTTGAGAAGAACTAATTATGTTTTTGTAATTTATTAGCTTTTTTATTCAATAAATGGAAATGCAAATTCCGTTTGCAGATTTTCCAACAACAAGAATAACATCAAAGTACTGTAAGGATTTTATTCTCTTTACAATTATTTTTTATGTTTTATTCTTATATGTTATATTTAATTTGTTTGTGATTAAATTTAACTTTGCTGGCTGTTTGTAAACATTATATAATAATAACGTTGTTATGCTTGCAAAATATTAAATAGGTAAAAATCTTTAAAATGAATTGATTTTGTTTTTATTCAAGATTTTATATTAAGAATGTTAGAGAGAAATATATTATTTTTCATTACAAACTTAAATCTAAAAATTAGATTTTAAGGTTTAGTTATTCAGTCTGATTTAGAGTATTGTTCTTTTATTTGTTGGTACAATCGCCCAGTAGTTAGAGTGAAGCTCTATTTCAAAAGTTTTATAAGAATTATTATCTAAAAATGTATTGACAACATGTTTTCAGTAGTAGTTTTAAACTTGAAAGTTAGTACTTGGATAATTAAATTCTTAGGTTTAATTTGGACACATTGAATAAAGTTTAAACTGTCTAACCCCACCAAATGTGGTATTCATATAAAAAAGAGAGAATCAATAAATATCAATTTATATCTTTAATAACCTAAATAATATGAACAAACATAATTAACTTAGTTATTATATTCATAAATACTCCACTATTATAAAAGACAAGATTTGCATAAATGTTTATTGAATCGGTATCTATGTTTATTTTTATGTTGTTAGATTAAAAACACAAAAACCCAAATATCGTGAGAGGATGTTTAGGATTTAATTTCGTTTTTAAAAGTTTGAATAATAAATTAAAAACTACATATATTTCTTCCTTAGATCGACTTTGGGAGTATACTTATCATTTTCTATGAAATGATTCGTGCACTTGCGAGATTTTTATAAATATAAAACCAAAGTATTGGTAGGATCCACGATGCCGATTTTTCTCATCACAAATGAAGCTAGAAAGATGGAGAATTTTTTTGAATTTTTTTACACTGCACATGACATGTGGCGAGCTTTGATTCGCTAGTAGGAGAATCATACATGTGTAAAATGCAGGATGGGTGAGACACAAGGGCACATAGAGCTTTGGTGGACCATGTCGTAAGGACTCCACTCTGTGACTCTCTTACGTGGAGAGTGAAGAACACACATGATTTGGATCTTTCATCATTTGATATGACAATGAGTAATGTGGGTTGTTCCATCCGAATGTGAGACTCGTTATTCCATGCATTGGGTTGTGCAGATAACTGGGCCCCACTTTGTGCATTGGCTATACAGACATTTGCCCCCACTTTGCGTGCTGGCGGTGCAGAACAGTTGGATATCTTTGTCCACTCGTCCGCATAGCATGTGAAGCCCACTCCTAGGATCTACACTGTTGAATTTTTTATCCAACGACTTGAGACACACGTGACTCATTCCGTGTGTGGTACTGTATACTGCACCAAAAAGGTTTAAATTGTCAAATTTTGTTATTTTCATTTAAGTCGTCTTTTTAATTCAAATTGTTTCCTTTTCTCTAAAAATATAATTTCTTACAAAACTAACACCAAATAATAATTTAGAAACTTAAAATTAACTAAAACCTTAAGAACATAGCAATTATAATTAATAAATTGGATAAAATAAATCTAAAGCATAGAGTTATCACTCCCCCAAATTTAAGATTATGCTAGTCCTCGAGCAAAAGAAAAGAAATAAAACAAGGATATATACACTCAATATATGCATTCAAAATATTAATTTTCAAAACATTTCTCATTGGTCATATCAATAACATAATTCAAAGAAATACAAGAATTTTATCTAAGCATTGAAAAAAATTTAAGAGTATGTCACATTTTCACAATGGATTTTCTTGTGTGTGTGTGAAGTCTTTTCATAATTCATCACATGCAATCTAGATGAATTTATGCCAATATGGAAGCAATTAATCTTAATGAAATCACAAATCTCATAAGTTTTTTTTTTCAATTATCTCTCCACTAATGTATACAAACACAAAACCAAATATCAATAGGACTTTATTAAGCTTGTAATGTATGACATAGGTAAAGGTAGGATAAAGGACAATATTTGGCTCAAATTTTCCCTAAACAAATATATCATTGTAGGATTAAAAAAATAGAGGCACCTTCTAACATCTCAATGAACACTTCCAAAGTTGGTATTTAACTTCTCATGCCATAATCTATTTTTGAGTTTTTTTTAACTAGGCTAATATGTGGGTGACCAATAAAAGTCAATATAAAGGCTCAAATGGGGTATACTATGGATAAAACATGTAAGGTTGGATAGAAGGGCTCAAACGATCTAAAGATGGCCTAAATCATTTCCTTAGCTAAATGTTATCTAAGATTTTGTCTTGAGAGAAAATCAAACAAATTCTAAGACATGTGAAACCAAAGAAGATCAATAGAATTGCATATTCACATAAACCTTCTCTAAATTAGCATAACAACTCAAAGATCAAGACTAGTGTTCATAAATAGACATATTATTGTCAAAATGAATCTTACTCAATAATTACACACAAACTTAGACAATATATTCACATTTTTCAAAGAGTTATGCATCAATCCAACCAAAAATATAAAAATAAATCACCACGAAAAGCACAATATATCCTCAAGTTTCAATTAACCAAACAAATAAAGCCACATAAGCAACAATACCAAGAAAATAATTCAAATAAGTTCAATTTCTCCACCCCCACACTTAATATGCACATTGTCCTCAATGTGTGAAAATTAAATAACAAAGAATATGGGTTAAAAGAAACTTCCCTGGTTGGTGAGTTGGCTTGTAAGATTGAAATAAAAAAATTAGCTTCACTTTCTCCAATTTACACCTACCAAAAAAAATAAAGAAATATTCAAACTAATACATGTACAACTAAGTAAAATAAATAAAAACTAAAACACCTGGGTTTCCTCTTAATAAGCGCTTTATTTAGAGTCATCGGCTTGACTTCCTATTTCTCTACTTTAGGTAGGGTCAAATAACAAAACAATGGACTTTTGACGATCAATGTAACCTCCCTAATAATGTTTGAGTATTTGCACATTCACTTGGAAAGTCCTTTGTGATTCTTTGCCTTTAATCTCAACAGCTCCATGTGGGTGCACTTTGGTAATAGTGAAAGGACCTAACCACCTAGATTTGAGTTTTCCTGGGAAGAACTTCAAATGAGAATTGAATAGCAAAGCTTTCTATCCTCAAAGTGTTGATGCAAGATCTTGTTGTCATGCCATCTCTTCATCTTCTCCTTATAAAGCTTAGAATTTTCATATGTTTATAGATGGAACTCATCCATCTCATTGAGTTATAGAAGACATTTTTTGCCTAAGGATCTCAAGTCAAAATTCAGATTCTTGATTTCCTAATATGCATTGTGCTCTAGTTCAAATGGGAAATGACAAGCTTTCCCAAAAACTAACTGATATGAAGACATCCCAATGGGTGTCTTATATGTTGTGCGATATGCCCACAGTGCATCCTCTAACCTCTTAGACCAATCCTTTCTAGAAGGATTTACTATCTTCTCAAGGATCCTCTTCATCTCTTTATTTGAAATCTCAACTTGCCCACTTGTTTGAGGATGATAAGTGGTTACGATCTTGTGAGTGACTCCATATTTGGCAAGGAGTGCTTCAAAATATGTTTTGCAAAAATGAGTTCCCTCATCGCTGATGATTGCCCTTAGGGTGCCAAAACTAGTAAAAATGTTTTTTCTTTAGGAAATTCAACACTACCTTGGAGTCATTGGTAGGCAAGACAACTACTTCCACCCACTTAGAAACATAATACACAACAACAAGAATGTAGAGGTTGTTGTAGGAAGAGATAAAAGGTCCCATGAAATCAATACCTTAAACATCAAATATTTTCACCTTAAGAATGTTGTTGGGAGACATCTCGTGTATCTTTGAGATGTTGCCAACTCTTTGGCACCTATCACAGTGTGAGACAAATAAATGTGCATCTTTAAATAGAGTTGTCCAGTAAAAACTTGGTTGAAAAACCTTAACTTCTATTTTTTCTCCTTTAAAATGACCCTCATAGGCTGAAAAATGACAATGCCTAAGTATGTCTTCAATTTCTTCCTTGGGAACACACCTTCTAATAATTTTATCTACACACTACTTAAACAAGAAAGGTTCATCTCATACATAGTACTTGACATCATGTAAGAATTTCTTCTTCTACTCGAAAGATAAATTAGGCGAAAGCACATTGCTCACAATATAATTAACATAATCAACATACAATGGTACACTTTTGTGATCAAAGGAAAATAGTTGCTCATCTGGAAAATTCTTGATAATGATGGTCTTGTCTATGACATCGTCACTATTCTCCAGTCTAGATAGATGATCTGCCACTTGATTCTCAGTTCCCTTCTTATCCTTGATCTCCAAATCGAATTCTTGCAATAGAAGTACCCATCTAATCAATTTTGGCTTTGCATCCGTATTAGAAATAAGATATTTTATGGCAAAATGATTAGTGTAAACTATCACCTTAGTACTAATTAGATAAGAGCAGAAATTTTCAAAAGCATATACAACATCAAGTAACTCATTTTCTATTGTAGCATAATTAAGCTGAGCATCGATCAAACTCTTGCTAGCATAGTAAATGGCATGGAAAACTCTCTTTTTGCATTGAACCAAAATAGCTCCAACTGCAAAGTCATTAGCATCATACATGAGCTTAAAAGGTAGACTCCGATATGGTGCAATAATGATGGGAGTAGTGATCAGCTTCTTTTTCAACGCCCAAAAAACTTCTAGACAATCTTCATCAAAATTGAATTTCTTATCTTTCTCCAAAAGATTAGAAAGCGGCTTAGAGATCTTGGAAAATTCCTTGATGAACCGCCTATAGAATCCTACATGACCAAGAAAACTTCTAATTTCTTTGACAGATATTGGAGGCGATAGCTTCTCAATAGTCTCAATATTTGCCCTATCTACTTCAATTCCTTTCGAAAAAATTAGATGGCCGAGAACAACACCTTCTTGTACCATGAAATGGAACTTTTCTTAATTTTAACACTAAGTTTGTTTCTTCACATATTTGTAAGACCAAAGAAAGGTTATGCAAACATATATCAAATGAATAACCAAAAACTGAGAAGTAGATGGGGCATTGCAAAGTACAAAAGGAATTCTCTGAAAAGCAAAAGTTTCATATGGACAAGTGAAAATGGTCTTATCTTGATCCTCGGAATCTATAGAAATTTGGTTGTATCCAAAATACCTATCTAAGAAACAATAGAACGAATGTCCAGCCAATTTATCAAGCATCTAATCAATGAATGGAAGAGGGAAATGATCCTTGCGATTTGCCTTGTTGAGTTTTCCATAATCCATGCAGACTCACCAAGTTGTCCTTTTTCTTGTGGGAATAAGCTCATTGTTGCTATTAGCCTCCACCATAATTCCTTCTTTCTTTGACACACAATGAATTGGGCTAACCTAAGAGCTATCTGAAATGAGATAGATAATACCTGCATTTAACCACTTAATGATATCATCTTTCACTACATTCTTCATGATAGGATTCAAACGAAATTAAGGCTCAATAGTAGGCTTGCAATCTTCCTCAAACAAGATCTTGTGCATGTATAATGAATGGTTGATCCTTTTAATATCAGTTATAGACCATCCCAAAGTTATCTTATAGTTTCTCAACACTCTTAACAACTTGTTTTCTTGATCTTCATCTAGACACTACTACAAAAAGGGGTATATAAGTCGATGTCTAAAGTCGGTTTTTACAAAAAACCGACTTTGAATGAATTTAAAGTCGGTTGTCCACGTCAACCGACGCTATGTTACGTGGATAGCGTCGGTTGTCCACGTCAACCGACGCTATGTTAGGTGGATAGCGTCGGTTGTCCACGTCAACCGACGCTATGTTACATGGATAGCGTCGGTTGTCCACGTCAACCGACGCTACGTTACGTGGACAACCGACGCTATCCACCTAATATATGCCCTAACATCTCATTTAGTACGCAGATTTCCAGTTTTCGATCTGCTTCTTCCTCTCCTTTCCTCACTCGAGTCACTTTTCTCCCACAATCTTAACCGTGCGCCACCTTCGTTCTACATTTCTGGCCACCTCCAACCACCATTTGAACGGACGTTTGTAAGTTTTCTCTTCTCACAATATTATCTGTGAGTTCTTCTTTTTTTAATAGCAAAATGTTAAAATCTGCGTATGGGTATTCCATTGATTAATTCCCGAAATATGAATGTTCTTATGTCTTAATTTGGAGTGCAATATTTCGTGCAGTAGAACCAAATAATTCTTTATTTCATTTTTAATAAAATGGGATGATCCAAGGCTGATCTTAACTTATATAAGTATGAGTTAAAAACTGGAGGTTGTGATAATTTGTAAAATACATATGCTTGTGACAAGTAGGATAAATCAAAAAGGGTTTGTGATCTATTATTATTAATATCAAATGATCGATTTAAGTATAATTCAAGTGTGGACAAGGTGAGTCCTCAATCTAGTTAGTTTTCTTTTATTTATGCAGAACATTATATTTATATTATCTAATTATATATATACATATATAGGGCTTGCTATTATCGACTTCAACATAATCACTCATCACATTTAGCAATGTTCTATGATTCTTCATATGTTAATCAATATCAAGAGAAGGATGTTAGCATCAGAGCTAAACAATTATGTGATAGAGCATTAACGCTTAGCAGAAATCAAAAGTTGATAATCCCTTGGCCATTAAGGTTTGAACAAGGCCAAGATCATTGGATGTTGGTAATCATTGATATGTTCAATAATCATGCTTGGTACTGTGACTCAGCTTCCATAGAACTGAGTAAAGATACAAAAACAGTTGTTGAAATATAAGAGTTATATTTAGTTACATATTAGTTTTTTCTATTATTTTTTGTAATATTTAATAAAAACTAATCGTTTTATATCTTGACAGGGCATGGAAGTTATGGAACAAGTCTAGGGGCATTGTCCTTAAAAAATCTCATAAGCTTATATGGACAAAAGTTATGGTATGTACAATTCAATATTAATAATTTTATTAATTTTACAATTAAATAATAAGGATGTTCGAATATGAAAATTCGTGTATACATGCACTTTTTTTTGTAGGTTCCACAACAAAATAATGGAGTCATGTGTGGTTATTATGTCATGAAGTTTATGAGTGAAATCATCACAAATATCAAAATTCCAATTGATGATGTGGTAATATATTTTACCCATATACATACAAGTTTTAACATATTTGAGTTTGTTTTTGTAAATTAATGAAATCATATTCTTATTTTGATTTTGAATACATGTAGTTCTTCGGTTGGAACAAGACGGGTTACGACCAGCAAATTTTTGATGATTTACGAGAGGAATGGGCAGAACACATGGTTCAAATTATATCATCGCAAGAAGAATCATAAGAAGATTCTGATGATCTTGAATAGCATATGACAACATAACAGTAAATTTTTTAATGATTTGGCCTTCTATATCTATTCTTGTGTCTGAAATCACTTGGTTGATGATGATTAATCATATATATGCTCATGTATTTAGGGGAATGCATTGTTTATAAATATGAATTTATCTGGAATCTCTACTAGTATTTTTAATGATATATAATGAGTTCTAAATGTACAAATCAGGTGTACGTATGTCGGTTCGATTTGTTTCTTGGTTTGTATGAGTTTTGGTGCATATGAACGTGTTCCATATGTTTAAGGGCACCAAAACTCACACAAGCTTAGCCAAGAAATCGAAGTTACATGCAATTGATTTCATATTTAGAGTTCATTATATATAGCATTAAAAAATAGTAGTAGAGATTCTAGATAACTTCATATATAGACAAATGATTAATAATGCTAATATGAGTTCATCGAATGTCGTTGTACGTGCTAATCTCAATAATGATTTAATTTCTTCATTCGTACGTATGAAGTTTAGACTACTTTTTTGATGTATGTTTTACGTGCTCATGTATGTAGGAGAATATTTGTTATATGGATCAGCCTTTTTTCCCATAATGCTTGTGAAGGCCAATCAAGATTCTACGCCAACCAAGCTTACTCGATGGCATAATTTGACGACATTATTTTATTTGTAATTGAAGTTATTTATATGCATTATTTGATTTTGTAATAAATTTAATTATTAAGTCATTAAATATATTTATATTGTTAATTATTCAGTATTATTATTTATATTTTAGTGTTTTTATGTTATTTATATATACTATTATACGAAAAATAAAATTAAAAATTAATACAAATAAAATGTAGAGTCGGTTCACGGCATGAACCGACGCTACACATAGAGTCGGTTCATGCCATGAACCGACTTTACAATTTAAGTCTCTGAATTTAAAGTCGGTTCATACAACCGACTTTAAATTTGTTTAAAGTCGGTTAAAAACCGACTTTTATACCCCTTATTGTAGTAGTGAGAGAGGATGAAATAATCACAGGTAGATTAGACATATCACCCAAATAAGCATACCGTAGATGATTAGGCATTGACTTGAGCTTTAATGATGGTTGTTCTTCCATAGATGGCTTCAGATGAGTAGATTTAGAAAGTGTCATAACTTATGATGCATCAACTTCAGCCTAAGAACTAGAGAGTTGTAGAGATGTTTCAAGTAGCTTAAGATACTCAAGAGATTCTAGATTATCAGTAACATTAGCCTTCACAAGAGAAACTTCTAAAGAATCAGTAGTAAAGTTTTTCATGAACCTGTTTTCAACCAACTCATTCACCACATCAACTCTAAAACAATCATTAGATTCACCTGGAAATTTCATAGCTTTAAAAACATTGAAAGTTACCTCTTGGTCTTGAACTCTTATGGTGAGCTTCCATTTATGAATATCAATCAAAGTCCTACATGTTGCTAAAAATGGCTCCCAAGAATAATAAGGATCTCTTTGTCTTCCTCCACATTGAGAATTATGAAATCTGTATGAAAGATAAACTTGTCTACCTTCACAAGCATATCCTCTATAATGCCTCTTAAGAGCCTCAAAGACCTATCTGCAAGCTGAAGAGTGATAGTGGTGGGGTGTGCTTCTCCTAATCCAAGTCTTTGGTAGATGGAAAGTGGCATCAAATTAATGCTAGCACCTAGATCACACAGAGCTCTGCCAAAGAATTTCTCACCAATAGTACAAGGAATGGTGAAACTTCCTAGATATTTAAGCTTAGATGGTAGCTTTTTCTGAAGGATGGCGCTACACTTCTCTATAAGAGAAATTGTCTCGAAATCACCTAACCTCTTCTTCTTAGACAAGATATCCTTCATAAATTTGACATAGCTAGGCATTTGCTCCAAAGCATAAGCAAAATGAATGTTCATATGAAGCTTTTTAAATACCTCAAGAAACTTGGAGAACTACTTATCAAGCTTTTGCTTATAAAAGCATCGAGGAAACAGAATTGGGGGGTGTAAGACTTGGGACTATCTAAACCAGGCTTCATCACCAAATTTTCTGTTGCTTCATTCTCTTCGTCTTTCTCTTCCCCATGATCTTGTTTTTCTGGCCCAATAGCTTAAAAAATAGGAGTTAAAGGAAAAGCGAGCTTTTGCATTTCTTTCAACTCTTTTCCACTTCTAAGTGTGATTGCCTTACAATGCTCTTTTCCTTCCCTCTTTGGATTATTTTCAGTATCACTAGGAAAAGCTCCTTGATGGTGGTTGTTGACAATAGTAGCAAGTTGACCCGATTAAACTTCAAGATTTATGATAGATGTCATTTGATTCTAAAGAATAGTCTCATTCTTAGCCATGTATTAAGAAAACATATCTTCCAGTAATGGCTTCTTCTTTTGTGGTGAAGCTTAATTGTGAAAATCGGAAGGATATGTAGGCTTTATAGAAGATGACATGCCTTGATTATTATTCCAAGAAAAATTAGGATGACTCTTCCAACCTGGATTGTACGTGTTTGCATAAGGGTTATTTTGATGCCTATTATAGTTGGCAACATAACTAACAGATTCAGAATTGTAAGGACATCTCTCACTGGCATGGCTTACATTGAAAATTTCACATGCAACAAAAGGACTCTGAATAGAATGGACACATAGAGTATCAATCTTCTTAGCCAAAGTTAACACCTGAGCAATTAAAGTAAACATAACATCAATCTATAAAATTACAGCCACTCTCATAGGTATCATCCTCATTGATGGCCATTAGTAGCCATTTCCTCTAATAATTCATAGGTTTCATTAATAGATTTTCCCATAACGACACCACCTACTACAACATCAATCATGTTTCTAGTCGGACCCATCAAGCTATTATAAAATGTTTGAACATGAAGCCACTTTGGTAAACCATGGTGAGGGAATCTTCTAAGTAGATCCTTATACCTCTCCCAAGCCTCATATAAATTTTTTGAGTCAAACTACACAAAGGTAGTGATATCATTCCTCATCCTTGCAGTCTTTGATGGTGGAAAAAAATTGGCTAATTTTTGAGCCAAATCATCCTAAGTAGTGATAGAACCAAATGGTAATGAACTCAACCAACTCTTTTCCTTATCTCGGAGTGAAAAAGGAAAAAGTCTCAACCTGATAGCATCATTGGTGACTCTATTATGCTTAAAAGTGTCACAAATCTCTAAAAAAATAGTTATATGAGAGTTTGGGTCATCACGGGGTAAGCCTCCAAACTGAACTGGTTTGAATCATTTGAATGATCGTAGGCTTAATCTCAAAATTATTGGCTTGAATTGCAGGTCTTGTAATGCTCGAATGAATCCCACCAACAAGAGACACTGCATAGTCTCTCAGAGATATTGGTTCTTCCATTTCAAGAATCTCTTCATTCATAATACTATATTGCGAAGCTTCTTATTTGTCCTTCTTTAAGATCAAACCAAGTAATGTCAAGACTTCTTGTGTGTCACATACAAAGTCCCAATTCACTTGAAAATTAGAAAAATAAATCTAATAAAGTACAAAAAATAAACAAATAAATGAATGGTTTGAACTAAAATTAGATTGATTGGTATTAATATCAACAAAAATAGTAAATCAAATCCCCGACAATGGTGTCAAAAACTTGTTGATTCTTAAAAGAACATCAACGTGCCAGTATACATTGTCACAAGTAGTAAGTGATAAATACGGTATCATTCCCACAGAGATTTGTTACTAATCTTTGTTAAGTACTAAAATTGTCTTAACCTAATTTTATCCAAACAATTGACATTTGGATAGAGTTAAACTAAACTAATTCTAAATAACAATATATGAGATTAACTCTAAAATTGAAATTTCACCAAATTAATCCACTTTAATCATATTATTTTCTCTTGATTTATGTTCTCGCATTTAATTTGTTAACCAAGAACTCCTAATTTATCCACATATCTCTTTCGATAAAAAATAGACACATCTCACTAAATTAAAATTATCAAAGTTTCATTAAGCTCAAAGTTCTCAATAGCTACATATATAATAAAGGTATATTCATATCCCATATATATATGTTATTCTATGCAAGAGAAAAACACAAAAAAATCTTTTTCCAAGTTCATTAGGGTTCGTAAATCAATTGATTAATCTTCCAACAATCAAAGCCATTAAGCATAAATATAACAAACAACATCTCACAAATCATTCAAAAATAATTAATTCAAGTTTCATAATGTAAGTTACATTGCAACCCTAGAATAAATAATTTATTTCATAGCAAATATTGAAATCATAATTCAAGAATATTTAGACATTTAAGAAAAATTAAATTAAAAGAAAAAGGGATTAGAAGAAACTCTTTGATGATTCCTCAATGAAAAAATGGAGTTCCTCCCTTGCCTCCTTCTTTGCTCTCTGTATTTTCTCAGTAACAAAACAACTAAAATTCCAAAAATGGATTCTACATGTTCTCTAAAAATACACCAAAAAATTCCTCAAATGAGGCATGCAAAAAAGGGTAAAAAAGCATGCAAACGAAGCTAGAAAGCTGGAGAATTTTTTTGAATTTTTTTACACTACGCAGGACATGTGGCGAACTTGATTCATTGGTAGGAGAATTGGACACGTGGTGAATAAGGGCTGAGCGAGACAGGAGGGCGCATGGAGCTTCGATGGACCACGTCGTAGGAAGTTCCACGCATTGGACTGTGTAGAATAGATCGACTCCACTTTGTGCCTCTCTCATGTGGAGAGTGGAGAACATGCACGATCTGGACCGTTCATCATTTGATCTAATAGTGGGTGACATGCGTTGTTCCATCCAAACGTGAGATTCATTTTTCTGTGCGGTAGGTTGTGCAGACAGTTGGGTCCTACTCTATGAGCTGGCTATGTAGAATAGTTGGAAATTTTCGTCTACTCGTTTGCGTAACGTGTGAAACCCACTCTTCGAATGTGTATTATTGAATTTTTTATCCAATGGCTCAAGACACGTGTGGAACTACATTATGCGAAAAAAGGTTTAAATTATCAACTTTTGTTATTTGCATTTAAGTCCTTTTTAAATTAAAATTGTTTCCTTTTCTCTAAAAATATAATTTCTTACAAAACTAACACCAAATAATAATTTACAAACTTAAGATTATGCTAGTCCTCGATCAAAAGAAAAGAAATAAAATAAGGATATATGCACTCAAAATAGTGATTTTCGAAACATTTCTCATTGGTCATATTAATAACATAACTTTATCTCATATAAGCTTATGTGATTTTTTAAGGGGAATGTCCTTACTCTTATTTCACAGCTTTCATGTCTTATCAAAGTTTAAAACAGTTAGTTATTTATTAAATATTACAAAAAACAATAGAAGAAAAATAGATAGTTATAGCTCTTACATTTCAACAACTGTTTTTGTGTCTTTATTCAATTCTATGGAAGATGAGTCACAATATCGAATATGATTGTCATATAGATCAAGAATTACCAACATCTAATAATCTTGACCTTGTTCAAACTTTAGTAGCCAAAGGATTATCAATTTTTGATTTCTCTCAAGTGTTAATGCCCTATCACATAATTGTTTAGATCTTATGCTAACATTATGCTCTTGATATTGATTCACAAAACATGAATATTAGAAAATTGCTAAATGTTATAGGTGATTAGCTTGAAGTCGATAATAACATACCCTATATAAAATAAATATATATAAATATAATTATATATTCTACATAAATGAAAGTTATTTACTGATTTAGAACTTACCTTATCCACACTTTAATTATATTTAAATCAATCATTTGAAATTCAAATAATTGCAATATGTACTCAATCGATATACATGATTGTCCAATGTTTACTCCAGATGTTTCTTTTGGAACTGGCACAGTCTATTCATCATTTAAGCTATTATTGCTTGCAACAATAGTCATCAAAGACCCAACATTATAAGTGTTGGCTATTTTCGTGAACAAAACATTTTTATGTAAATTTATTTTTAAGCTTACTATCAAATCTATCAAGCAAAGTTGAAGAGATACCAGAATTTTAGATAGTCGTACTTCATGTATATCTGTTATAACTATAATACATATAATTGCATTCACGCATTTAATAGCACATACATCTGGTGTTATTTTTTCTACTAAAATATTTATGTTAAAATATAGAATACGATATATATAAAAATATTATATAGGTTATACCCTATATTATAGGCTAAATTTTAACTTAAAAGTTAGCATAAAATATACTTTAAAATAACTTTTCTTTAAATAAGAGTCTTCTTAATTAGTGGGCATTACTAATCCTATTTGTTATAGAAAATATATTTATCAATTATATAAGAGTCTTTTTAATTAGTGAGTGTTATTAATCCTATTTGCAATAGAAAATATATTTATCAATTACATATTATTAATGGTTTAATTTTTCTTATAAATAAAACCCATTGCTCCTTGTTTCAATCAACCACACAAGAGTATTATTTTTTTCTTTTTAATTTCCCTATCTTGTTTGCAAATATAATATCATAATTCTTTAGGCTTTTTTATTTAGTTAATTTATCAAATATTGGTAATTATGTTTGATTGATTTATAAGCCTAATTAGTTTATGATATTTTGATAATATGTTCTTATAGCTTCTTCTTTATTTTTGTTCTTGAATTGTTAGATCAAATAATTATTTTTCTCATATCATAATTATTTGATTTGATTATTAATCTTTAAAGAAGTTATTTTTATTGAACTTATGCTTGATCTTTTTCCACTAGGATTTTCTAGTTGATTTGATTTAAGTGAATATATTTTGAATGATCTAGTTAGGATTATTCATTATTAAATTCGTTCTAGAACGCATATGAGAACTTATGATATTGTGCTAACCATTTTGCAATTAATTGGATAACGTATTTAATTGGTGTTAAGCTTATTAGAACGTTTGTCTGGAAACTATTCACGCTAATATTGGAAATTATGAAATAGAGTATGGGCTCATAAGTAAGGTACATTGTGGTAATATCCTAAGTAGGTTAGCATAAGTCCAAGTTTGTACTTGAATATTTTTTTTCATAGTGGAAAGTTTGGTGGTCCGGTGGACGGGTGGTTTTTCTCTTAGGTCATGGTTGTGGATGATAAGCAAAACCGACATCGCTGATCTTGCCAATACTTTGGTTTTATATTTATAAAACTCTCGCAAGTGCATGAATCATTTCATAGAAAATGATAAGTATACTACCAAGGTCGATGTAAGGAAGGAATATATGTGGTTTTTAATTTATTATTCAAATTTTTAAAAATAAATTAAATCTTAAACATCATATCACGATATTTGAGATTTTGTGTTTTTAATCTAATAACATAAAATAAACATAGATACAATTTCAATAAACATTTATGCAAATTTTATCTTTTATAATAGTGGAGTATTTATGGATATAATAACCAAGTAAATTATGCTTACTCGTATTATTTAAGTTATTAAAGATATAAATTGATATTTATTGATTCTCTCTTGTTATATAAATACCACATTTTGTGAGGTTAGATATTCTTTGTTAACTAAACAAATCAATTAACACCTATGGGTAGGGTTGATAACTAATTTTGTTAATTAAATTAATTTCTTTTTCTAAGAGATTGAAAATGAATCATTTAAATGCCACCATTTGGTGAGGTTAGATAGTTTAAACTTTATTCAAGGTGTCCAAATTAAACCTAAGAATTTAATTATCCGAGTACTAACTTTCAAGTTTTAAAACTACTTCTGAAAACATGTTATCAATACATTTTTAGATAATAATTCTTATAAAAACTTTTGAAATAGAGTTTCACTCAAACTACTAGACAATTGTACCAACAAATAAAAGAGTACTACTCTAAATCAGACCGGATAACTAAACCTTAAAATCTAATTTTTAGATTTAAGTTTGTAATAAAAAATAATATATTTCTCTCTAACATTCTTAATATAAAATCTTGAATAAAAACAAAATCAATTCATTTTAGAGATTTTTACTTATTTAATATTTCGTAAGCATAACAACATTATTATTATATCATGTTTACAAATAGCCAGTAAAGTTAAATTTAATCACAGATAAATTAAATATAACATATAATAATAAAACATAAAAAATAATTGTAAGAAAAGAAAATCCTTACAATACTTTGATGTTATTCCTGTTGATGGAAAACCTCCGAACGGAATTTGTATTTCTATTTATTGAATAAAAAAACAAATACATTACAAAAACATAATTAGTTCTTCTCAAAAAGAGAAGAACTCTAAAACTAAGAAAAACTAACTAAGGAAAACTAAAAACTAAGAAATAGAGAGAAAGAGAGAAGAAGATGTTTTTGAGGTGTGTTTTGATATGAAAAGGATGTGGGTATTTATAGGTGAGTAGAGTCAGAAAAAGTGCGTGAAAAAATGATTAAAAATGGAGGAAATGCGTTGTAGTGAATGATGACGTCATTGTTGATGTCATGGAAGTGTGGGGCGCGGTGGCACGTGCGTACTGAGCATAGATGGGCGCGTAGCTTCGGCGTGGTTTGGGAAATGCGTGAATGGCTGGGCATTGTGCGGGCTATGCGTGCGCGTTGTTCGGTGCTATTAGATGCGTTGTCCAGCACTGTTGGGCGGCTACGTGCACGATTTCATCTTTTTTGACCCAATTTGTTTTTCCATCTTCTTTTTTTACTTTTCCTCATTTATTTTATGAATATATTTATGATGTATTGACTCTAGTATTTTTCTGAGTTTTTAAGTTACTTTTTTAAGCAAAAATACCTGAAAAATAATAAAAATATTCATGATTCTAGAAAGATATATTTATATAAAAATATGATAAAATCATATAAATATATATCTTTTTAATCAATTAAAGTGAATAAAATCATGTAATTTTAGTAATTTTGAGCACTCATCACAACCCTTAACCAGCTTTTTGCTAGTCCCTTAGCAAGAGAAGCAATAAAAACTAAACAATAAACTATCCTAAATCACTTCCATGGATTGACAGGGTTGCATTTAGCCTATGCAACAACCCTTTAAACCTCCAGGTTGCCCTAGTGGACGAGTTTGAGTCTCATGAGGGTTTTCAGTAATGATACCCACAAATATTGAACTAAATGTAAAAAATAAAAGAAATAATAAAAACAACAACTTAAAAATTAAAATTACAAAAAAATCAAAAATTAACTTTTAATAATAAAAGAAAACAACATGAAACATAACACAAAAATGTCTCATACTTTTAATCTTCTTTAAGATCATAATTAAAATCTAAAGCATAAGTTATTTTAATCTTCTTAAACAATCATGATTTATTATAATAATTAGTCAAAAATCATTTTCATATTTCATATAAAAAATGTATCAATTTAACTTCACCCAATTTTAGTGTCTAGAATCCGAATTCGTTTCAACTCTATTTCTCACTAGTCAATACTCTCAAAACACTGAATTCTATGGGATCAAATACTCATACTGATTTATATGCGAAAGAGTTGATGTATAGAAATGAACTACTATGTTCGCATATGTATAAAGAATAAAGGCTCAAAGTGTTATTTTGACGTTGATCTCATGAAAGGAATCAAATATATAAATTATAAAGATATAATATATAAAAATTATTTTCATCCATAAATCAAACTCATTAAGAAAAAATTTCAAGATATATGCCTTTTATAAATGAAGAAAGTGTAATGACTTTTTAGGTAATTACTTCCTATATCTTTCTTTTGTAATTAGTCTTTACTCACAACTTTGTATACAATGTGGGTCATAGTATATATATTATACTTTATATTCTTTATCTCTCTATTTGTTTTTTTGAAGATTTTTTTCAATATATATATATTAGAGAGTTAACCCATGATGAGTGCTTAATTTTGTGGCTTTTCTGTTTGATTTTGGTTTAGGTCACCCATATATGTCTTTTTTTCTAACAATTATACACGAATGAGATAAAACTATATACTATCAATTTCTACTTAAATCATTTAATCTAAAAAAAAATATACGACACTCTATTAAGATGAGAAAAAAACCATACATTCAATGCTAATACCTATAAAGATCATCTAAAAATTTGAAGAAATAAGAAATGTGTTTGGAGTAGAAAAAATATATATTTCAGTTTAAATAAAAGAATTTAGGCTCAAATTATATCTCACAAAGGTAGTTTCCACTAAAAAAAACAAACACTGATTTTGGGTTTAATATAATTTCCACATCTTATCAAGAAATACTAGTTATGAAAAAACTAACTAATTACCAAAAAGAAAAAAAATAAAAAATATTTCATGATATGTTTTCAAAAATTAATCTAACAGTACAAAAGACTTAACTATTTACTTAAATTTGATTTAAAGATATGATAAATTTTGTGAGAATTTTTAAAACTAATTCTAAAATTCCAAAAATTACTAAATCACACAAAGAAAATAAAACCAAACACAATAAAAATGAAAATGTGAAAAAATATGTATTTTTAAATTAAGCATGGTAACTTTTCACTACCCCGAACCTAGAACTTACATTGTTCTCAATGTAACAACTATAAATTAAAGATAAAGAGAAAAAGGAAGAACTATTACCTATTTCCTGAGAATGTGTAAGTAGTGATGGAGAAATACAAGTGCATCCATCATATATATTAAAGTGTAAACAGACAGATTGCTGTGAACTTCTAACATCTCAACAAATATTTTTAGTTTTAATAATTTTTAAATTATTCACATGTAATTAAACTAAAATAAACAATAGAAATTAAATAAATAAAATTACCTAAAATGATGGATTGTTTCCCATCCAGCGCTTAGTTTAACGTCTTAGCAAGACGTAACTTTATGATGCTAAGGGTTACTCACCTAATGCAATCCATTTCAGCAATGTTGTTTGGTTCTTCTAAATAAGGCTTCACACAATACCCATTAACTTTGAATATTTTTGTGTATTGGAATCCAATAGTTCTACTACTCCATGTGCAAATACCTGAACTATTTTAAATGGTCCATCCCATCTTGACCTCAGCTTTCCTGGAAACAATCTCAAACAAGAGTTAAATAAAAGAACTTTCATTCTAGGGTGAAGAGTCTTAGGAACTAGCCTCTTGTCATGGTAGCGCTTAATACGCTTTTTGTATAATTTGGCATTCTTATAGGCTTCGTTCCTAATTTCTTCCAACTTATTAAGATGGAGTAACCATTTTTCTCCTACTTTATCTAAATCCATGTTTAACTCTTTAATTGCCTAGTAAGCCTTGTGTTCAAGTTCAACTAGAAGGTGGCCAAAATGCCCAATCTTTCCTTGAAGGATGCATAGTACGTTCCAATATTCTCTTAATTTTCCTATTACTTACTTCCACTAAACCAAAAGTTTGAGGATGATATAGAGTAGCTATTTTATGTGTGATGTTGTACTTGTTTAGTACTCCATAAAATATATTGTTACAAAAATGGCTACTTCCATCACTTATTATAGATATAGGCATTCTGAACCTGTTGAATATTAAATCCTTCAAGAATTTAACAACAACATTAGCATCATTGGTTTTAGCGGGGATAACTTCTACCCACTTGGATACATAATCTACAGCAACCAAAATATATTGAAAACCATTGGATGGGGGAAAAGGACCCATAAAGTCAATCCCCCATACATCAAAAAGTTCAACAACTAAATTAGATGTCAAAGGCATTTCATCTCTTTTGCTTATGTTTCTTGTTCTTTTATATCTATCATATTATGCACAAAACATATGAGCATCTTTAAAAAGAGTGAGCCAAAAGAATCCAAACTATAAAACCTTATGTGTTGTCTTTTCACCACCAAAATGGCCCCCATAATGAAGTTCATGACAAAAAGTTAGAATGCTCTTATGTTCTTCTTCAGGTACACATCTCCGGATGACTTGATCTTGACCAATCTTGTATAAATAAGGGTCATCCTAGAAATAGTCCTTAATAGTTTTAAAAAACATTTTCTTGTCCTGATATGAAGTGTTAGGTTGCAAAACACCAGTGGTAAGATTGTTTATAATATCAGCATACCATAGGTTCGAATCTATTGAAAATAACTGTTCATCAGGAAAGGTTTCAACTATTTCTTCATTACTCTCATCTTTAAAAGAATTTAAGTCAGAAATCAACCTAGAAAAATGGTCAGCTACTAAGTTTTCACTACCTCTCTTATCCTTTATTTCTAGGTCAAATTCTTGTAAGAGTAAGACCCACCTGATTAATCTTGGCTTGGAATTTGGTTTACTTAATAGGTATCTTAAAGCATCATGATCAGAATGCATAATCATTTTAGATCCTACTAAATAAGACCTGAATTTGTCTAAAGAAAACAGTATAGCCAAGAATTCCTTTTCAGTGGTGGTATAATTCATTTGGACATCATTGAGTGTTTTGTTAGCATAGTAGATGACATGCAAACACTTATCCACTCTTTGTCCCAAGACTGCTCCGATAGCATAATCAGAAGCATCACACATTATTTCAAAGGATAAAGACTAGTTTGGTGCCATAATAATAGGGGTAGATGTTAGTTTCTCTTCCAAGGTATTAAAGGCAAGAAGGTAGTCATTGTTGAAATTAAAATAAACATCTTTTGATAGCAAGTTACATAAGAGACTACTTATTTTAGAGAAATCTTTAATAAATCGTCTGTAAAATCCTACATGTCCTAAGAAGCTTCTTATCCCCTTCATAGATGTAGGGGAGGTAGTTTGGAAATAAATTCAACTTTTTCCTTATCAACTTCAATACCCTTATTTGAAATTAAATGTCCTAAAACTATCCCTTGTTGAACCATAAAATGAATTTTCTCCCAACTAAGGGTGAGATTGCATTCAATGCATCTTTCTAAAACCAAAGTCAATTTATGTAAGCAATCATCAAATGAGTTCCCAAAGATAGAGAAATTGTCCATGAAAATCTCAATGAATGTTTCCACCATGTCCGAGAAAATATATATCATACATCTCTGGAAAGTGGCGGGGGCATTGCATAACCCAATTGGCATTCTTCGAAAAGAAAATGTCCCAAAAAGACATGTAAATGTGATCTTTTCCTAATCTTCTGGTGCTATGAGTACTTGATAATATCCAGAAAATCCATCTAGAAAATAGTAAAATTTGTGTCCAACTAATCTTTCCAACATTTGATCAATGAATGGAAGAGGAAAGTGATCCTTTTTAGTATATAAATTTAGTTTCCTAAAATCTATACACATTCTCCATCCAATGATTATTCTAGTGGGCACTAATTCACTTTTGTCATTTTAACAACTATTATCCCAGATTTCTTAGGTACCATATGCACTAGACTAACCCACTTACTATCCGTAATAGGATAGATAATTCCTTCTTCTAACAATTTAAGAATTTCTTTCTTAACTACCTCTTGCATATTTGGGTTTAGTCTTCTTTGGGCCTCTCGTATAGGTTTAGCACTATCCTCCAAGTTGATCTTGTGTATACACATTATAGGACTAATGCCTCTTATATCCTCGATACTCCAGCCTATAGCTTTCTTAAACTGTTTAAGCACTTTGATAAGTTCCTTTTCTTGGGTTTTGGTCAAGGTTGAAGAAATTATCACTAGATAAGTTTCTCCTTCTCCCAAAAAACACATTTTAAGTGCTCAGGTAAGTCTTTGAGTTCAAGTTCAGGTAGATTGGCCTCTTTACTAGATGAAGAACTAGGTAGATTTAAAAGTGTACTAGATTTTGTCATTACTTCATCATTGTCTAGTTGTTCAAGGTACCCCTTAATTTTCTCATCTAAATCTCTTTCGACCTTTTCAAGTGTAAGAATAGTTTCAAGCTTGTCTTCTATTCTGGTTCTGGAAAAGGTGCTTTGGACAAGATTATCCAAAGGGTTAACATCAAATATTTCATCGATGGTAGAAATAGAAGGAAAAGGTGAAGAATCAAAAACTTTAAAATGAACAATCTCTCCTAAAACTGTCATTGTCAAATTTCCATCTTGGATATCAATAATAGTTTTAGTAGTTTCCATAAATAGTCTACCAAGCAGTATTATGTGCTCTCTATCCAAGGCTGGATTTTCTGGCATATCCAAAACCACAAAGTCAACATGTATTATCAGTTTTTCTACTTATACCAACACATTCTCGACTATTCCCTTTGGATACTTAAGAGATTTATCTACAAGTTGAAAGGACATAGTTGTGGGTTTTAAATCTTCTAAATTGAGTTGTAAGAATATAGAGTAGGGTATCAAATTTATACTAGCACCTAAATCAAGCATTGCTTTAGCAACCTTCCTATCCCACATAGTTATGTTTATAATAAAACTTCTAGGGTCTTTCAACTTAGGGGTAGTTTGTGCTGACGTACAGCGCTAGAAATTTCTAATACTACTACTCGTTCATTCAGTTCATACCTCATTTTCTTAGTGTTCAACTCTTTGAAAAACTTAGCATATGATGACACATTCATGATCACTTATAATAATGGTAAATTGATATTTAATTTAGAGAGCATATTAAAAAGATCATAGAATTGCTTATCTTGTTTGGATTCTTTTAATCAGTGTGGAAAAGGTACTTGCAGCTGGTGTGGTTTTTTTGTCTTTTGAATTTTGGGGATGCTAGATGACTCCCCAATGAGTTTTTCAAAAGGCTTGTTAATTTTAACACTTGTTTATCCTTTTTGCGAGACTAAAATATCACCTTTTTTATTACTTGAACTATAAGGTAGATCATTAGAGATTTCAGGTAAACTGGTATTGACTACCTTACCACTTCGAAGGGTTCTTACATCCTTTATTTGTTCTGGTTGACTGGGAAACTTTCCTGGTTCTTTCTTTTGCATTTGTTCAGCCAGTTGCCCAACATTAGATTCAATCCTTTTAACCGAAGCCTCTATGGTGTTCAACCTTTGATTACTCATCAATTGGTTGTCGCGACTAACTTGAATAAAAGAATTCAAGCTATCCTCTAAGGTTGGCTTAAAAGATTGGCTTGGTGGGTAAGGGTGGTTTTTATTCGACCTTAGTGTTGGACATTGTATGTAGACTGGGTAATTGTTTTGTTTCCAATGATGGTTAGGGTGATTATAGGTGTTTGAATGATACCTTTGAAAGGATTTGACTTCCTCCATGACATTGACACTAGAATCACAAGTATTTGAAAAATTATAAGTACCATGCCCAATTGAAAAACACACTTCACACACCTCTTGATTTGGCATTTGATGGGTAGTGAGAAGTTACACTTGCTTAGTTAATTCAGCAAGTTGCAAGGTCATCTCATTATCGAAGCCAACTTCATTGACTCTTGCTCTTCTTCTAGCACTTCTTTGTTGGGAATTAGAACCCAACAACTTATAAAGATTATAGGTTTCCTTTGTGGTTTTTTCTCCCACAGCACCTTCAGCAGCATTATCAACCATGTATTGACTCTACAGTGTCAATCCATCATAAAAGAATTGGTTCTGTAGCTGTAATGGAAAACTATGATTATGACATTGAATGAAAAAGAGTTTGAATCGTTCCCAAGCTTCATGAAAGGGCTCTTCATACATTTGAGAAAATATTGCTATCTTCATCCTTAAATCAATAGTCTTTTGATGGGAATAGAACCTACCCATAAATATTTCATATACTGCCTCCCAAGTTTTTAGAGAACCCGACTCTAGAGTAATGAACCATGACCAAGGTTTATCCTTGAGGGTGTAAGGAAAACACCTCATCCTAAGCTGATCTTCATTAATTGCATGTAGTGGAAAGGTTTGGACAATAGCATAGAATTCTCGAATGAAATGCAAAAGGTCTTCATTAGGGACACCGTAAAAGGAAGGCAACAAAGAATAATGAATCTTTTTCAATTCATAATTCCCTGGAGCCTCTTGTAATTGTATGCCAGAAGTTACATTACCAATGATTGGCATTGCATAGTCTTTCATCATTTTCCGCCTATCTTCAGCATCTCCCATGACTATTTGTAGTTGAAATTGATCTTCATCCTATTGTGTATCAACATTTAGCTCCTAAAAAAATAGTAGATATCTCTAAGAAAGATTTCTTACTTGAAAAAATATATAGGCTTAAAGTAGAAAGGTGCAGGGAATCTAATTTTTTTATTTTTTATTTTTTTGTACATATTTATTTTTTTAGAATGAAAATCTAAATTAATTAAGTAAAGAGAAAATCTAAGTTAATTTTTTTAATGCTAAATTTAAAGAATGGACACAATTTTTGAAACAAACTAGTTTCTTTCATTTGAATTTTATTACACACGTTATTAAAAATAAACTAAAACAAAGGAAAATACAATAATGGGTGACTTCTCACGTAGGACTAAAATTTATCGTCTTCTAGTAAGACGTTGTTTGGAGATTGTAGAATGACAAACTCAATGTCTCATCTTCATTGAATTTATTTGGTCCCATTCAGTTAGTCTTTGCTTTGTTTTTGCAAATGTTCAACTAACTGTTCTACTTGAACTTCCACATTTTTTATAGAAGCTTCCATAGAGTCCAACCGTTGATTGGTTTTAGATTAGTTATCTCTACAAACTTGAATAAAAGAATTCAAGTTGTCCTATAGGGTTGATTTACTTAGAATGCTTCTTGGAATATGTTGGTGAAATTATTAGCCTGGCTAATTTGAGATTTGAGTAAAAAAAAAAGGGTTGTTTTGCTTCCAGAAGAAGTTTAGATGATTTCTCTACCCAAAATTGTAGGTATTTGAATTAGGGTCAAACCTTGGTCTCTGTTGATATGCTCCCAATACATTAACCTATTCAAGTCCAACTATTGTTTCTCCTTGATATGGACAAGCTTTAGTACCATGTCTCATGTTGCTATACAAACCATAATGTTCATTATTGGTGTTGGTTTGCATAGTGAGAAGGGTAGCTTTCTTGGTCAACTGAACAAGTTGTTGTTGAACTTCATTACTGGAATTAATTTCATGAACTCCAACTTTTCTCACTCGTGACCTTTTCTATTGGGAATTAGCACCTAACATTTGAAAGAGGTTTTACGTTTCTGAGGAAATCTTTTCTCCCATTGCTCCTTCTACAGTGTTGTCGACAATGAACTGAAATTGTTGCCTAAGTCCATCATAAAATAATTGATTCTACAACTGCAGGGGAAAGCTATGATGAAGGCATTGAGTGAGAAACATTTTGAACCTATCCCAAGCTTCATGGAATGGTTCTCCTTCCATCTAAGAGAAAGTAGAAATCTTTCCTCTCAACTCTCATATTTTTTTATGGGATTAGAATTTTCCCATGAATTTATTATAAATGTCCTCCTATGTCATCAGAGAACTTGGGGGAAGTGACATCAACCAAGCTTTGGCCTTGTCATTTAAGGTATAGGGGAAACATTTCATTCTAAGTTGATCTTCGTTTAGAATACCGAGGGGGAAGGTTTGGATTGTAGCATAGAAGTCTTTAATGAAAGAAAGAGAATCTTCATTAGGCATCCCATAAAAGGAAGGAATCATAGAAAAATGAATATTTTTAGTTCATAATTCTGAGCAACCTCACCCAACTGGATAACGAAAATTGTCGTGCCAATCACTGGTCTTGCAAACTCCTTCATGATGGTTTTCCTAACATGTTGGTTTTCTCCCATTTCTTTCGATTCCAGCAAAGGATTAAGGTTTGCTTCTATGTTTGGCTCAAAAATAGGCTCATGGTTAGAATCTAGCATTGTGAACAATTGTTTAAATTTATGAATATTATTTACATATGGTGTAAGAGGATTTCCTAAGGATCTCCTACCACGCATAGACTATTAAAAGCGTAAATTTAAAACACTTATCAAGAAAAATAATAAAATAACCAAACAAAAATTTAGAGAAAATTTACATAACATCTAATACAAAACACTAAGCAAAACAAGTTAAACACTAAGTTATTTTTATTTTTTAATTTTAAAAGAAAATAATAAAATAAATTTTTAGTTTTTTTAATTTTGTTAATTTTATAATTATTTTTATTTCTTTCTTTATTTATTTAAATAAAATAAAGTTTAAATTTATTTATTTGTTTGTTTTTAAATTTTTAATGTTTTTTTAAAAGAAAATAATTAAATAAAAAAAGTTATTAATTTTTCTTTTAAATTTGATTTTTTTGTTTTGTTTTACTATTCATGAATGGTAAATTATTTTTTTAATGAGAGAAAAAAATTATTTTAATTTTTATTAATTTTTTTACTATTTACGAACAACAACTTTTTTAATTTATTAACTATTTTTTTTGTTTTTTAAATCAAAATAAAAACAATCACAATTATTTAAAACACAAAAAGTTTTTAAAATTTTGATAAATAATTTAAAAACGTTATTTCTTCCCCAACAACGGCGCCAAAAACTTGATCAGCAAAACCAGCATCGTCGATTCTACCAATACTTTGGTTTTATATTTATAAAACTCTTGCAAGTACACAAATCATTTCGTAGAAAATGATTAGTATACTCTTAAGGTCGATCTAAAGAAGGAATATATGTGGTTTTTAATTTATTATTCAATTTTTTTAAAATGGAATTAATCCTAAACATCTTGTCATGATATTTGGGGTTTTGTGTTTTTAATCTAATAACATAAAAATAAACATAGATACAAATTCAATAAATATTTATGCAAATTTTATCTTTTACAATAGTAAAGTATTTATGGATATAATAACTAAGTTAATTATGTTTGTTTATATTATTTAGGTTATTAAAGATATAAATTGATATTTATTGATTCTTTTTTATATGAATATCACCTTTGGTGGGGTTAGATATTCTTTGTTAAATAAACAAATCAATTAACACCAATGGGTGGGGTTGATAACTAATTTGGTTAATTAAATTAATTTTTTTCTAAGAGATTGAAAATGAATCATTTAAATGCCACATTTAGTGAGGTTAGATAGTTTAAACTTTATTCAAGGTATCCAAATTAAACCTAAGAATTTAATTATCCGAGTACTAACTTTCAAGTTTTAAAACTACTACTGAAAACATGTTGTCAATACATTTTTAGATAATAATTCTTATAAAAAGTTTTGAAATAGAGCTTCACTCTAACTACGAGGTGATTATACCAACAAATAAAAGAGCACTACTCTAAATCAGACTGGATAACTAAATCTTAAAATCTAATTTTCAGATTTAAGTTTGTAATGAAAAATAATATATTTCTCTCTAACATTCTTAATATAAAATCTTGAATAAAAACAAAATCAATTCATTTTAGAAATTTTTACCTATTTAATATTTAACAAGCATAACAACGTTATTATTATATCATGTTTATAAACAGCAAGCAAAGTTAAATTTAATCACAGATAAATTAAATATAACATATAAGAAGAAAACATAATAAATAACTGTAAAGAAAATAAAATCCTTACAATACTTTGATGTTATTCATGTTGTTGGAAAACATCCAAATGGAATTTGCATTTTCATTTATTGAATCAAAAAGCAAATAAATTACAAAAAACATAATTAGTTCTTCTCAAAAAGAGAAAGAAAGAGAGAATAAGATGTTTTTGAGGTGTGTTTTGATATGAAGAGAATGTTGGTATTTATAGGTGAGTAGAGGAAGAAAAAATGGGTGAAACATGATTAAAAATGGAGTAAACGCATAGTAGTGAATGATGACATCATTGTTGAAATCATGGTAGTGTGGGGTGCGGCAGCACCCGTAGACTGGGGGCACAGTTTCGATGTGGTTTGGGCAATGCGCACGCATTGCTCGGCTCGGCTAGGCGTTGTGCAGGCGATGCGAGTGTATTGGCCGACACTGTTGGGCGGTTGCGTGCGTGATTTCATTCTTTTTGATATTTTGACCCATTTTGTCCAATTTTTCATTTTTTTGACTTTTACTCATTTATTTTATGAATATATTTCTGAGTCTTTAAGTTACTTTTTTAAACGAAAATACCTGAAAAAACAATAAAAATACTTGTGAGTTCGAAAAGAAAGATTTATATAAAAATATGATAAAATCATATAAATATATATCTTTTTAATCAATTAAAGTGAATAAAATCATGGTAATTTTAGTGCTTTTTGAGCACTCATCAGTGGCTTAGGTTGATTCCACCTAATAATATCGTGTGTTATTATTTTATTCTCACTTTATTCTTACACGCGATTACATGTCTGATATCTTTGTTTAGGTTATTAAATTATAAATTGATAAAATTAAAAATAACATATTCACCTCCTCTAGGTTAATTAGGTCTGTAATTTATAAACTTTCACTTTGCATCCCTTAAATTTGTGACATTTACCAATTTTGGTATAATAGACTAAACAAGAGCTATTATGTTAGTAACAATAAAATAATGATAATATAATACAAGTTGTAAAAAAGTTTATCTTAAGTAAAAATAAATAGTACCATCTCAAATTTAGCACAACTTGATATGACAACCAAGCTATATATTATCCAACAGCTTCTTGGACTGTGGTAGCATCAAAAGGCGCTGGTATTGGATAATGATGGAGCAATGATTGATTAATTAATATTTTCTAATGATTTGGAAAATATTGATTATGAATCTTTCGAACATTTCTCAATTGTTGTAATGTTTCAATAGCAACATAGTTCGTAAATGATGGATCTTTCAATAGATACTTTATATTCTGTAAAAAGTTTAAGCGTTATATATAATAAATAAAATATATAATAAAAAATAAAAATAATATACCATCTATATAATATTTAAATCTTACCACGAATGATTCATCAAATGGAGGAGGACTTTCATATGAGGTGGCTATTGGAAGGACATTCTCATCAAAATATTCTTGTGATGGGTGGTAAGAATGCACAGATTGCATTGGAGACATTGAACTACTATATGGTTTCATGGGCATTCTTAACATATATGATGGATCAATAGGATGACTATATCTCATAGAGGATATAAGTTGGCCATGAGATTGCATAGGTGACATGCTTATCATGGATGGTGGCATACTTATCATAGATAGTGACATGCCTTGATTGTAGTATGGTGACATGTCTGGCATTTATTGTGATGCCCCAACTTGATAACTTTAAAATTTCTTTAAATTGGCAATCTTACTTAACATTATGGCCTTAAAAAAGTTCAATTCTTCTTCAACTTTATTCAACTTTTCTTTACTAACCATCTCAGGCATTTGTTTTGGAATATTAAAAAAATCAATATAACCATCATATTGGCTTTCTACCCTAACACGACTAAGATGATAGCGTCCAAATGTATAATATATCGCGTCTTTCCCTAGTTGTTCGATTATTTCACCCCTGTTTATTTGTTCTTGAATAATACTCTACAAATAATAAAGCAATAAAGTATATCATACATTATTACATCAATATGCAAAAATCATCATAATGACTTGTATCATGTTAAATTACTAACAAATTTATTGAATTGTTATTCTCATTGTTTATTCATTAGTTTTGATTTCTTTGTTTTGGGGTTTTTTGTTTCTATGTACAATTCAACTCGGGTGATCAGTTTACCCAATTTAGCTTCCTGCATAAATTAAATAAATTTATTAACCAATTTATTAACTTAAATTAGAGAAAAATAAATATAAAAATTGTTATAAATTAATAACTAAATATTACCATTCCTGGTCTAACTTAAGGATTTGATGATCTCCTAGTACGGTTAGGAAAAATATTCTGCATTTGTATATTTTGATGTTCTTTCCTAATGATTTGAAATTCATCTATATGTCTATAATCTATGAAATCTTTCCATACTTGGGGTTCAATCCAGGTGTGATCTTCAGAGATTTTGTACAGTTCTTCTTCATTAAGTGGTTTCAAGTATGGTAACACATAATTTGTGTGCAATTTGGAAGTTTTGTATTCCTTCTATGTCGTATTTGCAATCTTGTAGCACTTGTTCATCCAATTATTGAGGACGTTAAAACACATTTTAGAGGATATATAATACAAAAGGATATAATATGTAATTAATTATAAAACAAAAGAGACTTATATAAATGGTTTCCCATATCTTATACTTTTAAGCATCTTCAACTTTACTCCAATTATTTATATTGATTGGTATACTTGACTTCACAATCTACCAATAGAGGAATTCAATATTTGGCCATTTTCTCCTAATGGATTATGAGTTGCATAGAATTGAACATGTATTCTATCATCTGGATTAAGTAGAATGTCATGTATATTAGCCTAACCCCTTCTTTTGAAATACCCCAATGGATTATTTGGATTTATAATCTCTAGCACCCTAGGTTGTTTCGATCCTTAAATCAATAATGGATCAACTCCAGGTTATTTCGGTCCTGAGATTAATAATGTTAGCATTATGAATTTTTTTTTCATATACAACCAGAGAGGAAGGTTGTATGTTACCATAATTACTAGCCAACAACTATATTTACTACTAAGGAAAATGTGTGGATTAATTCCATTAGCAGTAATGGCAACATGAAGATTACGAGGATTAGATGCAAATTGAGGGGATAAATTATCTACTACTTTCCAATTTAGAGAATCAGAAGGATGGCGTAACATCCCATCATCAGATCGATTCTTTGAATGCCAAGTCAACATATTTGATGTCTCTTTACTTTTGAAAAATCTTTGAAAGTGAGAAATCAGAGGAAAATACCAAAGAACCTTTGTAGGCATGCCTTTCATAGGTGTTGTCTCATTTGTAGCATACTTTCATTTCGATTCTTTACATACTGAGCAATAATCTAATGTCTTGTATTCTTTTCTATAAAAAAATATAATTATTTGGACAAGCATGAATCTTATGATATTCCATGCCAAATTGAGTAAGATATTTCTTTACTTTATACATTGAAGATGGCAACTCATTACCCTTAGAAAACATATCTATTAGTACATTTAGTAATTCTGTGAATCCTTTGTCAAAAAACATTTTTTGCCTTCACATTGTACAAATGAACCAATCCCAACATTTTAGTGCATTTCTTGCACTCTAGATACAACGACTTTTCGATATCTTTTAGAAGTTTTTTAAAGGTTTCAAGATCATCATTATGTAGTTCATATTCAACAACATGAAATATATTTTCTGTCTGTACATTATGTCTGGAGTGCCTATTCTGATAGGGTGTATATAATTCACTCACATATTTATTTATCACTTCCTCATGTGTATTATCAATATTTTCTCTATGATTATACCAACATTTACAAATCAAAAGAATATCACTACGGATAAAGTGATGTTTAACCTCATCAATATTATGAAATTTCTCATTTTTACATTTAATACGTGAGTATGAAATCATACTAATTTCATTATTATTATTTCTACATACAAATTTCAAGAAAGTTTCAACTTCAAAAATATAGTCTTGCTTAATTCTTCACTTTGACAGTCAAGATTTGTTCATTTTTTATTAATAACATTAAACGTATTAAATATATATCCAATAAAATATAAATGTATTAATCACTAATATATTTCAACTATTATTATATATTAAGTTATAAATTATTAGAATATATATCAAAACATCATATAAAAATAAATACATAAAATTCAAACAATTAATAAACTCATTATAACATTAATAATATATAATATTAACAATATATATACATATATATGCATGTAATGTAATAATAAGTTAAAAAAAATTAATATGTATAAAACATGAAATATATGAAATATATATATATAACATGTAATACAATAATTTTAAAAAATTTAAGTTTAAAATAAATTAATATATATATATATAAAACATGAAATACATAAAATTAGTTAAAATAAATAAATAAAAATAGCTTATTCTCTTATGAGCTTGAATAAAAATACAAAACCTATGTAACACAAAGTATATACAAATAATCAATAATACATAATATATATTAAAATAAAACATAATTTTACAAAAATTATATAAAAATATAAAGTATTAATAATAAGAGTAAAATAATTCATAGAAACACTTACAAGAATAAAACAAGTGAGAAAATGAAAGAAAATATTGTTTGATAAGTGAGGAAGTGAAGGAAAATGAGTAAGAAAAAATTGAGTATTATGCTTAAAAAAAGTGGATCTAGATCATAAATTAGAGAGGAACAAAAACCAACTAACGATACTAAAGATGGTGGTCAAAAATGGACAAAGATATTTAGAGGTAACACATGGTTTTGGAGAGAAATGAGGAGATATAAGCAAAAATTGTCAAAAAATGGGGAAAAAAAGATACGTAGCATCGATTCTATGTGTCATCCGATACTACATGTGACACGTTGCGTTAATTCTGCGTGCCAATCGATGCGAGCCATGTGTAATGTTAATTGACACGTAGAATCAACGCTACTTATTACACATCGATTAACGTGACAATCGAAATTACATATGACATGTGACATCAGTTGTACATGTTAACCAACGTAAAACCCAATTCTATCTGTGTCAACTGATGAAAAATTATGGGTCAATTAACGTATACAATCGATACTAATTTCACCTTTAATCGATACATTTTCTTATAAATAAAAAACACATTTTAAAGTTTAATGTGAGTGATATTTTTATCAACTTTTTATTAATAAATTCAAATCACACTATATATATTAGATATAAGATGAATGGTTGAAATTTAAAAACAAACATAATCAAACTACTACCAAGTTATATAAATGGATAACATTTTGCGGTTTGCGATGTATCAATTTTTTCATGCAAGAACAAAAACGGTAATTTGGTTGGGAAGCCAACCCAGCTGCTCAATCCACTATTCGGCAATTCGTAGTATTTAACAGGCTGCATCAAACTGATCACCGCTTTCTCCACCGCGTTAAATTACCATTTCACCCTTCAACTAAAAACAAGAATGCTAAGTCCATCGTTACTAATAAAATTGACATCGGTTTCGTTACTTCCAATCTCTCTTTTATCGTCGAATCCTTACTTCATTAGTAGACCAGAGACACAGAATCCAAGTAGCAAATCTCGAAAACCAATAAATCGAGATCAGAGCAACTCACGAAGAAGTAGAGGAAGTAGAAGTAGAAGCACTAGTGGTTGTAGTATTAGGGCAATGCCTGGCTCATTTGGTGGTGGTGACGATAATGGTACTTTGCGTAACTTCAAATTGAACGAATCAACATTCTTAGCATCCTTAATGCCGAAGAAAGAGATTGGCGCTGATCGCTTCCTCGAAGCTCACCCTAACTATGATGGCCGTGGTGCTCTAATCGCTATCTTCGGTCAGTATTCGCTTTCAATCTGATCATTCACTTTTCTTCTTCGGATAGTGGAACCTGAATGATGAAGTCAAATAAATGAAGAAAAACGATAACAGTAGTTGTAAGGAAATGATTCAAATGAAATAAAATCAGTTTTCAATTTGACTTATGAGATTGAGTTTGATTAATCTAGAATTCATGTGATTCAGTGATTGGCTTTAGGAGTCGAGGATAATTGTTAGGAAAACTGAGAGATTATCTTCTCTGTAAGTGAGTGGGGCATGAACTTGGTATTTATGTTTGGAGTGATTACTTGAAGTTGAATGTCTTTGCAGATTCTGGTGTGGATCCAGCTGCGGCTGGATTACAAGTTACTTCAGATGGAAAGCCAAAAATTCTAGACGTCATTGATTGGTAATGCAGTAACAGGAGTTTTATAGTTGATTATTATAAGGACAAAAGTATAGTATTAGCTTCATGATGAAAAAAATTACGCCAGTACCATAATAGAAGAGTTGGTACTATGTTTTGATCTTTAGTGATTTTTGATATGATGACTTTCTCTTTTTGCAGTACTGGGAGTGGAGATATAGATACCTCAAGGGTGGTAAAGGCAGACGCAGATGGTTGTATCCCTGGAGCTTCAGGTTAATGATATGAAAGACTAATTTAACTGTTTTTTAATTATTTACTTTCTGATATATCGTAAATAGTGCAAATCCGTTCAGTAACACGAGGTAAAAAACAATTGCTTCGCTGGCTTTTGTTTTGTGTATACTGGTCCAAACCTTGTCCCGCTATCAAGCAGCCGAGCTTGGCATGGTTAAGTGTGGTTATCTGCTTTGGTGCCTTATTACTTCCGCATGTCAGACTCTATTTCATGACACTTGAAATGTTATCGTATTGGGGAAGTAATATATTTCTAGTCCTTTAATCGCACATGCGGTGAAGTTGTTGTTGGTTGTTATATGTATGTCTTACCCAACTGCTTCAGATTTCGCTATGCATGTATGTTTATACTGAATATTTTGGATGCCTTTTGAAGAAAACATGTACATTATATTTTCATATTTTTTTTTCTTGGAAATGTGCTCAGCATGGTCTATTTGGATTTTTTTTTTCTCTCTATTCTCCAAATGCCGCGATGTGGTTTTGATGTAACATTTCAAGTAGGGGCTTCTTTGGTTATCAATTCTTCATGGAAGAACCCTTCTGGTGAATGGCACGTTGGTTGCAAATTGGTTTATGAGTTGTTTACGGACACATTGACTTCTCGTCTGAAGGTACTCGTCATGATTATGGACTAATGATTATTATTATCATTATTTTTTTTAATAACTGCATTAGCAGTTTCAAGAAAGCACTTTTTTGGGTGACAGAAAGAACGGAAGAAAAAATGGGATGAAAAAAATCAAGAAGAAATTTCCAAGGTTCTCAAGAATCTTGATGAATTTGATCAGGTGATAAAACTGCTGCTTTCTTATTTACTTGATCAAATTCATGCCACATCACAAAGGGGAAAAGTTTTCCAACTTATGTCGTTGCTGTTTATGTTGATTTATTATGATACTTTTGTCAATAGAAGCACATTAAGGTCGAGGATACAAATCTAAAGAGGGTTCGGGAGGACCTCCAAAACAGAGTTGAATATCTGCAAAAGCAAGCTGAAGTTAGTGTCAATCTGTTATTTACTTATATTGAATTTTGTTTGCCAAGGTTAGTGACTATAATTCTATGTTTCCTAGAGCTATGATGACAATGGGCCTGATATTGATGCTGTTGTATGGCATGATGGAGAAGTATGGAGAGCTGCCTTAGACACACAGAGTCTTGAGGATGATCCAGATTGTGGGAAGCTTGCTAACTTTGTACCCCTAACTAATTTTAGGTGTGTTGTTTGGATATCATTTTTTTGCTTGAAAACTCTTTCTTAAATATGCATCTTATGGAACATCTTACTAATTATTTAGAACCATCAACACAGGATTGAACAAAAATTTGGTGTTTTTAGCAAATTAGATGCTTGTTCATTTGTTGCTAATATATATAATGAGGGGAATGTCTTAAGTATTGTAACGGATAGCTCCCCTCATGGAACACATGTTGCTGGTATTGCTAGTGCTTTTCACCCAAAGGTACTAATTTGATCTCTATTTTCTTGTTTCGATTCTTTACTCTATTAGAAAACAATCCTTTTGATGCATGGGGTTGTCTCTTAGGAACCATTGTTGAATGGAGTTGCACCTGGTGCACAATTAATATCTTGTAAAATTGGAGACTCGCGCTTAGGTTCAATGGAGACTGGAACTGGCCTAATTCGAGCATTGATAGCTGCTGTGGAGGTGCTCTAAATTTATTGATGATACATCTGAGAGGATTGAGTTACATGTTATGCTAAGGAACTTTGTTATTTTATAGTTTACATTTTTCTGCCTCTGCTCTAATTACTAATCTTTCTGTTGTACAATATGCATACTTAATTAATTGGTAATGTGCTTTTTTTTTGACAGCATAAATGCGATCTTATTAACATGAGTTATGGAGAGCCTGCTTTGTTGCCAGACTATGGGCGCTTTGTTGACCTTGTTAACGAAGTATGTCTCTAACCTGCATTGTTTGTTTGGATGGCTATCATCCTTCTTCACCCATTTAACTTTCATGGTCTTCTAGAATATGCTATCTATAACGTGCTTTGTCCACAATCAGGTTGTAAATAAGCACCGTATAATATTTGTGAGTAGTGCTGGCAATAGTGGTCCTGCTTTGAGCACTGTTGGTGCACCTGGTGGTACCACTTCAAGCATTATAGGAGTGGGAGCTTATGTTTCTCCGACAATGGCTGCTGGTACTCATTGTGTTGTTGAGCCCCCACCTGAAGGTCTTGAGTATACTTGGTAGATTGACTTACCCTTGTTTGACTCTGGTTTAAAATTTAAACCACATGGTTTGGTCTTTATCTTATTCTTTGTTTTACGCCCAATTTATGCATCATACACAGGTCTAGCCGAGGACCAACGGCTGATGGCGATCTTGGTGTCTCTATAAGTGCTCCAGGTGGTGCTGTGGCCCCTGTCCCTACATGGACTCTGCAACGACGAATGCTTATGAATGGAACATCAATGGCCTCACCATCTGCTTGTGGGGGAATTGCATTACTAATAAGTGCCATGAAGGTACTGCTGCTTGCATTATTAGTCTACATCTTTGTAGATTTTTCGTGCAATTCTTTTCTTTCTGGTTTTGCCTTGTAATAGCCTTTGTTTTCTTTACAGGCTCAGGGTATTTCTGTTAGTCCATACACTGTGAGAAAAGCTGTTGAGAATTCATCTCTACCTATAGGCATTTTACCGGAGGATAAATTGACAACTGGACAGGGACTTTTGCAAGTTGACAAGTTAGAAATGTTCCTCTAGTTTTTTGTTCTGATGCCTTCTCAAAATTTTAACAATACATTTGGCATTGTGCTACTTTGATATTAATTTTCCTTGCAACAGGGCACATGAATATATAAAACAGTCCAGAAATGTACCATCCATTTGGTATGAAATAAAAATAAACCAATCTGGAAAGCCAAGTAAGATTAACTTCTTTCTTAATATCAACAACAGATGCATCGTTTTTGGGTTGGAACTCTTAGTTACATATTAGTTTTACACCATTAAGCTGTGTTAAACATGAAGTGTATATGGGCAAGCATGACTTTGTAATTAGTCTAGAAGTTGCATCAAATGTTTGAATTGTTAAGTATATTTGTTAATTTGATTATTCTTCTCCTTGACTAGAGTACCGTAATGTATTTTCAAGGGTTTCTACCTTGGTTCTCTATTTTAAAAGGCTTTTTAGATATGTTTTTGTATTGATTTTTTTTAATGTAATGTGTTTTAACTTCAGATTGTACCTCACGAGGCATCTACTTAAGAGAGCCCGGTGCTTGTCAACAATCTATTGAGGTGAGATTTATCAAATAGCTGTGCTGTGCATTGTGATAATGAATGCTAAATGCATATGCAACCTGTTTTTTTTTTTTTTTGCTTAATTTCTAGCTTCTGTTTGTCAGAGAACTATATAGGCACTTATCAGGACAGCAGGCTTATAAATCACCGTTTTACACTAGCCCCCCCCGCCCAAAAAAAAAAAGGATTTGTGGCTAAATTTTCTGTTAAGTCTCACACACCAGCACATATTTACAAGTGTGTATGTACATATATACTTTAAGCCCAATCACTTGTGTACTGATGCTTTTGTTGCTGCTGGATCCATGTAGCGAACGTATCATCTTTCTTTGTGTAGTTTGCTAAGATAAATTTTAGAAACATTTTTATGTCATTAACTTCATATATTCTACTGCATTTTGGATTTGTACAATAGCTAACAAGAATTCCTTACAGTGGACAGTGCAAATTGAACCAAAATTTCATGAAGATGCAAGTAATTTAGATGAATTGGCTCAGTTTGAGGAGTGTATTGAGCTATATACAAGTGAACAGACAGTTGTGAGGGCTCCAGAGTATCTATTTCTTACTCATAATGGACGTAGCTTCAAGTTAGTATGCACAACCCTGACATAAATGTTCTTACTCTTGTGGCATTTTGTTTTTATATATATTATATATAGAGAAAATTGTATTTCGAGTTGCATGACAATTAGTATTTGTTAAAGATTTAGATATCTTGTTTTCTTGGTCAAATAGATTGTTAAGACTTGATAGTTGGGATATAGTCATTGATCCTTCATATAGTGATATTGTCAGCATGACGGGAGATAATCCGTGTGATTTCTCTCAGTCACGTAGATATCCTGTTGGCAAGAAAATGTCTAGCAAATTCCTTGGTCTGCCTGATTTTTCAAAGGAACATGACGAGCCATGATCCATTTCTATAGATTCTGCGTGTTCATACTTCTCGGATTGGATTTCTTTATCTATAGCTAAGTGGTTTTCTGTGTTATTTGCAACACATTTATGTCCACTGTAGAGACTTTGCTAATTGCTATGTTAGAAGTGTGTTAGTCACCAACTCTTCCAAAGTTTTAGCTATTGTGAGAAGGGCTAATATTACTTTTATACACAAGCTTTTTGGGAGAGTTAGTGACTAACACATTTCTAACAGTTTCTGAAAGGCAATTTTTGTTTTTTATAAGAAACATCATAATATATTTACATATAAAATAGTTACAAAAGTACAAAATGTGGAGAAACAATCTACTGTAATTATAAAATAGTCTATTCTTTACAAATAGCTTGTTTTGTTTGTTTCATTGGTATTGTGGATTCAATTCCATTTTGGGTTATCACATGTGTTAATATTACTATGTTAAGGTGTTTTATTGCCCTTTTGATTTTTATACCTATGAGTAATGTTGGTTCCTAGATGTTAGCTATTGATGATCAGCTATCTTGCTCTTTCTCTTTCAGCATAGTGGTGGATCCTACCAATGTTAGTGAAGGACTCCATTATTATGAGGTCTATGGTATTGACTGTAAAGCACCTTGGCGTGGTCCACTTTTCAGAATACCAATTACTATACTGAAGCCTATGGTGGTGGTGAATCGGCCTCCATTGGTCATGTTTTCAAGGATGACTTTCATACCTGGTATGTGGTGTCATATGGCATTATATTTTGTTCCTTTCATTGTCAATTTTGAACATTGTTCAATTGGCTTATTCTGAGGGGAGCACTGAGTATTTGGTTTTATTTATGTATTTCTGCTCTCCCATTGCATTATGTATGGCCATTATATTTTATATTTTGTTTCTTTCTATTTTTGTAAAAAAATGCCACCTGGGGTAGGCCACATAGAAAGAAGATTTATAGAGGTTCCACGCGGTGCTACTTGGGTTGAAGCCACCATGAAAGCATACTGCTTTGATACAGCAAGACGATTTTTTGTCGACACTGTTCAGGTATAGCATGCAATGACCACACTTTTTTTTTGGAAGATGTACAACAGTGCAACCGTCTAATATGCTTGCCACATTCAGCTTTGTCCCCTGGAAAGGCCTAGTAAGTGGGAGACTGTGGTCACATTTTCTTCTCCTGCTGCAAAGAACTTTTCCTTTCCTGTTGTGGATGGTCAGACAATGGAATTGGCGATTGCTCAGTTTTGGTCAAGTGGCATAGGAAGCCAGGAAACAACTACAGTAGATTTTGAGGTAGGCTGTTTTCTGCCATATTTTGTAAAATTGGAACTATATATACACATGTCCTGTATTATCAGGATTCTTTTTCTTTCTATCTTTATCTGTTAGATGATGTGAAATTATACGTGTATTTGGAGAGTTTTTAACTAGGCTTCTAAGCTCTAGGAAGTCAACAGAGAATAGAAGGATGTATCTAACCATCAACTTGATATTTGAAAAGACAATGATCATTTATAACTATTGGGTATTTTTCAACTTGCAAGGAAAAGTGAAGAAGTTCTAATGTTGTTTGCTTTAATCTTGATATGTTGGTAATGATTCAAAGAGGAGTGAGGTTTGTTTTCGTTTTGACAGTTCAACTCTGTGTATGTTTCTACTTCCGCATGTCTCTGCCATATCTTTTATAAACTCCATCTCCTCTCAAGTTAGGCTAGGCTTTGACTCATGCATCTAGTATCTTTACTTTTCTGTAATCCAATTTTTTTTATTTTTTTATTGTGTTTAACCTTGAGAATTGTTAATTCAGAATTCTTTCTTATTCATATCATTCAAGGAGACTACCTATTTATATACACTCTTAGGTGACATACACCTAATACACTACTAAGACACCTAATACACAACTCACACCACTAAGACACCTAATATACAACTCACACCACTAAGACACCTAGTGTTAGACACCTAATACACACACTCATAAATCATCTTTAACACTTCCCCTCAAGTTGTAGCATAAATATTAATCATGCCCAACTTGTTACAAAGATAATCAACCCGAACCCCACTTAAAGCTTTCGTGAAGATATCTCCTAGTTGTTCTCCAGTCTTCATATATCCTGTAGAAATCAACCCTTGTTGAATTTTCTCGCGAACAAAATGACAATCAATCTCAATGTGTTTAGTTCGCTCATGAAACACAGGGTTAGAAGCAATATGAAGAGCAGCTTGGTTATCACACCACAATTTCGCTGGTACTGAAGTTTTAAGACCTACTTCATCCAAGAGCTGATATATCCATATTATCTCAGACGCAGATTGTGCCATAGCCCTATATTCTGACTCTGCACTCGATCGTGACACAACATTCTGCTTCTTACTTTTCCATGAGACCAAATTTCCTCCAATAAAAATACAATAGCCTGATGTGGATCTTCTATCCACTTTGGAACCTGCCCAATCTGCATCTGAAAAACATTCAATATGAGTATGTCCATGATTTGCATACAAGATGCCACGTCCAGGTGCTCCTTTTAAGTAACACAAAATTTGCTCTAACGCTGCCCAATGATGAACTGTTGGGGATGACATAAATTGGCTAACAACACTGACTGAATATGCAATATCTGGACGAGTCACAGTAAGGTAATTCAGCTTTCCAACCACCTTTCGATATCTCTCAAAATCTTTAAAGGGTTCTCCATCTCCTGTAAGGTGGATGTTCGGAGTCATTGGAGCACTACAAGGTTTTGCTCCTAATTTTCTTGTCTCAGTTAATAAGTCCAGGACATATTTTCTTTGAGATAGAAATATACCTTTTTTACTCCTTGTGACTTCAACACCCAAGAAATACTTTAGCATCCCCAAATCCTTCGTGTGAAACTGAGTATGTAGGAAAGACTTAAGAGATGAAATTCCCGTAGTATCACTTCCAGTAATAACAATGTCATCTACATACACAACTAAAAGAATGATACCTGCTTCTGATTGTTTGTAGAACACAGAATGGTCAGACTTGCTTTTCATCATACCAAATGTTTCTATAGCTTGACTAAATTTTCCAAACCAAGCACGAGGACTCTGTTTCAAACCATACAAAGATTTGCGGAGACGACAAACGTGCCTAGACTCCCCCTGAGCAACAAAACCAGGAGGTTGCTCCATAAACACCTCCTCTTGAAGATCACCATGAAGAAAAGCATTCTTGATATCTAGTTGATGCAAAGGCCAATGGTGAGTAGCTGCCATAGAAATAAACAACCGAACATATGTCAATTTAGCAACAGGAGAGAAAGTGTCAGAATAGTCCACTCCATAGGTTTGAGCATATCCCTTAGCAACAAGACGGGCCTTTAATCGAGCAACTGACCCATCCGGATTGACCTTAACCGTGAACACCCATTTGCATCCGATAGCCCGTTTCCCTGAAGGTAAAGTAACCAATTCCCAAGTACCATTGTCATCCAACGCATTCATTTCCTCGATCATTGCATTATGCCAATCAGGATGAGATATGGCTTCATGAACAGTTTTAGGGATAGAAATAGAATCAAGAGAAGCAATAAAGAGCAAGAGGAAGACGACAAGCAATTATACGAAACAAAAGAAGAAATAGGATAAGTACATTGACGTTTACCTTTGCGTAATGCAATAGGAAGATCATCGTTTAGGACAGGATCTGATGACGAAGGAGCAGGTGCAGGTGCAGGACATGAATTAGAAGGTCTATGTCTGGAGTAGACTTGAGTTATAGGAGGCCTAACAGGAACTGGATCATAGACAGACTCAGATGATGTGATAGAATAGACTAACAAATCGTCATCCTCCCCCTGACATGCAGGAGGAGGAGAAGACGAAAAATAGGGTATGTCTTCCATGAAGGTAACATCAATGGAGACAAGATATTTGTTAAGACTAGGACAATAACATCTATAACCTTTTTGGAGACGAGAATAACCAAGGAAGATACACTTCAAAGACTTGGGATCTAATTTAGTAACATGTGGACGAACATCCCGAACAAAACAACTGCTACCAAATATCCTAGGGTCAACCGGAAATAGTGACTTATTAGGAAACAAAATTTTGTAAGGAATCTCACCATGAAGAACAGATGAGGGCATGCGATTAATAAGAAAACATGCGGTTGAAACTGCATCGGCCCAAAAAGGTTTAGAAACATTCATTTGAAATAATAAGGCACGTGCAGTTTCGAGAAGATGTCTGTTCTTACGTTCGGCCACTCCATTTTGAGATGGAGTATCAACACACGAAGTTTCATGAAACATGCCATTTTGAACCATATAAGATTGAAACAAAGCTGATGTATATTCTTTGGCATTATCACTTCGTAAAGTACGAATTGAAACATTAAATTGAGTTTTAATCTCAACACAAAATGCACAAAAAATAGAAAACAATTCAGAATGACTCTTCATTAAATATAACCAAGTTACACGAGAATAATCATCCACAAAAGTAACAAAATACTTAAATCCAGGTTTAGACAAAATAGGACAAGGACCCCAAACATCAGAATGAACTAATTCGAAAGGAACACTAGCACGTTTATTAACTCTTGGATTTGAACTAAGACGATGATGTTTTGTAAATTGACAAGACTCACAATCTAATGAAGACACCTTACTAAACTGAGGACAAAGTTTCTTCAGTAAAGGAAGAGATGGATGACCTAATCTACAATGTGCCTCGAAGGGAGAGGTTACACTAGAGCAAGCGACAGATTTCGGTATCGGTGTGTCAAGAATATAGAGGCCTCCAGACTCATGTCCTTTACCAATAGTCTTCTTCGTTATAAGATCCTGAAATAAGCAACGATCAGGAAAAAATGAGATACAACAGTTAAGATTGCGAGTAAGCTGACTTACAGATATCAAATTAAAGGATAAGCTAGGTAAGACAGACGACAAAGGAAGCAAAGGAGTGGGAGTAATTGTGCCAGACCCAAGAACACGAGATGGTGACCCATCGGCTAAGGTAACAGTAGAGGTAGAAGTGTGTGACTGAAGAGTAGAAAAGAGACTAGAATTACCTGTCATATGATCTGTGGCACCAGAATCAATAACCCATTTGGAAGATGAAGAAATGAGACACGCATTTGATTTACCTGAATCAGCAATAGCAGTGACAGAGGGTGATGAAGACCTTAGTGATTCTTGATACTGTGAGAACTTGGTAAATTCATCTGCAGAGATAAGAACCGATTTTTCAGAAGTATCAGAAGTGGATGCAATATGAGCCGAGTGACCTTTCTGTTGTTTGTACTGAAGCTTTCGACATTCATGTTTCGTATGTCCTGGTTTGTGACAATAGTGACATACAATACCTCCGAGTTCCTGTGGTCGAGTTTCAAACCCGTGCGAGCCGCCTCCTTTATTTCTGTTCATATAAGTTGACCGTCCATGCTCATAATTATTACTTCGGCTGACCAAAGCACCGTTTAATTGAGCAGGTGGAGGTGGAGTGCCTTCTGTACGAAGTACTCGACTAAACACCTCTTGTAAAGAGGAGATCTCAGAACCAGAAAGAACCTGGGCCTTAGCAGTCTCAAAAGTAGAGGGAAGACCGACAAGAAAACTCATGACCGCCATTTGTTCCCGTTGACTTTGTTGAACCTTGACATCAGGGCTAAAAGACATCAAACTATTTAGCTCCTCATAAGTCCTTTTAAATTCCATAAAATAATTTGTGAGTGACTGATCTTGTTTGTCTGCACGGTAAAATGCCTTGCATACCTCATATATGCGAGAAAGATTTCCCTTACCAGAATATAAGAAATCCAAATAATCCATCAATTCCTTAACGAATTCACAGTGATTGATCAAGTCAATTACATTGATTTCAATAGAATTCCGAATCTGCAGAAATAAGCGAGCATCGTCTCTAAGCCATGTCTGCTTTGAATCATCTTTAGGAGGATCATTAGTCAAATGAGTATCTTTTTCGATACTTCTCAAATAAATTCGAATAGTCTTGCTCCAAGCCAAATAATTCGAGCCATTGAGCTTATGGTCCGTGATTTTAGACATCACAGGCACCATATCCGTTACAACATTAGATTTCTTTTCAGCCATAACTCTTACAAATGACAAGACAGCGAGCAAACGAACAAACAAAATCCAATAACAGCAGCGATCAAACACGCAGCGACGAAACACGCAGCGAACAAGAACACAAAATTGGAAGAACGCAAACCTGAACAATCACAAGCGATGAGTGCCAAACCACCACAGATGACGCAGGGGGACGGCGGAGAGCGACACAGGGGCTGCCGGAGAAGAATTGTACACGGACGCGCTGTCACGCGCCGGCGCGTGGAATTGGACAGAAAGTCGCGGTGGTGCGTGTGGCCCACTCGCGGCTTGGCTGGTGACCGGACTTTGGGGTTTGGTCGGTCGGCGGCTGTTCTTCCCCCCTGTGCCGGCGGTGAGATGCGTGGAAATTTTGATAGGAAGTCGCGGTGGCGCGTGTGGCCCACTCGCGGCTCGGATGGTGGCCGGACGTTGGGGTTTGGCTGGCCTGCGGCTGTTCTGCCTCCCTGTGCCGGCGGTGAGAAAAAATGTGCACTCCAAAAGGGTGTTCCGAGTTGGAACTCAAAAATGCACCAAATCTTAATTTGTGTTTACCCAAAAATCTGCCCCCAATTTGAATGGAAAAAATTTTTCTCAAATTTTGTAACCCAAATGCTCTGATACCATGTTAATTCAGAATTCTTTCTTATTCATATCATTCAAGGAGACTACCTATTTATATACACTCTTAGGTGACATACACCTAATACACCACTAAGACACCTAGTGTTAGACACCTAATACACACTCATAAATCATCTTTAACAAGAATAATTTGGTAATTCTATGTGGCAGTCTTCTCTATGAATAGTGAATTTAAGTATGCTGCAAAACAATGTAAATGTCGAATGAAAATTTCAGAATTCATTTTCTCTTCTTTTGCTTCATCCTTATTTTTCTTAATATTCTTAATGCAAAATACTTGCAAACTGGATAGGCTTTTTAAAAAAATAAAATTTATTTTCTTAGATCTTGAAATGAAAAAGAACAAAAAGTAGAAATCTTTTAGAGATTATTAAAAACTATCATCTTATGTGTTTTTTTTTCTTGAAATTTTTAGATTGTTTTCCATGGGATTAACATAAATAAAAATGAAGTGTTGCTTGATGGAAGTGAAGGACCTGTTAGAATTGATGTAGAGGCTATTCTAGCTTCAGAGAAACTTGCTCCTTCTGCCATTTTAAACAAGGTGAAGTTGGTACACTAGCAATTAATTATGAACCTTTACATGTTATCTTATTGTTTAATTTCACTGCAGCTATTTGTAATCTTAAACATATTTTGTCCTTTTTCCTTTTTTTCTTTTCTTTTGGGGTTTGTTTTGCACTTTGCAGGTTAGAATTCCGTATCTTCCTATTGAGTCCAAACTTCTAACTCTTGCAACAGACCGTGACAAACTACCATCTGGGAAACAAATTTTGGCACTGAAATTGACGTGAGTTGTTGTCCAATATTTATTCATTTTATCTTCATTTGGATGGAGTACCCACTCATATGCAATATATGTTATTCTCTGGTTTTAGTTACAAGTTCAATTTGGAAGATGGAGCTGGAGTGAAACCCCACATTCCATTACTCAACAATCGTATATATGACACTAAGTTTGAGTCTCAATTTTACATGATATACGACTCAAACAAGGTACTTTTTCTCATTTTTTTCTTGTTCAATGGGTTTAGAAGTTGTTTGTATTTGGAGGAGGTGAGGGGTGGATCTTTCCATCCAAATGTCATTTCTTGACCATGAAACAAGGAACAAGGATTGACATATCGTAATGCTATATTTTTGGGAAGAATTCTTTTATCACACACTTCATTTCATTAATGTCTTTTCCACTTGCAGCGAGTGTATGCTATGGGGGATGCATATCCAAAATCTACCAAACTTCCCAAGGGAGAATACAACTTACAGCTACATCTAAGGTGCAGTCTTGTTTAATTTGTTAACATTTTTGCTTCGTGATCTGGAATTCAATTTATTTATTCAAGGGAAAATGTTATATATTTCATGAGAACTGTTTGATACCACAGTCAGTCATGAAAGTATACTTACTGATGAAAAGCAACACAGGGATAATTAGTTTGTAATACATACAAAATAGTTCTTAATTGATTAACTGCTTGTAGGAGGGTTTTATTTATACAATTTTATTGTTCCAGGCATGACAATGTGCAATATCTGGAGAAAATGAAGCAGCTGGTGCTGTTTATCGAACGAAGTTTGGAAGAGAAGGTAGAGCATTGCTTCTCTTAAGGATAAAAACCATATGATTCATTAATGAATGCTTCTCTGTAGTGGTTCAAAAATCAAATTTACTATTCTCCTTAATCATAGTTGAATATCTTTTGGTTCTTGTTTGTGGTTGTAGAGTAGCAGTTTCATAATGTCTTGCATGTAAATCTATAATCCTGAGTGGCAAATAAGATGTGTTTTACGGAGGGCCTGCTGTTCTGTGCCATCAATGTAGCTTTTATAGAATACTTGTTATGGTTTTGTGATTTCTATCTCATCCAGGATGTGCTTCGATTGAGCTTTTTCTCTCAACCTGATGGGGCTTTCATGGAAAACAGTAGCTTTAAGTCTTCGGTCTTAGTTCCCCAGTATGTATCCATATAATATATTTTTAAGATTTAATTACATTATGTTTTACTTAACAAATTCAGATAATTTGTTTCATTTATTTTGTTGGAAGTAAGTTGCTGTCCTTTGTTTTAGGAAAAAAGAAGCATTTTATGTTGGCACGCCATCTAAAGACAAGCTTCCTAAGGTGACAATGGTTTCTAGGTTTTTCTATTTCTCTAATGTTTCCCTAGATTTTTTTTTTCAAAGTGGGGTGTTTGCTAATACATAACTGTACTAGTTTTTTTAATTTGGCTTAACCTTGCACTTCTAACATTTCTGTAGGGTTCCCCCGAAGGTTCTGTATTAGTTGGAGCGATCTCATATGGAAAGCTTTCTTACCATGGGCAGGGAGAGGGGAGAAATCCAGAAAAGAACCCTGTCTCCTACCAAATTTCTTATATAGTTCCACCAAAAAAGGTTGAGGAAACGAAACTGCATTTTTGCTTAACTCAAATAATAGTTTCTTTTATAGAAAATATGGTTAATTCTTTAATTAGACTTACCCATGAAATGGAAAAAAAAAAGAGAGGGGGAGGCAAGGGCTTGCTACCTTAATGGTATCACGATTATATTTTTAGTACGTTTTTTACCCATATTTTATAGGTAGTACCTTAGTGATATCCCATTTTTCAATTTGATGCAATTTGTCATTTAGTTGTGGATTTTTCACATATGTGGTGATATACAAGCGAGATTAGGAGGGAATTTTTGTCCATTCAATTAAATAAATAGTTTTTTAAAGAAAAAACAAAAAAAAAGGGGAAAAAATTAGAAAATATATAACCCACTTTTATCAATATGCAGTTTCTATTTTTTAAATATTTAAACAATTTTTTAAGGTTAAACAATTTAAGCATAAATTGTACAATATTGAATAAATTAAAAATGAGGTTGTTTTGTTTCCATAATGAGTGCTTAAGTATTAACTCGTACAATATTGAAGAGGATGAAAATTGAGTGAAGTTTTCTAATGTGCATTTAAGGAGACCAAAATGAACAAAAAATAGCTATTAGCAGTCCATGGGTGGGAAAAGGCAAATATTCCAGAAATATCCTTCATTAAAAGCACATGTGCTAGTCACATGTAAAAATTGCACTAAATTAGTACATTTTTTTAAAAGGGTATCACTAAGGTATCACTTGAAAAATATGAGTAAAAAAAGAATACCAAAAATAGAATCATGGTACTAGTAAGGTAGCGAACCCGAGAGGGGAAACAAAAGAGAATAGAAAGATACTCAATTTTATGCCAATAACCAACATCCTGAATTCTGATTACAGAATTGTTCTCGTTGTTTATATTATACTCATTAGTATAAGTTATTTGTTTTGCAGCCTAATCAGGACAAGGGAAAAGGTTCTTCTTCCACTAGCACGGCCAAGGCTGTTTCTGAGCGCTTAGAAGAAGAGGTGTGGTGAATATGTGTGACATGTTTTCGTACTACTGTATCTGTGATGTACCTATTAATGTGCATCCCATGTCATCTTAATTTGATTATTGGAATTCTTTAGCATTTGTGTTTGCCCTTTTAAGAATAACCATAGTATTGCATTTTGTTAGATGGATGGTCTTATTAAATTGAAATACATAAGATTTTCTGGCTGAAAGTGTTTCTTCAATGCTGTAAATTAGGATTTTGCATTAAGTTAATTTTCAATTATCGACTCTCTACTGCATGTCTAATAACTGTCTGCATAATTGATTAATAGAAGAAAAAAAATTGAATGCCCTCTTTATAATAACAACTTTGCTTCATTTGCATTAATAAAGTGCATGAATTTGAGGTTCTTGATTTCACGATTCTGATATTTGTTGTGGATTTCTGCTTCTTTATCCCATTTCATTATGATCTTGTTTTTCTGTGAAGCTCTTCATTTGCATTAATAAAGTGCATGAATTTGAGATTCTTGATTTCACGATTCTGATTTTTTTTGTGGATTTCTGCTTCCTTATCCCACTTCATTACGATCTTGTTTTTCTGTCAAGCTTCTTTTTCAGCATTCTCTTTGATGCTAAGATTTTCTAATCTTGTTAGTTATAAACTATAGAGATAGTTATTACTGTTACTCTGGCGAATCAGGTACGGGATGCGAAGATAAAAGTTCTTGTTAACCTAAAGCAGGAGACGGATGAAGAACGCTCAGAATGGAAAAAGTTATCTGTCTCTCTTAAGGTGCTTGTGTTATTCAGTTACTGTGATGTTGATTAAATGTTCTACCTGCACTTTTTGGTCAAAGTTTGTGCCTTTTTCTGTTTTATGGATGAAGGTTTTACCTTCTCTCTGTGACTTTCTTACATTTTGACTTCTTCCCAAGAAAAAAAATTGCTGACATCTATTTATTGTGGAGGCAGTGGTATGCACCTTTGTTAGCTAGGTCAATGTTACATATATTCAAAGCTGCTGAAATTTAATTTGATTGCTTGCATAGTGTTCTTGAATTCTAGTTTTTAACATCAGACTTAACCACTTTGCTTTTCTTGGGTATTTTATAGTTTGTATTTGAATTGTTTCCTTGATAGTTATAATCAAAGTTTAATTTATAGTGTTTTAATCCTTATGCATGATATATTTTTAGCTGGTAGAATCCAAGAGTATGTCCAGTTTTCTTCTTTCAGCTCAAAAATTGTTATTGTCCATAACATTGCTGTTTTCTGAAAATTTGAGGAATGATTTCATATGTTCTAAAATACAAATTGGTTAAATTATCAATTAATTTATGTAATTTTCAAAGACTTCTAACTCATTTTACTTTGACAATGAAATGATGAAAGACAATTTTATTCATTAGCCCCAACGGATGTTTTCCTAAATATACATAAAATAGGAATAAAATAAAAAATAAAAACATTCCTCATTAACCTAGGAATATTATATACACATTTTAACTTCGACCATTGTCTAAGTTTGAAATATCTTTTTTTTGTGAGTGTTGTTGTTTTGATGTTTAATTTTGTATCTAAGACAATTGATTCATAGAGAATGTTTAAATTTCTATAATGATGATAACATTTGGGTAAATAATATTTTACTATTATTGCCATTTATTGACACTAAATCAAAATTTCAGTGGTTAAAAGCATCTATGTTGAAAGAATAAATGATAAGAAAATATTATTTTTTATTTTTTGGTCAAGAAAACATTATTGGTGTTCGTAATTTTTAATGTTTTTAATTTATGTTTAATGGTACGCCATCCATGGCCAAATTTCTAGATCTGCTATTGTCTCCTAATAGTTAATATTTTGAAATTGGTGTCAATAATGACTTTTTTTCTTCCTGTTGTGAGTTACACTAAGGTGAATGCAAAACGTTTGTTGTTTGTCAGTCTGAATACCCAAAGTACACTCCATTGCTTGCAAAGGTATTGGAAGGTTTGGTTTCCCAAGACAGTGTTGAGGAAAAAATCCACCATTATAAAGAGGTATGTTTTCCAACAAGTTTTTGGTCATATTACAAAAAATGTGTATTTTTATATTCGGAAAAAATACTGTCTCAAATCTTATGGAGGAAATTATATGTAGTCACTTGCATGGAAGGGTAATGATAATTGATAAATTAAAGGTTTGCATGAAACTTACATTTCACTGTATTAAAAGAATATTAGGTTATGTATTTCCAATTTTAAGAAAGTGCTAAATGGTGAGTAAGACTTGTACTCTCCTACTTTAAATGCATGTTCGAACCACATCGAGTACAGTTTGATTTAAAAGATTCTAGTTCTGTTTTCACTTTTTTTTATAGGAAGGAGAATGTATGTGATTTTGCAAGGACTATTTCTTTTTGCTTACTTTTTAGGACTGCTTAGGCACATAAACCACTTGGATACCTCAGGACCCACCCATGAGTGGGGATTGAAAATAGACTTCAAGTAGACTTCAAGAAATTTTGTCTTAAGGGTACTTCTAGGGGGTGGATATACTCTGGGAACCCATCCCTGGAAGGTTCTACCCTTGAGGCCTTGTCAGTCGTGAATCGAGGATGGACCTGCATTATAACCCCATACGAAGAAGACCACCTGATCCGAGACCACTTCGAATGCCTGGCAACCTAGATGAGCCTCCAACTACAAAAGTATCTTAAGTTCAACCCATAAGAGCATGCTACTTGTCCCAGACAAAGGGGCCCATAATATACTCTTTCTCATGCCATCCCCCAGTATCTGTAGGAGAATGGCTCGGGTATCACATTTTCCCTCAACCCTAAACAGAGCTCTGATCTTCAGCATTAAATTTTTGAAAAATACAGAGATCTCATCTTATTCAAGGAAACCCGAGTACCCAAGGACCAGCAATACAGCTTATTTCTTTATGCTCGACCGTTTTCTTTCAATAAATGGATGCATAATCTCTCACGTTCAAAGATAATTTGCTTGATTAATTTTTATAAATTGTAGGTTATTAATGCAGCAGATGAGGTTGTTGACAGTATTGACAAAGATGAGTTAGCTTGGCTTGTGTGTATTGATGTTCAGAAGATGAAGAGGCTTAATAGTGATCCAGAAGACGAGGAGGCTGAGGTGTGTACTAATTTCCTTTTTCTCTCCCCCTTTCCTCTTGCCATTTTTCTTGTTGATTTGTGTAGGCATGATGTTTGTTTTTTTGCAGTATAATCCTAGATTGATTTTTTTTAATCAGCTTATTTTTAGGATTGCTAAACAACTTATTTTTGTCCAGAACATCAAGAAGAAGATGGAGAAAACCCGTGATCAGTTAGCAGAGGCACTGTACCAGAAAGGACTGGCATTGGCAGAGATTGAACGCTTAAAGGTTGGAAAATTTTATTTCAGTTTTTTTGGTGTGATAGTTTCGTCACTATGTCTATCTAACCATAAGTATAATTTCGCCAAGCATTTGATAAAAATCTGCTAAATTTAATGTAAGGTTTTACTAGTAATTTTCATGTAAGGTGGGGGTTTACCTCATTCCAAGAAAGTAGAGGTCGTAAATTAAGGCAGTTTTCGCGTTGAATATATCTAGAGCGACCTTATTTTTGTGAGTCATATGTGGTTAAGTTCCCCTTCACCTTTACTATGTCATCTTCATGATGATTTAAGGGATCTGCCGTCTTTAGACCATAAATGCACTTTTTGGTGTGGCGATTGCCTTGTTCCTTTCCTCTTCTCTTACATTTGACTTCATTTATGCATAATTTATTATGTTGGGTGTGTAACTCAATATCATTTTGCTGTTTTTTAATGGTCACGTCAATCAAATTTGACTTCAACAAAAATAATGGGTAGATAGTTTATCTCATGTGAAACTTCATTAAAGTGCTGTAAATCATTTATAGGTCGAGAAGCCTAAAGCTTCAACTGCAGATGAAGGTCCAAAAGATGTGGACAAAAAGGATGATCATTCTGATCTCTTTGAAGATAACTTCAAAGAACTGAAGAAATGGGTGGATATAAAATCCCCTAAATACGGTACCCTATTTGTTATCCGTGAGAGATGCCATGGAAGACTTGGAACAGCATTGAAGGTATTTCTTTTTGCATTCACTAAATGCTCGTGTGGAATGTACTGGAACCCCTAAAACGAAAAATCGCGATCATAGTCCTCACCTTTTTCTTTTTCTTTTTCGCCAGCCTTAGTCTTGTTGATATTACTGTTGAGTTTTTTAGCTTGTGTTACAAATATATGCATGTATCCTGACTTATATTCTTCACTGTTACAGGCAGTGAATGATATGATTCAAGATAGTGAGGAAGCTCCCAAGAAGAAATTCTATGAATTGAAGCTCTCTTTGTTTGAACAGATAGGTTGGTCTCATTTGGTTACGTACGAAAGACAGTGGATGCACGTTCGGTTTCCAGCAAATTTGCCCCTCTTTTAAGTTTTGCTCCTCTGTTTTCTAAGGTCAGATGTTATTTAATGTGTCTCAACTTAAAAAAAAATATTAAATAAGCCAAACAAAATGTTAAATAAGCCAGTGTTTTAAATTAAGGTCTGAGGATGCTTTATTCATCATCCCTCTCTTTCTCCGTTGCTTTGGTTTAAAGACTACATGAACAGTTTGAATTCGCACTGGTGTTGTATATCACAATATGAGAACTCTATCTTCAAAAGCTCTTTTTTCCCCCCTAAACATGGAAAAGCCTTTTTATTTTTTTATTACAAAAGAAAGAAAAATTTGAAACTGTGAACAAGTCTCATGTTGGTTAAGAAAGATACTAATATAATATTTATAAATAATATAAAATTTATTTTCTTTTAAATTAATCTTTTAGTATTGAACGATTCATATTGTTTATACACTATAAAATTTACACGAACACATGATTTTTTCAGTTTTTAGAAGTTCCATTGTAGGCCATAAATATTTATCATTGTAACAAGTTTTTTTTTTTAAAATAGAAGAAATAACTGATTTTAAATTAGCAATATTGAAGCAACACATAACAAAAAATTTGTACCCATAATCGTTTAAAAGTGCTTGCTACAAACATAAGCTATTATTTAAAAAAAAGGAAAAGAGAAAAGAAGAAACAATAAATAAATACGCAAGGACCAAACTAAAATTGTAAAGCTATACTAAGGAAAAATACTAATTATTAGCCAGCTTAGTTACCTAGCTACTTGATTAATTAATGGATTGAATTACTAGAGGCAAACCATAGGTAGGTCTTAAAGTGAGAAGTGTGGAAGGAGAATGACGATAGTTTGAAGACAAAGAAAAGGAAAACCTAGAAAGAATTAGGGTTAGTACAATTCTATATTCCATAGCACTCAAGTTCCTTCCAACACACATTCTTCCTCCAAAACCAAAAGGCAAAAAACCCATCTTATGCTTGCAACCACCATATATCATATCATTTTTGAATCTTTGAGGCTTAAATTCATTAGCGTCTTCACCCCACAAAGCTTTGTCATGGTGCATTGAGACTACGTCTATCCAAATGTTGGTTCCATGTGGGATTGTAATTTTGTAATCATTTACTTCAATGTCTCCTCTTGCTTGTCTTTGTACATTTGGTGCTGCTGAGTATAGTCTAAGCACTTCATTCATCACCCAACCCATCTGCACACCAATTCATAATCAATAATGTACGCTTTTATACTCACATCGATCTATTACGCCACGTGATAACATAATTAATTTAAATCGAGAATTTATGAAATTTAAGGTATTATATAGTTAACAACAACTATTGTAGTACTGAGAAATAAAAAGTTGTTAAATCATTTGAGAAAATATACCTAAACGCCAGGACCCACCTGTGTTATTATTGATTATTTTACATCTCTTACTTGGCATATGATTTAATATTAATACTTAATTTAATACATAATACAACTTAACGCAAATAATATTATTAATAAAGCAAGAAGTGCAAATAATACATGACTGGGTTATATTTCATAATATAGAACAAAAAGTTGAATATTTGTGTAAATTTTCAAAATTATTTCTCATTCGTTACTTTCTTTCTAATGTTTTCGCTATTTTTGTTAGTATTATTTCATGAGAAACAAACAAAAAAATGCTACAATTTTTTAAGTCTAGTTGTTTTCACTTTTCCATTGTTTAGCTTTTTTATTTGTGGATATAAATACCTAATTGAAATTTTAGTTGGAATTTGAATATGTGTGTGTATATATATAAGTTGTGATTCCTAGCAATTTCTTTTAACTACATGTGCTAATACGTACTTTTTCTTCCCGTAATATAAAAGTCGATAGTTGAGAGCTCAGAAACTACCACCTCCCTTGGGGTTCAAATTCGTGTTCAAATACTACTAGTCAATTCAAGTATGCGAGATTCATAGAGAACTATTGAAAGTTCAACTTTCAAATCTACCGATATATACATATATATATTAATCCTTTATTCTAGCGAATGCAAAATGGGTCATGATAATTTGTTTGGTTTTAAATTGATAATAAAAATGAATATTTATTTGTTTTTGTTTTTGAAATTATAAAAACGTTATTAATAATTAAAAAAAATTACATTTTTGAATCATATAAAAAATATTTTAATCATAAATGGTTTCAGATGTCCAGAAATTATTTATTATTAATACGCGATAATATTGTATTTTATATCAATGAAATATAAGATTAGTGTAACATTTAAAAAAAACACAAATATCCGATGCTTCAAAAAGATAGTAAGAAATATGATCGGTGAATATGATACTTTAGAAGTAATAAATAACACATTCTTATAAAACACATTTTGTATTTTCTAACAAAAATACAATTTATATACTTATTCATGAAATCATTTTTAACAGAAATACAATCAAATAAACATAGCGTATTTAAATAAATTATACATACCTTTGTTAGACCATTGATGGAGGCAAAATCAACATCTTTATCTCCAACAAATAGTTTAATTTCTTCTCTCAACTCAATTTGCCACTCAGGATGCGAAGCCAAAAGCAGCAAAGTCCATGTCAGTGCTAAAGCTGTAGTGTCATGGCCACCAAAGAAGAATGTCTTACATTCATCAATTAACTCTTGAGTCGATAGCATTTTTTCAGGTCCATCTTTATTTTCACTATTAGCTCTAAGCAATAGACCCAATAAATCACTTTGAGGATACTTATGAATTGATTCTTTTCGAACATTTATTATTGACAAAAGTAATTTGTCTACTTCTTTCCCAAGTCTTTTAGCTTCAAATGTTTGTTTTGGAAACATGAACTTCCCAAAAGGAACACCAACAAAACGACTAGACTTGAAAAGTGCTTGTTGAATCGCTCTTAATTTTTCAAACACTTTATGCCCATTTTCATAGCTTATTCCAAAGCTTGTCTTGGCTATTATTTCACCTGTTGTTGCTATAATTTCTTTTTCAATATCTATTTCTGCTTTCATACTTGAAGAGTTGATTATGAGAGTTGACCATTTGTCTAACATCGTTTTGGTTGTGTAAACCATTGAGCTTGCCATTGTCTGTATGCATTAATTACACGTCAATATTAATATATAGTAGTTAACTTTTTTTATATTTTTAATAAAATTCTTACGTGTATATATATATATATATATATATATATATTCACTTTAAAAACTGTATAAAAATCATTTGGACATATAAAAGTTATGATTTCGAATCCAAACAATATAATTATCTATACAAAAAAAAAAAGCAAAAAAGGCAATTTTTGTTCTTAATTTGTCTCTCTTTGCTTGTATATAAAAGTAAATTATACATTGGCATTGTTACTTGTGATTATGTATCGATTTCATGATAAGAGTTGTTTTAAAACAAAACACTTTTAAAAAGAATCATATTGAAGTGCAAATTGTGTTTTAAGCGATGAAAGCAGTTCTAAAAAATTATGTTTAGTTTGAAAACACCGTTTGTAGTCTATCAAAAGCGCTTTCACATGTTTGAAAAACATAACGAAACATAGTCTTAATTGGGCTACAAAATATTATGTATATACGTGAGAGACTATGTCCATATAATAAAGATAATAGATAGAAGAAGAATGAGACCTTCAAGTTGGGAGGAGTAAATGCAGGAGTAATAAGACGGCGATGACGAACCCAATTATCACCTTCAACCATCACAAGACCACCATTGCCAAACATTGGTTTTCTATCTTTTTTAAACACATTTGGCTTACCCCAATTTTTTCCCATCATTCCATCTGACATTCTTTTCACAAATTCTGGATCTGCTACGTACAAAAATGGTTCTGTTCCTAGCCAGTACACAAATACTTTCCCTGTTTCACCATCAAAATTCATATTTATTATTTAGAGATGACAATGTCAATCAATACACGAGAAAAAAAGGAGAGGGAATAGTGAGAAGTTCAAACTAGAGAGACAATGTGTAATTATATTCTAACCTCTAATTATTAACTCTGTCATGTGTTGATTAACCCTAATCTCCATATCAACTTCGTTCTAATTATATATAATATGTGGAACCCACATCTTATATATAATTGGACCCATAAAATGTTTTGCGAAACATTATACCCAAGGCTAAACTATTATATAAATAGCTAGTTAAAGTTAGGATTTGTGTAAGAATTTTTAAAAATTTAAATATTTTATGAAACTATTTATAAAGTTTTAAAAATTTGAATACGAAATCATATGTTTTAAAATTTAAAGAATACTATATATAATTGTTAATCTTATATTAAATCTATGGTTTTAAGATTACTAGAACCTTTTATGTATTTATGACAAATTAATGGATTATTAATGCTCTTGATATATCATATACAAGTAATAATGAAAACCATGGCAACTAGCAAAGTAAGGAATATAATTAAAATGGTTCATACATTAAGACTCATCCTTTCTCATTTTTAAGTTATAGTTTAGAAACATACAAAGTATCGTTTTATCTATAAAAAAAAATGAAAAAGAAAAACATTATATATAAATGAAATGAAAGTTAAATTGTGAAATATACCATGAAGTTTTTGCCAACGAGAAAAGTAAGGAAATACAGTTGAGTGAATATCATGGAATATATGAGAAGACTTATAAGAAGATTCTTGTACTCTTTGAATCTCTCTTTTCATCTCAATGGTATTTCCTAAGGGAAAATATGGAGTTGGACCTTTAAATCCCTTCTGTTTGAGGTTTCTATGTGTCCGAATAGGCGAAACCCACCAACAATATACCAATCTCAGCAACAATATTGAACAAATTATGGTAATGTTAATAAAGAAAAGAGCTAATTCCATAATTAGTTTAACAAAATAATAAATAGCAATATTAATTAATTGCTTAAACTCTTGTGTGCTTTAGTTTGTTTTCTGGAATAGAACTATGCGTTAACTGAAAATTATAAATGGGTATTTATAGAGAAGTGGAAAGAGTGTTAATTAGAATATATGTTGGAATAATTTGACCTAATTAATTAATTAATTAATAAATGGGAACAAACCGTGTGAAAATAATATTACTTTTCTTTAGATTTATAAAAAGTAGATAGTCCATTAGAAAAGGTGATAAAATGTTGACCCCCCCTTTTTTTTTTTTTTTCCTTTTCTTTTTGTTGAAAGAAATAATGTTGAACACTTTTTGTTTTCTTGCTAAAACAAAAGAATGTTGAACACTTGAACTTTAAACTCACCCACCAACTCTATAATCCTATTCATACCCCGCTATTATTCTAACTTTACATGTGTAAAATCTCACTCGGTATGAAGAACAAGATTATTCAAAACACTATTAAATTAACGAAGAAGAAAGTCTCAATCAAATTTTTCAGATTAAGTTTTAATTTACGTTTAGTATTTATTTAAAAAAATATTTTCTAATACTTGAAAAAATTAAAAAATTAATAATTAATAATATTATTTTAATTTTTTTATTAAATTATTATTCTTTTATTTCAAGTGATTAAAACTCAATTCTTTGACACCGTTAAAATTACGGTTAATATAAATTTTCACAAAAATATTTGCTTTAATATTTAGTTATTATAACTATTTTTATTTATATAATTTTTTATTAGAATATTATTATTAATTATTTTTTTAAAAATAATTTCATACTAAATTTCACTTTTATCAACTTATACTTTATTGTGTTTTAATTGCTTGATGGTAAAAAAATAACAGTTTAATAAAGATTATATCGAATAATATTATTTATTTTTAATTAACCTATTTTTTGAAAGATAATAAACTAAAAAAATACATTTTAAAATATGATAGATATTAAACTAGGCCAACTTCATAATTGAGGCTTTTAATAATCCCTTATATATAAATTAAAATTTATTTTTAATTATTTATAAACTTAAAAATCATACTATTTATTACTATTATAAATCATTTAGTTAAAAAAAATATTTTTTAATGTATTGGGTGTAAACATAGTGAATATATTTGTCATATTATTAAGGGGATGTTTTAAAAAGTTGGTGTTTTAAAAACATTTTCCGCGAAATTCTTAGGTTTAGAAATTTTTTTTAAAAGAGCTCGTAAACTAGAGTACTACTATCAAATATATATATATATAGGACTCAAGTACTTTGTCACGCTTTGGTGTTAATTTCACTCCAAGAATCATTAATTACATGCATATGAGTTTTTTAAATAGTTATTATAACTACCACCTTTCACTTTTATCATTTCTTTCGATTCTCCGATCTTAAATTATTCACAAGATCCTTTAATCTTAAGTTTTGTAAGATAACAACCCCAATTAACAAATGATATATAACTTGATATTTCAAAATTATCTTGTTACAACTTATAATGAATCAAATTGTTATAATTTAAGACATAGAGTGTAACTATATGAATTATGTACTTATATTATTCCAACAAAAATATTAAAATATTAATATTAATAAAAATATAAAAAAATTAATTTTATGATAATATCTTATTAATATCCATAGATATTTTTAAAAAAATTATGAAAATTATTGTAAATATTTTATAAAATTTCAATAAATATTAAAATAAAGAATAATACACTGATTTAACTATTTTTTTCATTGAAATAACATTTATGGTTATATAACACACATAATAAATATATAATAATAATAATAATAATAAATAATTAAAATATTTATTTAATAAATACAACACTTCGAATTAGAATACTTTTTTAATTACTTCCACCAATTCTTAAATTACTACCCTTTTTATATTAAATATTTCTCCATCTTTTCTCTTCTTTTATTTTCTAGTGAGGCCTTTGATTAAATAAATGAGTCTTGATAATCCTATATATTTCATTAGAGCCATATTAGTAGTATGAGCAATGGCAGCTTTATCATCATAATGACCTGATTTATTTTGTTGGAGAACTTCAAATTTTTCCCTTAAATCTTATCTTATATTCTCTCGTATTGTTTTTTTTTGTCTCCTTTTAATTATTGGCTTTTTTATTATTGTTCCAAGAACTTTTTGCTTCACTCAGGCACATTTTGACATACTTTGATATTTTTCATGGGATCTATGCTAGTCAAATGATATTTAAAAAGCATAATTCTACCACTTTTTGATACAAGGTTAAAATATATTCACATGTTGTAATTTTTATTTCCTGAAATTGAAATAGCATGTCTCTAAGTTTGATATTTTCTTCAAATTGCTAGAAGCATTCCTACAAAAATGGGTATTTAAGTCGATACGTAAAGTTGGTTTTTCTAAAAACCGATTTTAAATTAGTTTAAAATCGGTTCGGTGTAGAACCGACACTATCCACGTAGGATGTAGTGTCAGTTAACGTGTCGAACCGACGCTATGCGTGGACGTAGCGTCGGTTCACCACGTCAACCGACGCTATGCTACGTGGATAGCGTCGGTTCCAGGTGTCAACCGATGCTACGCTACGTGGATAGCGTCGGTTCACCACATCAACCGACCCTACGTCCATGTGTAGCGTCGGTTCACCACGTCAACCGACTCTACGTAGCGCAGCGTAGCATCGGTTGACACCTAGAACCGACGCTATCCATGTAACGTAGCATCAGTTGACACGTGGAACCGACGCTACACACGTGGATAAATTTTTTTCTCTTTTTTCTTCCCAGACAGAAACTATTTTCAGCGTTCAAGAACTCTGAAAAACCGAAAACCTCCTCCACTTCTCCTCCACTCTTTCTCATTTTCCGGCCACCTACGACTACCATTTCCAGCACCGGTTGATGAGTTTTCTTCCTCTTTAACTAATCTTTTAGATCCCCTATTATTTATATATTTTTTTTCTGTTATTATGTGTATAAATTTTTGCATTATATATGTAGGTTTGTATTATAACATAAGGAGAAAAATATGATGATTTTGAATAAAATATAACAAAATGATGGTAATTTTTCTGTTATTAATTAATATTTTATTTTTCAAATATTTGTATTATTTGAACTATTTGCTAAACTGATTTTGGTTTTTTTTCCTGCTCGAATACAGGTTTTTATTTGAGTATAATAGAAAATGAATAAATTAAAAAAAATTAACTTTAAGGCGTTTCATTTAAAGTCGATTTTTAACCGACTTTAATGCCCCCTTTTATAGTAGTGAAGTCATATCTAAAGAGATGTTTTCAGAATAGCACATTAACTATTTTTTTATACTAATAATATTAAAACTTAGTTTTGTGACCTGTGAGCTTATATATATATATCAAAATTAATGAAACAAAAAATGAAAAAGAATATCATAATTATATTATTGAGAAAAATTAATATTCCAATTATTATTACAAACAAACAAACAAGAATAAATTTTGTCATCTGACATGGGCAAGTTGATGCTAACTTCTATCTTTCTTTTTTTTATTATACATTTTAACTTATATTTTACCAATATTTTTGATATTTAGATGAAATTATAGAAAATAATAAAACAAAATTACCAAAATGGTTATTCTAGTATTTTTACCAACATGTTCCAATATTACTAATATTTTGAACTAAACCTATTTTACCACATTTTTGTATACATAATTTAATTTTACCAATATTTTCATAGATATATAAGGATATCTTACTCTCTTTTTTTTCATCCATGCTCCTATATATATAAACATTATAAATCCATAATAGATAAACTTTAATAATAAATTTATCTCATTTAATGTAAATGGGCTATTTTATAGATATATTATTGAAGTATAGTTTATGTTTGGACATCTAGATTGACCCGAAACCTGATCCTTATAAATAACCCAAGTCAAGTCACCAGCTTAAGATGGAAGATGAAGCTCCCCATACGTCCCACCCATAGGACAACCTGAGCTCAAAGGCAGCTCGATCTTAAATTGCAACTCAAACCAAGGATAGTACGAATAAAGCTCAACCTAGATCTCTAACATAATGTACTTTAAGTCATTTATGCTCCCCTGACATGTAAATATGTGTACACCTTGTATAAATGACATATGTATCCATAAAAGGTTCTATAAATAGACGAACCCCTTATAAGGATCTATACATTCAGCCAATTATATTAACATCTCTCTATAAAGCATTGAATCTCAACATTTTGGCACCCACCGTAGCGTTCGGATTCTGAAGTCAATCACAAGTTTCTAACCCTGTATTCTTTTAAGATTCACCTTGCTTTTAGAGAGAAAATAGGAAGATCAATTGCGTACTACTCACAATCTACAACATGATAAGAACCCGATCAAAAAGATGGTTGAATTTGACAGATTGTGAAACAATGACTACTTAAAGAAACACACCACCTACCACTAATGAGACCAAGGTAGAGGATAACATCATCTACCAGGAGTTATCTTTCCAACTTCTTGAGCTAAGAAAAGAGCTCGATGAAACTAGAAGATAAAACAAGTCTCTCTATACTCCCAAGCAGAGGGAATGATCTCAGAAAATCCCACCGTTGAACCAACCAATGGAGAGGAAACTAGGCACGGTCAATCTGAGCCCCAACAAATAGAGCATGAAGTTGAAAGAAATCCCCACTCCAGTTCGGCATGTCCTGATAAGGAACATTGGCTCCAAGAAAGAAAAAAACTGAGAGACACGACTACAAGCGCTAGAGGAGAACAATAAAAGGCAAGAGTAGGCCTTGAAGGTGGCAAGTGAGAAACATGAGAAAGGGAAACCTCTTATAAGGTAAACAAAGATTGTGAAAAACTATACACAATTGAAAATGATGAACCTCCACCAAAGTTCAATGCTCCCAAATGCCCCAATTATTTTGGGACAAAAGATCTAGTAATACATGTTCAACACTTTAAAACTACTATGGCACCCACGAGTCTCACCCAGGCCAAAAGAGACACAATGATGTGTAAGCTGTTCGCCACCACCCTCTGTGAAGGTGCACATAAATGGTTCAACAACTTGACTCCCAGATCTATATCCTCTTTCCCATAGTTTGCCAAGTTGTTCATTACGAACTACGCCTGCAACAAACCCTTGAGGAAAGAATCTCACCATCTTTTCTCAATTATATAAAAGGAAGGGTAATCTATAGAAGAGTATATGAAGCGATTCAGAGAAGAGAATTTGAAAATCTCTAACTACCCTAGCTCTATTTCTATGGAGGCTTTCAGGCGAGGCCTGGTAAAGAGCTCCGACCTATTCATGGAATTAACTAAAACGGTGCCACACACCTTAGAAAAAGCTTATAAGGAGGCCATAAAGTTTGTTAACTTAGAGAGGGAACTTGGCCTAGGCAAGAACTATTGAATGAAGAGAGAGAGAGAGAGTCCCAGATAAATAAAAAATAAGGATGAGTCTAGACCGAACAAATCAAAGTAAAAAAACAAACGCTTTGTTACATGCAATAGACATGTCGAACACTGGCCAATAAATAGTGGAATTTAGGGCAAATAATTGTCTCCCTTCAAGGGACCTCCTTTAAGGGTCGATCTAACTCAAATTGTAAAAAGAATGGAGAGGGAGCCCGTAACCAGGTGACCACACAAGATGAACACTCTCTAGAGAGATGTGTCTAAATGGTGCTCCTTCCATAGAGATGTGGGCCATGAAACAAGAGACTATAGAAACTTGAAAAGAGAGTTGGAAGAGTTATTGGCTAGGGGATATTTGAAGGACCTTGTTACACAAAATGGAGAAATGAGAGGTCAACAAGGCAAGTAAAGAATGTTTCAACCAACGAACTCATCAAGCAATGGTAAAGAACCTCATGGTGAGCCCAACATTAAAACCATTCATACTATACATAGAGGACCAGGAGTCAACAAAGTCTTTAACAACTCTCATAGGAGATTTTCAAGGGAGTTACACAATGCTCCACATGTATACACTTTGGATAAAGTGAGACCTCTTACAAAAATCACCTTCACAGAGAGGGATGAAACCTCATCCCATCACGAGGACTCTTTGATAACAACCTTGAGGATCGGGTCTTGTGACGTCCATCGAATAATGATTGATATTGGGAGTTTGTTAGACCTTATTTTTCTGACCACCGCTAGGGCTCTCGAAGTAAAAGACCCTAACATTGTCAAAGTAGAGCTTCCCCTTGCTGGATTCAACAACAACAACACCTATACAAAAGGAACGATGATCCTACATGTCATGACAAAAGGGATAATTAATAATGATCAATTTTGTGATCATTGACTCCCCTACACATTATAATGCCATCTTAGGAAGGCCCTTGATACACAAAATGAAGACAACCTCATCCACCTTCCACCAAGTAATAAAATTCCCCACAACTAAAGGTTTCGAAAAGGTAAGGGGAGATCATGAGAATGTTAGAAGTTTTTATAATGCCACTATGAAAGGGATTGTCCCCAAATAGAAATCATCGAGAGGTTTTCCTCAAAAGAACACAAGAAATAAAAGCATGATGAATTAAGTCTATCTATATAGGGTGAAGGACCTCCCAACGGATGCTAAGGGAAAGAGCCACCCTGTGAAAATAGACGAGGATTTGACGGCTAAGCTCAAGGAGCAACTCTCATTGTTTCTTAGAGCTAATGCAGATATTTTTGCATGGGCCTCAACAGACATATCAGGGATTGATTCAAGCATCATAACACATCTACTAAATGTCATAATGCATCTACTAAACATCAACTTGAAAGCTAGACTCATCCAGGAAAATTTAAGAAAATTCCCAGAGAGAAAAATGAGGTAATCAAGCATCATGTAGCTACCCTTAAAGAGGTTGGGCTCATTAGAGAGGTCAAGTATCCCTCATGGTTCTTAAATGTGGCACTAGTAAAGAAGGCATGTGGAACATCTCATATGTGTGTAGCCTTCACTGATCTGAACGAGGCCTACCCCAAAGATGCTTTCCCCTCCCAAGCATTGATCAACTAGTGGATGCCTCTTTTGATTTTGGGTTGATGAGTTTCCTAGATGCGTACTCCGGGTATCACCAAATCAGAATGCACCTTAAGGATGAGGAGAAAACTTCTTTTATAATGAAAGAAGGAACGTTCTGCTACACGAGAATGTTGTTCGGGTTGAAAAATACAGGCACAATATATCAACGCCTCTTCAATAACATGTTTAAAAAATAGCTAGGCAAAAATCTGGAAGCATACGTTGATGACATGGTGGTAAAGTCAGTTCAACCCCTGAAATATATCAAAGACCTACAAAAGATATTCGAAGTAATACGAAGGTATGACATAAAGCTTAACCCTAAAAAATACATCTTTAGTGTGGTTGCAGGAAAATTCCTAAGGTATCTGGTGTCAATAAGAGGAATTGAGGCCAATCCAGACAGGATACAAGTACTAGTAAACATGAAACCACCCAATAGTCTCAGGGGAATTCAACAACTCAATGGAAGAATAGGAACGCTGAGCAGGTTCATTGCTAAATGTATAGATAAATGTATGTTCTTCTTTAAGACGCTAAGAAAGAACAAGACCGTATTTTGGAATAAGGATTGTATCACAGCCTTTGAAGAAATCAAGAAGTTCTTTATCTATATTTGGCTGTCACACCCCAAACATGTAGTGTTGTGCTAATAACTAAGAGAAAAATATTCTAGCACCCTATTGACTATGTCAGCCAAATTTTAATAGAGGCCTACAAAAAATATCCCACCATAAATAAACTTGTCTTTACTCTTAAGATTACCGCACGAAATCTCAAGCATTACTTTGGCTCACATATAATCGTGGTACTCACCTCACACCCCCTTAAAAAAGTCTTGACAAAACCAGAGGTTGCGGGAAGATTGGCCCAGATAGCCATAGCGTTGGGAGAATATGATATCAAATACATAGCTAGAGCAGCCATCAAAGGGAAGGCTGTGGCCGAATTCACTGATAATCCCGAGGTCGTTAACAAAATAGACTCGGTGGAAGTATGTACGGTAGGCCAGATTGATGCCCCGACCTGGCAAATATTTATTGATGGGGTGCACAACTTTAAGGGCACATGACTAGGGGTGGTTATAATGGATGAAGAAGAAAACTGCTTTGAATATGCAGTCAGACTTGATTTTTAAGCAACCAATAATGTCACGGAATATGAAGCTACCATATTTGGAGTCATGACCACCAAAAAGCTCACGGCAGATAAAATCACTTTACATAGTGATTCTAGGCTTGTGGTCAATCAATTTTTGGGAACATTCGAGGCAAGAGGCGAAAAAAATGAAAAAAGTACTTAGAAAGATTAAAACGAGAATGTTCAAAATTCTTTAGGTTCAAGATCGAACAGATAACATGAAACGAGAATAGTCACCGACTCTTTAGCAACATTGGTATTAATAAGGGAAACCAAATATGATTGAGTGGTATCGATAACAGTATTGGCAGAGGCATCTTTGGATGAGGCCAAAAGAAGGATTGGATGCATGGTACTCACCTCAAACCCAAAAAGGAATTGAAGCTAATGCAGGTTGGTATATGATCAAGGTAGGAAAACTATACCAAAAAACCCCACTCAGCCCTGACCTATTATGTATAGCTACAAAAGGTGTCGAAAGAATAATGTATAAAGCACACGAGGGAGACTGCGATTTTCATTCTATGGGTAGAAGGTTATCTTAACGAATCATGAGACATGGTTATTATTGGCCCACCATGTTGTCAGATTGTAGAAAATACGTTCAGAAGTGCAAAAAATGCCAAAAGTTTGCTCTACTGACCCACACACCCCCAAATACCATGGTGGGGGTGGTGAGTCCTTGGCTTTTCTACAAGTGGGGACTGGATATAGTAAGGCCCATGCCCATAGGCACGGGCCAGAAAAAGTTTCTCCTTGTTGCCACTAATTATTTCTCAAAATGGATCGAAGTATAACCCTTAGGAAGAATACGAGAGGAAGAGGTAATTTGGTTTATATGGAAATTCATAATTTGTTACTTAAGCTTCCCTAGGGAACTTGTTATAGATAACAAACGGTAATTCATTGGTCGAAAAATCAAAGCATTCGCTCTCAAATATAATATCAAGTTGAACCACTCAAAACCATACTATCCCCGTGTGAATGGACAAGCAGAGTTTTCCAATAAAATAATCATCAATCTATTAAAGAAAAAGTTGGAAAGCACCAAAGGATGATGGGTGAAGGGGCTCGCTATAACATTATGAACTATTAGGACAAACCTCCACGGGAGCACTAACGAGACCTCTTTTCCCTAGTCTATGAAACCGAGGTCATAATTCCTACCCCCAGATCAATTCTAACAGAAGAAAAAAATGAAGTGAGGAAAGCAACCGAACTGACCTTAGAAAAGGAACAAAAGGATGAAGCTTTAAGAAAGATGATCGAACGAAGAAGAAAAATATCATAATACTACAACAAAACCGTGTGGTTCAAAACATTTTCCAAGGGTGATTGGGTTCTCAAGAGGGTATTCCCCAACAAAAAGGAATGTATGGCTGGTAAAATAGGTGCCAATTGGGAAAGACCTTATCAAATAATTGAAATAACACCAGGAAAGGCATACATATTGAAAAATATTGAAGACATTGAGGAAGGCACAAGCTAGAATGTCACACTTGAAAAGATACCACTTCTAAAACATGTGTTAACCCATCTTTTTTTTGTAACAGGGACGCACGTGTATCTATGAAATAAAAAAGCTTCAACATATGATATTTTAATAAAGCTCTCTCTCCTAAATTGAAGCCAAGGGCTGCTCACCTAGATTGACAAATCAGGCAGAACACCCTGGCAATTAAAAAAGTTGAGTTGTCCACCCTAGTCAAGAACCAGGTTGGTGCTTTGACGTTAATGAAGATGAACACCTCGGTCAGGAACCAAATCAAAATATTTCCCATAAATCAAAGCCAAGGGTCGACCTCATAGATTAACAAATCAAGAAGAGTGCCCTTGGCATTTGAAGAAGTCTAGTTGTCCACCTCGGTCAGGAACCATGTTGGCACTTTGACGTCAAAGAAGATAGGCACCTCGGTCAGGAACCATGTCAAGCTCTCTCTTATAAATCAAAGCCAAGGGTCAATATCCTAGATTAACAAATCAAGAAGAGTTCCCTTGGCATTTTAATAAGTCGAGTTGTCCACCTTGGTTAGGAACCATATCGACACTCTAACACAATATATATATATATATATATATATATACACACTAGGTGCTCTTTATACATAAATACTTGCCGCTTAGAATATTCATTATTTAATAAAATTATTCACCATTATTTTCATAGTTACTAATACAAGACTCAACCATCATATAAATTTAAAAACTCTTTAAATGCTTGGACATATGATCAGTGTCTCGATCATCAGTTTCTTCAACCAAGGGCAATAGCTCGACTTGAATCTTGACAACATTTTGACGCATATATGTCACAAGCTCGGGATGTGTCATCATCGTTTGAAGTAACCCCCTCCAGATCTTCGGTAACCTCCATAACCTTAAGAAAAACTCTTTCAGATTGCTTCATATAGAATTTTTCCCAAAATGATTCCCTATCAACAAGATCGTCCATGCTAGCCAAGGTTCTTCTTTCTCAAGATTGAGTTTGGATTAATTGCTTCCTATAAGCAGTGAGCTCACACTTTGTTTATTTGGAATTACTTTCAAGTTTAGAAACCTCGGCTTTAAGCACCCTAACCTCGTCCTTAAGCTTACCATTCACAACACAAAAATATCGAACTAAGCATCTATTGGCTCGATCAAAATCTATAAAACACGAGCAAAAACGTTGGAGGAATTGAAAAAAATTCTCAAATATATTAATCAAACAAGTATTCTTAAACCCTTTTATAAGGGACGTATGCTGATGAGATAAAATATAGAAATAATAATAATAACAGTGGGTAGGTAAACATCATAAATACACAATAAAAAGGAAAATTAATTTAATTTAATAAATAAAGTTGATTATCGTTTTACACAAGTAATAGCTTCGACCATACAAAAAAAGTGGCATCGGGCTTAAACCAAAAAAAAAGAAAAAAAGAAAAAAAAGATAATGGTTATCTGCCCCTTACATGGGAATATCAGAGTCGTCTTCACCACAGAGGAGCCCAATCCTTCTCCCTCCTCAAGAGAAGGAGCTTTCGTATAGAGCGGTGTGACTAGAATTTCTAAAATATGATAATAATACTAGCTCATACCTTTTTGCTTGGCATTTTTCTTAAAGGTTTCCATTGCCATCTCTTATGCCCTTTCAACACTAGACTCAAGCTTCTAAGCCATAGCATCTACATCGGCCTTTACTTCATGACACACCTCATCGGTAGAGGCCTCCACTTGTTTCTATACTTCCCTGGCCTCCTCTTCAGCTCACCCCAAAGCCTCCTCGAGCTTAGTAACGCATTGGACATACTCATTAAGCTCAATCATAGCCCTCTTCAGATTCTTCTTCTTATTAATCATCTTGCACTCTTACTTTGCTGACCTGGCTAGTAACGTAGTGTACTTTGAACGCGTTAATGCATGACCCTACTTTTCTTTAAACAACTCGGCTTTCAAAAAGCTCATGTTGTGAACCTTGTCAAAATCATAGAGCAACATCAACTACAAGTAAAGAAACAGGGTCAATAAAGCTCGAACTCACACTTGTGCTACAAATCAGGAAAAAAATCATGAAAAAGGAAGTACAACACACCTCGCCCATCTGACAAAAAATGACCTCGCCAGAATCAAACCCCTAGCAAATAGCCACGAGATGATTCTCGCATGAATCAACAGAAAAATGGCTCATGTAACGATCGAGGTAATCTAGTACCAAACCTCGATTCAGAACGACTCCGTCAGCATCAATGGAAAGGTCCTCAACAACAACCTTCCCCTTCTTCAAATTCCTTAAAGAATTTCTAGACTCTTTAGAACCCATGCAAGGAGAGGGAGACACATATTGCTTCCATAAAGGTGATATGAGAGGGAAAACATTCAGAGGCTCGGGGCCATCAACAGTCTCATCAACACCAACCCTTTACTTCTTCTTCTTAAGAGAAGAAGTGCAACTTTCATGAGAAGACTTGCCCTCTTTTTCCCACCAATGAGCCCCCTAGGAGCAGGGGGTGCACTCGTGGGAGAACTTGTTCCTCCCAGTGTAACCTTGCTCTTTATACGAGCAAAAATTTGGGCAGTGGTCAAATCCATTTGAGCTGCAGATTAAGAACGAGAAGATACATGTTAAATCACCTTGTTTTTTAAAAAGGAAAGCAAAATATTATGAGACAAGAATAAATTGTGGGGCTAGGTAACCATTATCAGGCACCACCTTGAACCAGCCCCTATAATCTGTAGGAGGAGTTATGTGTTTAAGAGAAGCCTAGGGTTTATGAGGAGCTTAGGGTTTATGATTCACTTTAAGGGGAGGCTCCACATCATTGTGCCTCATCAACCCACACGCAACAAAGCACGGGATATTTAATAGAGTCCTACAGTTAGTCTTCTCAGGAAGATAGTTCTGGATATCAATCAACCTTTGCTTTGCATCAAGACTTAAGGTTGTGATTAGAGAAGCTATATTTCTAATCACGACTTAGTGTTGTTCCAGATGCTCCTTACCAACCTCGTATCATTTGTGGAAGATTACCATCGACCTAAAACATAGAAAAAATACTCCTTCCAGTTTTTCTCATTTTCAGGAAAGAACACGTTCACCCACAATCCTACTTCACTAATATATAAACCCTCCTTGGATCTGTGGGGTTCTACTTAAGGACATACGTCTCATTAAACTCGACCATCTCCAAATCCACCTCAAGTTCTTGACAGATAAGGGTTAGGCAGAGTAGATATCTCTACTCGTTAGGCATCAATTATCCCGTTGTAAGCTACATCTTATCCAAAATCTCCTAATAAGAGGATATAAGAGAAACCTAACCCCCAACCATAGAGCTTTCTCATGAAAAACAGTCCACCTCGATAGAGGTTCATCACTATCACAAGCACTTTAAGGAGGAATCATGATTTGAACTGAGGAACATATGAGTGCTCAAAAAGCACTAAAATTATCATGATTTTATGCACTTTAATTGATTAAAAAAAATATTTCTGTGATTAAATTTAACTTTTGTGACTGTTTGTAAACATGATATAATAATAACGTTGTTATGCTTGCGAAATATTAAATATGTAAAAATCTCTAAAATGAATTGAATTTGTTTTTATTCAAGATTTTATATTAAGAATGTTAGAGAGAAATATATTATTTTTCATTACAAACTTAAATCTGAAAATTAAATTTTAATATTTAGTTATTCGGTCTTATTTAGAGTAGTGCTATTTTATTTGTTGGTACAATCGCCTAGTAGTTAGAGTGAAGCTCTATTTCAAAAGTTTTTATAAGAATTATTATCTGAAAATATATTGACAACATGTTTTCAGTAATGATTTTTAAACTTGAAAGTTAGTACTCAGATAATGAAATTCTTATGTTTAATTTAGACACCTTGAATAAAGTTTAAACTGTCTAACCCCACCAAAGGTGACATTTAAATGGTTCATTTTCAATCTTTTAGAAAAACAAATTAATTCAATTAACCAAATTAGTTATTAACCTCACCCATAGGTCTTAATTGATTTGTTTAGTTAACAAAGAATATCTAACTCCACCAAATGTGTTATTCATATAAAAAAGAGAGAATCAATAAGTATCAATTTATATCTTTCATAACCTAAATAATATGAGCAAGCATAATTAACTTAGTTATTATATCCATAAATACTCCACTATTATAAATGATAAAATTTACACAAATATTTATTGAATCTCTATCTATGTTTATTTTTATGTCAGTAGATTAAAAACACAAACCCAAAATATCGTGACACAATGTTTATGATTTAATTTCGTTTTTAAAAGTTTGAATAATATATTAAAAACCACATATATTCCTTCCTTAGATCGATCTTGAGAGTATACTTAACATTTTCTATGAAATGATTCGTGCACTTGCGAGAATTTTATAAATATAAAACCAAAGTATTGGTAGGATTGACGATGTCAGTTTTGCTCATCAGTAACCTGTAAGGCTTAGCTACAACTGACCAACCTCTAGTATGACCTGTCGGTTCTCCGGATCCAATATTCCTTATTTTTTCCTCCACATCCTAGCCATTGATATCTAAGTATGATCACGCTCAATCTCATAGTGGGAATGGTACGAGGGATGAGGTAAAGGTATAGGGCTGAGGTGAAGACTGACTCGCTTCACTAAAAGAGCCTAAGCTAAAAGACTTCCAATTATCACTTATACTAGAATATTGGGGGCTTTCCCATGAGCCCGAGCCAGAAGTTGAGGTCTCTTCTCTTCAAATCTTGTGAAAAGCTACAAAAACATAAAACAAACATCAGAAGGTGGTAAGGTACGAGAATAAGAGATTACCTAGGGACGAGGTGGAAATAAAATAAAATGTTCCTTTAAAAACAGACCTAAAAATAAAGTAGAAAAGTGTTAGGTTCTTAACGCTTGAGTTCTAAAAAATCTCGAACAGAGAAAATTATAACCCAAGCTGAATTCTTACCACCAAAATGAAAATCTTTTATAAACTTGAGGTGAAATGAAAGAGTGTTTTCTTCATTATTTCTCAATTTTGTAGGTAATAATGATCCCAATCCAAGCATCCCTTTATATAGAGGCACTGGATTTCTCTCTCCAATCAACTGACACACATTTATTAGAGGAACGAATTGGTTCGTATCCTATGCCCGGTATTTACTCCTCCATATTAGACCAAAGCTTGAGCTGAAAGAGTAGGGGGATTTGATGTCATCCAGACCGACCCGAAGCCCTGTCCTTGTAAATCACTCAAGCCAAGTCACCAACCCAAGATGGAAGATGTAGCACCCCAGACGTCCCACCCATGGGACAACCCGAGCTCAAAGGCAGCTCGATCTTAAATTGTAGCTTAAGCCCAAGGACAGTACGAGCAAAGCTTGACCTAAGTCTATAACATATTGTACTTTAGGTCACTTATGCCTCCTGACATGTAAATATGTGTACACTTTGTATAAATGACACTTGTACCCATAAATGCTCTATAAATAGATGGATCCCTCATGAAGATCTACACATTCAGTCAATTATATTAATATCTCTCTAATCTCTCTTTGTAAAGTATTGAATCTCAACAGTTTAAAAATGATAAAATCAGATAGCAAAAATATGATAAATTATTTAGAAAAAATAATATTTATAATACCCTTAAAATTTGAATTATAAATTTAATATATTTTTTATTTAATTCATATATTTTTATTAATAGAAACTTTAACTTAAAACAATTTATGTTTAATGTCATATAATTTGACATCGTTTAAATTAAATCACTATTATTAGATCACATTTAATAGTAAACGATTACCTATTAGAACTAACCCAATGTTATTAATGTATTACTTTATTATAAATTTTAAGGTATTATTTAAAATAAAATTTTAATTATTTATTACTTTTAAAGTATTGTTTGATAAGTACATAAAAAATATTATTAACCCTTTCCTCAACAATTTAAGTTTTTAAGAGAATTAGTTTCCTAGTAACTTCTAATATAATATCAGAATTGTAGGTTCTTTATTCAAGTTTCAATAACACTAATTATTAAATTATAAATATTTGGTATGTTGTATAGAGACAACATATATTAAAAAGTGATAGATATATAAAAATATTATTGATCGATTTTTGACAAACAACTTAAACTTTTAGAAAATTAGTTTTTCAACAACTTAAATTATAATTTATATAAATAAAATATTTAAAAGTATTCGTATAATTTTTTATTGGTATTATCATAACTTTTTATAACATTGTCATAGTAAAGTTTTTATTCTTAAAAATATCTACTTATTAAATTATAAATATATATCTTAAATTACTCTAAAATTAGTCTTTTTTCTATGGAAATATCAATTTTCTTTTTTAAATGCATTACTTTAGACACAAAAGTTCAAATTCATGGTAAATAAATAAATAATGACATGCATTATTACTAATATATAAAATTATGATAGTTAAAAACATAAATAAAATATAACACAACTATAATCACATATATTCAACTAAAATTTGCTATACAAATCGTTACAGAATAATTATTTTGTTCAGTAATGATAAATATTAATTTTTTTAAAATAATTATATTATTTACATATTCTAATTAAAACTAAAACTTCAAATCTTCATTTACATGTTATTTTACATACTATTCGGCAGAAGTATCACGTTCTTAGATATAAACGTTTAGCAAAGTGGCTTTGACCATTAACGCGTGAGAATGACATAAGCAATAAGCTCAAGGCCAAGGCCCCCTGACACAAATTTGGTAAATTAATAATTATAACTTTTAAGGACCGACACAAAACATGCAGTTTTGGCTAGTCTTTGGCTTGTTGCCTAATGAAAATATAGTAAAATATCGTGATATTTGGACGGATATTTTAGTAAAATGATAATATTTATATTTGAAAGTTTATAAATTAGTTACATCTTTAATAGATTATTTTTAATTAAATAAATTGGTCATTCATATAATCCCATGTAATAATAAAATGAGAAAATAAAATAATAACACGATATTTTCATGTGTAAACAATCTAAGTCATAACTATGACTTAAGAGAAAAAACACTATACTATCGGATCACATAATTTTTTAATGTGAAAAAAATGTTTAAATACAAACTCAATGTTATAGTGCTCTCCATAAGATATTGTCATAATGTACTTTATTTATGAGTCGTTACTCTGTTTTCACAATTTCAAATATTAACATGAGTGGTTTTAAGACCAATGTTTCAATAAGTTTTCCTCAAGACAAATATATTTTCGACTTAATTACAAAATAGTTAGTACAAAAACACAAGTATATGTGCGTATTTTAGAACAGATTTAATAATGAATAATCCTAACTAGATGATTCAAAACATGTAACTTAAATCAAATTAACTAGTAAGTTCTAGAGTAAAAATATCAAGCACAGATTCAATAAAAATAATTTTTTTAAAGATTAATAATCAAATCAAATAATTATGATATAACAAACACAATTATTTGATCTAATATTTCAAAAACAAAAATAAAGAAGAAGTTATAAGAACATATGATCAAAATATCATAAATTAATTAGGCTTATTAATCAATCAAATATAACCACAAATATTCGATAGATTAACTAAATAATAAAGCCTAAAAAATTATGATATTATATTTGCAAAATAAGAGAGAGATTAAAAAGAAGATAATAATGATCTTGTGTAGTTAATTGAAACAATGAACAATGATTTTTATTTATAAGAAAAATTAAAACCTTTAATCTTATGTAATTGATTAATATATTTTGTATTACAAATAGTATTAGTAATACTTACTAATTAAGAAAACTCTTATATAATTGATAAATATACTTTCTATTACAAATAAGATTAATAATACTTACTAATTAATAATACTTATATTTAAAGAAAAGTTCTTTTAAAATAAACTCATTAATCATGAAGACTTCTATTTAAAAAAGAGTTATTTTAAAGTATATTTTATGTTATCTTTTAGGCTAAGATTTAAATTATATTTTATTTAATATTTTAACATATATATTATTCTATATTTTAGCATAAATATTTTAACAAGAAAAATAATTTTAGATTTATGAATATGTGCTATTAAATACATGAGTATAATTTTACGTGTTATAGTTATAACATATATACTTGAAGTATTATTATCTGAAACTGTAACCTTTTTTTGACTTTGCTTGATAAACTTGATAACGAGCTTAAAAACAAATTTACATGTAATATTTTGTCCATAAAAATAACTAATATTAATAGTTTTTATATTACGATATTGAAATATGGTAGAATCATTTTTATTTAAAATATGATAATATTGATAAAAATATTAGTATACGTGTCACAAAATCAATTTTGAAATATATATTTTATTATTTCATTAATTTTTTTTCAAAAATTTCAATAATATTAATATAAATATTAAAATTATTAATAGAAATGTACTAAATGAAAAAAAAATTGAAAAAAGTAAATATGATGATAAAAAGGCATAATCTACGCACTATCTACTTATTATGAAAATAAACATGATGATTTTTATTTTGGTTAAATATTTATATATGTGTATGGCATATAACTTAATATATTTAAGTTGTTTCATATAAACATATATTTATATAATTAAACAAAGATTTAACTTATATATTTTTTATTATTATATGTATATTATATATTTCATAAATTAGTGAATTCTGATTTATTTAAAAGTATTTACTAAAATTTTATAAATTTTTTTAAAAAATTTACAATAATTTTTACAATTTTTCATAAATTGTTTTAAAATATATTTCAATACCAATAATATTTTCAATTTTTCTAAAAAATTGAAGTCTTGATATTTCTATCGATATCGATATTTTTATTCATGTGTATTAGTTTAGGTTTCTTTTATTAGAATATAATATTCTATTTATTGTTTTTTTTCATATTGTTAAGGTTTCTTAAATTTTACATCACACATGTTCTATGTCGAGAGACATATTATAAATCTGAATAACTTTCAATTTTAAGCTTATAGTTAAGTTAGTTAAGTTAGGTTAAATTTCTTTAACATATATATTTATTACTTTAAAAATTAAAATATTAGTTAGTATTTAAAAAAAAATGCTTTGAAAAGCAACACTGTGTTTCACAAACAATTACAGGATGGTGGTAAATATGGTCGTATTTTTTTGAATGTGATTTGAAATTTTGAATTCTCCTCCTCATAATTTAAAATATTTGATGAATATTCGTATTGACTCAAAAGACAAACAAACAATTACATATACTTTTCCACTTTTTTTTAAATGACGAAATTTATACTCACAATTTTTTTAATATTGATCGCTCGAATAACGGGTTAATAATTATGGGTTATGATATAAAAATGAACGAGTTAAATCAATATTTATAATTGATGATATTTGATGGTTAGATAATTAATATCTAATGTATATATATTTATGTGTTATTTTATTTTTAAAAATTATTAATTAATTAATTTTAAATTTTAAATAAAAATAATATTAAAGTTATTTATATTCCCTCCATAATTAATATCATGATTTCATCTAATATTGGGTATCCATTATACTGATATTGGTGTCAAATTATATATTAATATTTTAAATAATTTATGTTATTAAAAAAATATGGATAATATCTATGTTATATATGTCATTTAAATGATAAAATTGATAAAATTAATGAATTATTATTTATTAAAATTTTTTATATTTTTTTTCAAATATACTTCAATATCGATAATATTTTCAATGTTTCTAAAAAATTGAAGTATTAATATTTCTATTGATTTTGATATTTTTATTCATGTGTATTATTTTAGGTTTATTTTATTGGAATATAATACTATATTTGTTGCTATTTTTTTTCTTCATATTGTTAAAGCTTTTTAAGTTTTAAGTTAAATTTTATTATACAATCATGTTTTTGAGATTAAGTTAGACTCATATTCTCTAACATGATATCAGAGCTACTAACTTGATGATGATTTAACCGTGATGAGTTCTCCTTGTAATGATATGTGTTCTCATCTTAAGACTTAATCCTGTCGATATGGTAGGAACTATTAAGATTTTTTAATCTTAAGTTGGTTAAATTCTAACAAATATATTATTATTTTAAAAATTAAAATATTATTTTTTATTAATAATTTTAAATTATTATAAATATTATATGTAAAAATAAATGATTATCATTTAAAAACAAATTACATGATGGTAAATATGGTGTTCATATTTTTTTTAATGTGATTTGAAATTTTGACATAATTTCTTTCTAAAGGTTTTAAAAAGAAGAAAAACATTAATTCCACGAAAGCAAAAAAGAAGTAAGTCTTTTTTTTTCGATAGTTCTGAAAATTCGTATTAACTGAAAAGACAAACAAACAATTACATTTACTTTTCCACTTTTTTTGAAATGATGAAATTTATACTCACAATTTTTTCAGTATTGATCACTCGAGTAACGGGTTAATAATTATGGGTTATGATATAAAAATGAATGAGTTTAATCAATATATATAATCATGATATTTTATGGTTAGATAATTAATATCTAATGAATATTTATTATTTTATTTTTAAAAATTATTAATTAATTAATTTTAAATTTTAAATAATAATAATATTAAATTATTATATAATTAAAATTATTTATCTTATGTAAATAATTAATATCATTACTTTCTTTAATATTGAGTATTCATTATATAGAGATGGATAACTTAGAGATACTTTTAATTAATATATTAATATTTTAAATGTTGTATGTTATTAAAAAAATTAGTTTTAATATGTCAATTTAAATTAATATCATTTTAAATAATAACCGATATTTTTTTCTAAAATTTTCTTTTAGTACTTTAACGAAGGTTTTTCTTTCTTTATTTTTGAAAATTAATTAGAGTTAAAAAATGTATTTTTTTTAAAGAGTAAAATACTTCATATTAAAAGTTACCAAAAAATTAAAATTATTAACTTTTCATCTTTAAAAATATATATAAATAAGTTAATAAATCATAATATTTTAATAATTTCGTTGTAGATGATGAAAATATTTTTCATAACTAATTGATAAATATGTTTTATTAAAAGATTAAAAGGATATTTTAGGTAAAAATATTATGGTTATTTTTTAAAAAAATAGAAAGTGTATTAATATTTAAATTTAAATAGAAAAAACAAATTTTTTTAACAACATAAAATATTTAAAATATTAATATATTAATTAAAATACTTATAAAACACCGAACATATTTTATAAATATATATAGAGGCTATACGGCATTGAATAATAATAATAATAACAATTACTTATTATATATTGATCACCTATCTGGGGTTCTTTTCTGAAAGTTTTCCGCCCACAACATCTTACTTCGCTTTTCAACCTCGTATTTTTAATAACTTTATTGACAAATATATCAATTAGGAGGTCTCCGTTAAAGTTCACACATATATTTATTTTTTATTTAATAAATCACCTAAAAATTAAATTGCATTTTCTATTATTTGTTCCATTTCTCCCGATAAAAATATGTTGCCATTTACTGCTTTTTACTCGCGATAAATATATATATAAACTATTATAAATCATAAATTTATTTGTTTTTATGAAAATAGATTTAGCTATACTAGTAAATAATATAACACCATATTAAATTAAAAATACCTAAAATTTAAATAAATAAATTTTCTCAAATAAAAAATTGCAAATATGTAAATTACTTGTTATAAACACGAAAATATGGAAATGAATCCAAGTTGGCTACAATTTTCCTGAGTACATGATGGGAAGATTCGTCAAAAATAATTTTTGTTATGAATCATTTAATAATCTAACGATCATATTCACTTTTTTTTTATTTTTTTAAATAAAAAATTTAAATTATATTAAATGACATTTAATATTATTTTTTAAAAAAAATTGTTGTTTATTTGGGATCAATTTTACATAGCTAAAAGCCTAAAAGTAGTTTGTTTCCCCGTTATTAGTGGGAATTTAGATTTTTTATTGCCAACTCCGACTCCTACCTCTTTCCTTCCTACCTCTTTCCTTCTGACTTTTTGCCTCCTTGAAATTGGTGGCATGACTTTCTTGTGTGAAGAAATGGAAAATATGGAAGGGTGAATAATATTTTAAATTATTTAATTTGTGTTATTAAGATATTTTAATTAGTTAATTTTTTAATAGATTCGTAAATTATTTTATTTTTAAAATTAGTACACTAGTCATGTGAGTCTATTTTTACGGTTAAAACATGATTTTTTTTGAAATAATTATAAAGTTAGATGGTTAAAGTATATCAATTTAAAATAAAATAATTTATATTTTTTTTATAAAATTAAGTATCTAATTGATATATTTTTGATAAACTCTAAAATATTTTTTATAATATAAAATGGGAAAAGGGGAATTTAATTACTTATTTTATTGAAAGGTAATAATGTTGTTATAGTAATTTTTATTATTGGTATAATAAAAATGCATAAAATATTTATTTTGTCTATCATATTAATTATTTTTTGGTATTATTACTGTTATATAAAGTTATCATAAATAAATTATTTTTATAACAATAAATTATTTTTTATAAAAATTAACATCTTTAAAATTTATAATAATAAAAATAACACACTAATAATTTTGAAATTTTTTCAATTCAATGTCGTTAATTCAATATTAAATTGGTTTATTTTATAGTAATTTAATTTAAAGATATTCAATTATATAATATTTAAAATGAAATAATATATTAATCTATTTTTAATAATTAAAATATATGAGTTAAATATAAATAAATGTTATTTTTATAATTATAAATTATAAAATTTTATTTTTATTGGTTTCGTATTATTACTATCCTCCTTTTAATGTACTTTCCACGACCTTATCATCGTGCTAATGAACAGAATAAACAGGAAAATTAAAATTAAAAAATATCAAAATAAATAAAAACGTGTTCTTCAATCACCTTTCCATTCATTTGCATATAAATTTGTAAAAGTATAAATGTACTAAAATAAATAATTAAATTTAAAAATAAAAACTCTGAAACACAATAGCTGTATGGTTATTTTTCACTATTATATATATATATATATATATATATACTCACATGAAAATTGGGATTCAATATTTTTAAGTTTTTAAGAGTTTGTTACAAAATTTATAGTAATTTAATTTCTTAACATTTTTTTACAGTCTATTTTTTTTATAATTAGTTGGTTTAATTATATAGTATAATCTCTTTCACAAATAAAATTTTATTTTTAATCACAATCATTATTTTTCTTATAACATAAATAAATAAATATTTTTTAATATTAACACTAAAATAAATATAATATTTTTACTAATAAAAATTAAAAGTAAATCATACTAATATAACTGAGTTTGATATATGATTTAGGATACAAGCCAATGGAATTTGATATTAAGAGAAATAATTAACGTGTCAAAAGAATAAAATGGGTATTACGAGGGTGTGTGTTCAAAAACGTTGTGTCATTGAAAAAACGTTGCACAAAGAGCAGTTGTTGTGGACATCATGAGCCATTTAAGGTTTAGAGAAATTATTCACCTTTGTTTCTGCCAAAAAAATTCTGTCCTTCACAAGTTTTACACAGTTGCTTCCATGCCTTTTTTTAAAAAAATAAAGATATTATTTTTGTTATACTCAAAAAGTTATCTTCAAGCTCTCATTGCCCTAGAAAATGGTACGATTTTTGGATTAATTTTCATCTTTCATTTATATTTTTCCATGATGGGTGTAAACTGTGAAGAATTATGTTAGATAACTTTTTATTTTATTTTAAATTCTTAAACTGCATTCCAATATTTCATTTTCTGCTTTTATTCTTTGTATTTATTTTTATATATACATGTAAAATTTTATGATTATGATCATATACTTGTGGATTATAAAATATATAATTTTTTGGAAAAATAAATAAAGTTCTGGATTAGACAAAGGCGGCTTTTGGAATGAATGTGAAGCTATGAATGGAAGTTAAAATTTCACGAGTTAAAATAAAAAAAAGGAACTATATATACATTATCTTTAAGATTGAGAATCAAGAAATAGTGGTAGAGAAAGCTGGCAGCCTCAGGACACCTACGATAACTTCACCTCTTCCCATCAGGCTGACGAGGGTCGTTATTCTGTCTTTGATTTTGATTTCATTACTTATGAGAATCTTTGGAAATGTTAATTTTAATAAAAAAAACAAATGATGTCAATTTGTGTCAAATTGTAGTCTCTTAAGTCTTGTCTTACATCGTGGAAGGGAAGAAGATATAGGCAAATGTGATTCCACACATGTGCGTCGTCATCATTGATTGGACGTACCGAGCCGAGTTTGTGTGCGTTACATTTTTACTCAAAATTGAGTGTTACTTTTTCACTCATAAATAACCATTATTTTTTCACTTCAAAATAGTTGTTACTCTTTCTACTCAGACATAACAGTTATATATCATAATTGTCACATATTTTCTCAAAACTATAAATAGAGGGTCTCAGCTCTCAGTTTAGATACACCAATTTTCTTACAAATCATAGAAACAATAGCTCTTAGAAAGAAAAGAAGAAAATACTAAATTGTTTTTAGAGTTTTCCGAGCAACATAAACTTTAGAAGTGTAGCATTCCAGACTTTATCAATGTAGTGAAGTTTTGAGACAGAAAACAAAGATTTTGGTTTGTTTTTTCATAGGGACGACGAGGCTGTATTTGCTTGCACAAGTTTGGGCAAAACTGTGAAACGTCTTAAAGAGAGTGACCTAGTCCGCGACTCAACCCAAGCAATTCATTTCAATATATCAGTAATATTATTCTTACATTATTTTTCATATACTTGTTCCAATATTGCCTAATCCTCCTACTAAAATTACAACAAAGGATTTAGACACCTAGATGAAAAATGATTTTTTATGCAAAAAAATTATTCTTAATGGAATAGCTAATAACTTGTATGACTATTATAATTCTGATAAATTTGCTAAGGAAATTTAGGATGCGCTTCAAAAGAAGTATGACATTGAGGAAGCTGGAACAAAGAAGTATGTTGTCGGTAGATACATGAAGTGCCAAATGATTGATGGAAAATATGTGGAAGCTCAATCACACAAACTGTAGAAGATAGCATATGAAATAACTTTCAAAGGTATGACTTTAGATGAACAATTTCAAGTTGTTGTTATTATAAATAAATTACCCTCCATGGAAAGATTTTAAGAATGTACTTAGACATAAAACTAAGGAATTTTTTTAAAAAAGTCTTATAACCTATCTAAGAATAGAAGAAGAAGCCCGAAAACAAGATAAAAAGATGAAGTACTCGTTCTCTCAAACAACAGTACCAATAAGAAATCCTCTTCTGCAATTTTGAAACCTAAAGGAAGAAATATGAAAACTCAAAATCGTAATAATAACCAGAATTATAACCACCAAAATAGAAACAAAAATTATCCTCCACAAAATGGATCTCAACCCTCTCAAGAAATAACACATTCATGTGTTATAGTTGTAACAGACCTGGCCACTTGGCGAGGAACTTTCAGAATAGGAATCGTCCTACACTTTAGGCGAACCTTACCGAAGATCAACTAATTTCTATTATATCTAATATCAATTTTTTTGGTGGATCTGAGGGATGGTGGGTGGACACTGGTGCTTCTCACCATGTTTGCTATGATCGTGACATGTTCAAGTTCTATTATGTGTCTGAGGATAAGAAAGTGTTGTTAGGAAACTCCCACTCTACTAAAGTTACAGGTACTGGTAAGGTGGAATTAAAGTTTACCTATGGAAAGACTGTCATCTTGAATGATGACTTGCATACTCCAAAGATGAGAAAGAACTTAGTTTTGGGCTATCTTCTTAACAAAGCTGGGTATACTCAAACTATAGGGCTGAGTTATATACAATAACTAAAAATAATATTTTTGTTGGGAAATGGTATGTCATTGATGACATGTTTAAATTGAGTGTTAAAATTAATAAAGCTTATTCTTTTGCTTATATGTTAAGTTCTTTTAATATTTGGCATGCTATAATTTGTCATGTTAATAAATGCATAATCAAGAACATGAGTACCTTAGAACTAATTCCTAAACTATCTTTGAATGATTTTGAAAAATGTGACTTTTGTAGTCAAGCTAAAATAACCAAAACTTCACATAAGTCAATGGTTAGAGAATATAAACCTTTAGACTTAATACACTCTAACATATATGAACTAGATGAAAATTTAACAAGAAATAGAAAATGCTATTTTATAACTTTTATTGATGACTGTTCAGATTATACTTATGTATATCTAATGAAAAATAAAAGTGAAGTGTTTGACATGTTAAAAATATTTATGACTGAAATTGAATATCAACTTAACAGAAAAATAAAAAGGTTTTGAAGTGATGGAGGCACTGAATATAATTCCAATATTTTCAATGATTTTTATAAAACTCGTGGAGTTATTCATGAAAAAACTACACCTTATTCTCCTAAAATGAATGACAAAGCTGAAAGAAAAATAAAACTTGTACTGAATCAATTGTTGTAATTTTATTAAACTATGATGCTGCTTCCCATTGGTGGGGAGAAATTTTATTAACTATTTTCTATGTGCTAAATAGAGTGCCTAAATCTACTAGTAAAATTTTACCATATGAAATTTTGAAAAATAAGAAACCTAACTTACCTTATTTTAAAACTTGGGGTTGTTTAGCCTATGTTAGGATCCTTGATCCTAAAAGAAATAAACTTGCTAGTAGAACATATGAATGTGTGTTCATAGGATATGCTATGAATAATAAAGTTTATAAATTCTACGACTTAAATGATCATGCAGTTATAGAATCAAATGATGTTGACTTCTGAGAACATAAGTTTCCTTTTAAATTGAAAAATAGTAGGGGTTCATCTTCTAGTAGTTTACCTATAACTAGAACTAGTGAACAAAATGAGGAATTAAACATTGAAATTAGGAGAAGTAAACGAGCTCGAACCCTTAAGGATTTTGGGTCTTATTTTTGTGCTTATACCTTATAGGAAGATCCCCAAACTCTTCAAGAAGCCTTATCTTATTTAGATGCTAACTTATGAGAAGAAGACATAAATGATGAAATAGACTCTTTTGAGTATAATAGAACTTGATATTTAATTGACTTACTTCTTAGTTGTAAAACCATAGGATGTAAATGAATACTAAAGAAGAAATTAAAACCCCATGGTACTATTGAAAAGTACAAAACTCGTCTTGTAGTCAAAGGGAAAATGTAGATTTCTTTGATACATTTTCACTAGTCACATGAATAACTTTCATTCCTATTTTTCAGCCCAACTAAATATAAAATTCAAATAAATTAATTTTAATTTCATCAATTTTAATCAAACAAACATGAGTTAACTTTTTTCTTCAAATGGATTTCAATGTTTAATTACTTTTGGCTTCTTCTTTATAAAAAATACATATACTAAATGAAGAATGATTAATTAGCCAAAAGGAAAGGAAAAAAAAGATTGGAATCATCTTTCAATTATTTAATGTTAATTATGTGTAGATATATGGTTTTGTGAAAGTTTTTAAAATCTAATCAATCGGATTTGTATTTATATTAGTAATATTGTTTGCTCGTTAGTGTTATATAACATTACTTATATTGAATGAACTAAAGTTTTTTTTTTTGTCACAAAAAGGATAAGTGGAGTCAAAGATTAGACATCAAACCAACCCCTATAATTTTAGACATTAATAGAACTTCAATTGATGATAAAGAATAAAGAATTCAAATCTAAAACCTAACATCTCCCATCCGCAAACACTAGTGTATAACCCAATTGAAAACAATTGAGCTGTACACAAGCCGATTTAAATGTAAAAAAGTTGTCTATACTATTTTGTATATATAATTTTATACATCAGTTATAATATACACTACATATACAAATTTAACAATACTTATTTTAATAATATGTTTACAATTCTTGATTTTATTCTTGATTTTTTTTTCATTTGCTAGCTCATTTGATTAAGTACACTGCTCTTAAAATAGAATAGATAAAATTGAATTGGAAAATGATATTTATTATCACTAAATAGAATAATATTTATATCATGACTCATGTGATAATTAATAACTATATATATATCTTATTGGAAACCATATTGTATGTACTACTATAATATTGATATATGATCTCGGTTTTTAATCGTAGAACTGAGACCTAAGTGAGAAAGATCATAGACTGTTATTTATGGTCTTGATTTTTTAACCGAGACTATAAACATACCCTATAGCCTCAGTTTTTATAAGATCGAGACCATAAGGTATGTTTATGGTCCTAAATTTAAATAAAAATGAAATTATTAATTAAAATATTAAAAGTTAATATAAATTACAATAAATATATTAATTATAATATTAAAAATCATTTTAGAGTTTATACATTAAAACGTAATAAAATCTTATTAGCTAATTCTAATTTTTAGAATGACTATATACAATTTGAAAATATTTTATATAATCAACTTGACAAAAGAATGGAATGAACCTCAACTAATCTCTCCGAAGGAGAATCAATTATTGAGCTGCTTAGCAACTCGACGTATTGGCCTACCAGGTTCCTAAATATTGATGGAAAAGGAAATGGTATTGGAAGAAGACATTGTTCAGCTGAAAGGTGGCAGAACATTGGTCTTGATGTTGCCTTTTAATAATCTACTTCAACTCATCTTTTACTTCAGCTATCAAAGCACGATGACCTTTAAAAAAGAAACAAAAGTTATATAAACATCTAAAGTTAGGACAAAGTACTTATGAAAAAAATCAGGTACACCTTTTAGACAAGATGTCCATTAATGGTTTGGATACTTATGCATGTTCAAGTTGAAACTATGTATTGCTTTATGTGTATAACCCTTAAAATAAAATGCTTTCAAACCTAACAACTTTGACATTACAAGTAAGAACTGGATGCTCTATGGGAAAATGGGAAACATCTAGAATAGTTTGCTAAATCTGTTTCCCTATACATAATTATGAATAATTTACCAATCACATTAGTAAAAGCTGAGAACTAATCTGTAATGCCATACAAATATATACCATTCAAAGAAGAAGCTGGCATAGAAACATCCAAAATAGCCACTGAATTTTGCCTAGCTTGCCCTGTTAGTATTTGTATAGCTCCGTGAACATCGATAGACCTAGAAATATTATGTGAATCTACAGTAGGCCCATTTTGTTCCATGCAAAAAGGTAGACTAAGAGAATGAAAATTAGCAACATAAACTTTGATTTGCATATTCTTATCAAATTAGGTAATTAGTGATAAATATAAAACCGCTTGAACTTCCTATAGTTTGATAACTACCTTATCTCTTCTCTCTTCCATTAGTTGGTGGAAATGTTTGCATATTAGCTTCAGAAATTGTGCAAGTATTTAAAGTAAGAAACAACAGTATAACTATAAAGATAAGATTGAATGGATAGATAAACTATATATTAACTTCATACCTTTATAGTTTGTACTATTTTTTTTACCCTCATTGACAACCATCTGTTTTCCTGAAAGGAAGTATAGATGACATTAATCAACAACATCAATATGAAACAAAATGTTATTATACTCATTTAAATTAATAAACAAAAATGTTATTATACGCATTAAAAAAACCCACAGAATTAAAGAATACCAAGATTTTTCGAAACCCATCTTTCCTCCATCACATACTTCCTCTTGTGCAACACATTTTGAGTTTTCAATGATGATGTCAAAAAATATTGAGAATATACAGTAGAGTGCTTAAATGTAAAAATATAATTCAAAGCTTTATACCTTAAAGATTGCCAATTCCAAATGGAAAAGAACTTTTGCCCCTTTATAGAAAATGACATCCCACACCATTAGAGTTATTTGGAAAAATGAATTATAAAAAGGATTGTATAAATAAAAAAGAGAGAGATATAATAAATATAAAAAACATTGTTCTATAATGAGTAAGACTATTCTATACTAGTCCCATTCTTTGTTAATTTGTTTGAAATCAAATTCTTTATGGAAAATCCTCTTATTTCGTGTTAAAAAAAGCATGTTACTATAAGAACTCTATAGTTGTGAATTAAACCTCTAAGAACACATATAATAAGAATATGGAAACACCAACTATGCTTCAGAGACTCATATTCAATAATTGAATGCATTACTTTTGCAAAGAAAGGTCAAAGCAGCATATACTATACAAGCAAAAGAAAAATACCAATATAAGTACTAAACATACAAAATAACAAACATGAGTATGGTTTATTCACTTGTATTTATGTTAAAAGTGATTTTAGACAAAATTTGTTTTCTAAGTCTAAAAGATTTCAATTTTTTTTAATATTTTGTACGCGATTTTACAAACCATAAATAAATTGACACTAAATAAAAATTATACAGCTGATAGAGGATTTAAATACCTTAAAGTTCCCAAGGTTTTTCCAAGGCCAAGTTAACAGTGAAGCACTACTCATTTTTCCTTGAAGACACGATACTTAAATCTACTCTGAGCATTTCACAAGAAGAAAATAAAATAAAGTTCAAGTAATTTTTTCATTTGATGGAACAAAGAAATTTAAAATTATTCTATCCTCCGTAGGCAAGCTTTTAAAGAATAGGCAATCTGTGGTGAGAAGAGAGACATCAAAACCTAATGCTTCCAAATGAGTAACTATTTTGCTAGATATGAAAAACTTATGTCAAATCAAAATCATAATTTTGAATGCAAGAGGGAAAGACATGAATAAAGAGTAAATAACCAAGTAAAGTAGAGAGAAATAGTAGATGACGAGATACAGAAATGAGGACTAGAGGCACGCAAGTGGCAGAGAGGGTGAATGTGTGAAAACCATAAACAAATATCCAGCGTGATCGAGGGCGAGGGGGAGAAAAGAAAAAAAAAGAGGAAAAAAATTGATAGAGAAATTTGGTGTATGGTGTAAAAGAGAGAAAATACATGAAATTGAATTAATAAATAAATGAAAAAATTGTAAAATAATTTTTGTATTTTTTTAAATGAATAACACGTACACAATATATTATTTGATTTTTGTTTTAAAAATACTATAAACTTTATTATTTTAATCAGATCATTGTTACTTAATAATCATGAATATATAAGTTTATTTATGTTTAAGTAATTTTTGTAGTTTAACTTATTACTACTATTATTGATAAAATCGATGTTATGTATATACACTATAGCCTTAGTTTTTATTAGAGTGTGATCAAAACCTTATGGTCTTGATTTAAAAAAAAAAGAGGTTAAATTTTTGAGACTATAGGTAGTGATATTTTAATATGTCATAGTTTTTGACACAATATTTTAAATTTTTTGTTGCATGTCAAACATTTGTGTGCGTTTGCCTTAAATAGTAAATGAATGTGGCAAAAGATCACTCGAGTACTTTATGAGTGTTTCTACTTAAAAATAGAATGCATTAATTTTGATGTCTTTGCTGCATGGGTTATATAATGTTATTATAAAAAAAAGGCTAATAAGTTGCATTATATGTAATAGCATATCATCAAATAAATTATGGACCATTATTTTTAACTATTTTAACCTTTTCAAACGTATTGACATTTTTTTAACATAATTCGATAATAAATAATAACTTTCTTTTAATATTTTTTTTAAAAAAAACCACCTATTAGCATGACGTTTTCCTACCCCTTTTGCTAGGCAAATGCACACCATTTGTTCTGTGCAGTGGTACCAAAATTGGCCAAGCGGCTTTAGACTTTAGTCCTTATGCACTAGTGACTAGTGAGCAGTGACTAGACTCACTACTTGAAAAAGAAAAAAAGACAGAAACTTTATATATTCTTACTCAAAAAAGAAAAAAAAGAAAAAAAAAAGAAGAAGTTAAAAGTAATGAGAGTGAAATACAAACGTGGGATGTAACATCTTACACGCAAGAGTGCACTAGACATCCTCACGCAATCAAATCCTGAAGGCTTTTATAACACCACAAGTTCTCTGTTCTTCTCTGTGTTATTGTTTGTTCTTTCTTTCACAATGGACCAGGTACCTCCTATTCTTCTTCTGCATACTCTCCCACATTAATGCATAAATATCAATACTTATTCAGAATAATCACACATATCCCATTTCCAAAAATCATAATTTTGATTCAATTTTCTCATCAAAATTTCCCTCCTTTTGTTTTGACTTAAACAGCAGAAAATAGTGTTGAAAGTTTTGACCATGAGTGATGACAAAACCAAGAAAAAGGCTATTGAAGCTGCAGCTGATATATTTGGTAATTAAGTATTAATTTCTTTTATTTATTTTTTCTAGATTCTATAAAACCCTTTCTGAAATAAAAATTATTAGAATTGCTTTCAAGATTTAAAAAGCAGAGTTTGTGCTTTCGATGGATTCACCAACTTCGTGATCTTTAAAGCACTTTCTCTTAGAATTTCTTTTATAAGAAGCATAAGCAGACCCTTTTCTAGGCCTCATCAATTTAGTCCAATGCTTACTGACTTCTCTGTATTTCTCTTAAGCATGATACGCGTTAAGTTAGTTAATGTCAAACAATAATTAAGTTCTTGGTGATATTAATTTTTTTTTTTGGGTGACTTAAATTTTTCTAAATTCTTATCCCTTATTATTTTTATTCTTTAATTTTTACACTTTAATCCATTTATTTTTTTCTTTACAATTTAATCCTTTTATTTTTATATTTTAGTCTCTTTATTTCTTTTTTTACTTTTGAAGTTTAGTTGTAGGATGAAGTATTTTATTGGTTACAAATTATGACTTCATTTACAAAAACGTCATCAAACAAAAAAATTTAATACTTTCGCTCACAAAGTTATTGAATATCACACTTAGTAGTATTTATTATACTTAGATCCCAAATTGTTATTATTTATTACAATTATATCCTCAAAGTGTTACTATTTATTACAATAAAGTTTTCAAATTATTATTGTTTATTAAACTTATGTACCAAAAATTAGTAAGTTTCTCCAACCTAAATATGATACATTAATCACACTTTAATTCCCAAATTTTAATTTAAGACTTATATGTTAGACGAAAGTATAAACTTTTTATTGTGAAGATTTTTCTATTAATGAAGGTATAGTTATAGGACAAAAAACCCTCCATCCTTAGTCTTAAGTTGGCTTCTAAATTTTAGATTAAGTGTGTGAAGATTAGAAAATAAGACCAAATTATAAGAAGGAAAGTAAGAAGATCAAAAGTGTAAAAATAAAAAAAGTGACCAAATCAAAAGAAAAATAATAAAAAGATAAAATTATAAAATGTGAGAAAATTTAGGAATCATTTGTGTAATTTATCCTCTATTTAACTTTTGTTTGTGGTTTTAACCAATACTAAAATACAGGGGTTGATTCAATAGCGGCAGATCTAAAGGATCAGAAGCTAACAGTGACAGGACAAATGGATGCTGTGGCAATAGTGAAGAGATTGAAGAAAGTTGGGAAAGTTGACATAATATCAATTGGGTCAGCTAAGGAAGAGAAAAAAGAAGAACCAAAGAAAGAAGAACCAAAGAAAGAAGAAAGCAAAGAAGAAAAGAAAGAGGAAAATAAATAAGAATAACCAACCCAATTCAGATCTCAGTTCTTACTATAATTCAGAACTCATATGTCCTCAGGAGTATCAATGGTTTTTGAAGTGTAATTAAAAGTGCACTTAAAAGTACATTTTTCACAAATTACCTCTATTCTCCTTGCCAATGTCATCAAATATTTCTTCCTCAGTTGCAGATATTTCATGAATAGGCCATAGCCGTCAATTTCCTATATGATTGTGAACCTGACAAGAATTTGAAGCTTTTAAATGGGTTTGTTCATAAATAGATAGACCTGTATATGACATATTGATAAAAGAAAATGCACTACAAATTGCAAACTTGGCATGAATTTAAGCTGAGGTTAAACAAATTTCATAAATATATCAACCCATTTTAACACATTTATCAAATGTGTTGAAGCTAAATAGATCAATTCAACTCCAACACCAACCCAACAACCTGTTTGACAGCTTTAAAATACGATATGTAACCTAATAATACACTTTTTTTTTTGTGCTTCGGTTAGTTTTATAAAAAATACTTTTAAAAGAAGCACATAATATGTTGTTTTATAAAAAAAGATCAAATGTGTTTTCGAGTCTTCAATGCATTAAATTTTAGAGAAAAAAATGTATAGTTAAAAAGCACTTTTATAAAATCTCAAAACAAAAATGTAAAAAGAAAAAGAAAATAAAAGGGTGCATAATGCGCACACTAAGAGCAGGTTAGGTGAAAACACTGCCTTTTGCATCTTAACGCGCCAAATTGAATTCCTTGGGAAGCAAGGTAGTTGGTTAAACAACCTTTTTAGGAAAATTCAATATGAAGGATGACATTTCCTTCGCTCCAACCCAAACTCAAGAAACCCTAGCATTCTAGTATCTTAAATCCCTTATTCTCTACTGACCTCCACCTTACATGGCCTCTTCTTTTCCCTCTAGTTGAATTCGTCTATTAATGATTTGCTTCATATTGAATAATTACGGATCGAAAACGTTCAATCTAAGTTTTCATATGACGTTCTTCCTTAAAACATTGATCTCGATGACTTCAATTTCGAGGATATTGTGTCTACGAGTTGCAACTGTTATGATTTGGAAAGTTATATGTAATTTTGATGCAACTCGATCGATCGGGATAGGACTTGATCAATCTAATAGGGTTGATTGATCAAACTTTGATTGAGCTTCAACTCAAGAGTTTTTTCTTATTTTTCTAGTTCCCAATTTTTTTAGCTGGATTGATCGAGAAGTGGCTTGATTTATCAAGCTTATAAAATTCCACACAAAATGACAAATAAGGGCAAAATATTTGACTAATAGGGGCTTAGAACAGATTAAGCATTTTGGTAAATGCTCACTTGGTCATGTATAAGCACATTTAGTGTGCCTTAGAAGCCATAAGAGAGCATTTTGTGAAAAGAGAGCTAGAAAAGAGAGATTAGGTTTTCTTCCATTGTTATGTGGGAAAGTTTTGTGAGGTATATTTGAGTTCTATTTCTCAAGTGTGTGTTTTCTCTTCAAGATTTCTCCATTGTATTTGTAATATCCATATTTGAAGCTAGTGAAACTCATTTCCATTGGAGGGATGAAGAAGTAAATTAGACTCACCACATTGGTTGGGTTGAACCACTATAAATCTTAGTGTATTCTTTCTTAGTCTTTTCTTTGCTATCACTTTTCATCATTATTGATATCCATATTTAGGGTTTGTGTTGTGATTGTTGGAATATTCTTCATTTGGGTGTTGTATGCTTTGAAATATTTTTATTGTGCTTGGATTAGTAAACATTTGAAATATATAGGAAGTTTATTTTCATAACAAGTGGTATCAGAGCTTTGTTCGACTTACGTGTATTCTATATATGGTTATTGTGTATGAATTTTCAGTGTTTAATATTATGTGTGAAGTTGTATCTAGAAAAAACTCTTGAATGTTGAAAATGATTAGAATGAAAATAGAGAAGTAGGGTGGCACTAGATACTTCTATATTTGGAAGAGTAAAATGAAGAATTTGTTGGTTCAAAAAAGGTAGCTCAAGATCTAGATGAGACTCTATAGTATCTAAATGATTTTACTGAATATCAAAAGAAAGAATTGTTCTTGACGGCTTATGCCTCAATTTTCTTGCATTTGCATGATAATATCATTCGTGAGGTTCAAAGTATAAAGACTATAAGGGCATTATGGAGGAAGTTAGACAAGATATATATGCAAAATATGATGTCTTACATGTTCTATTTGAAAGAGTATTTGTTTGGTTTGGGTTTCAAATGGAAATGTTAAAGGGCTTGGAGCTTAACTTGGTGGAATTTTGGAGAATCTCCAATGACTTTTCAAACACTGGAATAGGTCTAAATGATGTAAATCTCACCATCTATTGTTACACAACCAATCAGATTCCAACAAAGAAGTGAAGACAAGTCTTAAGTATGAAAGAGATGATATTTCTTTGGACCTAGTTATCTCTCATTTGAGAATGAGAAAACTAGAGTTAAGAATGGACAAGCTTTACATTGGTGGGAGTGGTGGTGATCCCATGTATTCGCGGGATGGAGGTGGAGAAAAAAGCCAAAGTAAGGGCAAAAGAAAATATTGATCAAAATCTCATGGCTTAAAAGACAAAGTGAGATACTACCTATGAAACAATAAGAGGCATTTAAAACCTTGAAAATTCATTATAAATAATTAAAGTGTATAAAAATAAATATTTACCGATATTTTAAAGTGTAGGGACTTATCAAAATATTTTGCTTGAAAAATCAATCGAACGTAGAAAAATTTGGAAATTTTAAGTAGCTTATCAGACTCTTCACCGTGGTCTTACTGACCTTCGTCGAGTCTCACTGTGGCCTCACCAAGTGGTTGACGAGCCATTGATGAGGGAAATCAATGAGGTGTAGTTTGGCATATAAATATGGCCGAAAATCCCCTATTTTCTCACACAAAATTCCCTCTCCTCTGTCTCTCTCTAAAAATTTCTCTCTAATACTATTCGGTTTTGGGGACAAATATTAGAGTGTTTGGGTCAAGTTTCCAAGTAGGGGTTTGTACTCTAACATTTTATATTCATGTATTGTTTTTATAAAAATATCATGCATAATATATTATAAATAAAAAGAAAAATTAGATGCCATGATTTTTATAATAAATATTATAAATGTTGTTATAATGAAATTCAGGTTATAAACATTTTTATATAGGCATAAATGAAATTAATTTGATATTAAATGAGTATTAAACTTTGATATGAAATGAGTATTGAAAATAATTCACATGGAATTTGAGATTTTGATACAAATATCATGAGATTAATTTTGTTCGTGGGAAGTATGTGTGTGTGTGAGTCTTGTAGAGCATAGTACTTATGGGTTACTAGTTACATGTTGGTATGCATTCACATCACATGTATTCTTGGTGTTTTTATGTTTATGATACCTTGGATTATTAACCTCACACTGGCCTCAGAGTTGGCCTTTCTGTTGTGTCTTGGAGTTTTCCATTTATGGATTTTGGAGTTTGACAATAGATGGACCCTGAAGTTGGACCCATCTATTGTGTCTCAGAGTGGACTACCTATAGACAAGGGCTTATATGACGTTAATTTGATCAATACATGTGCCATAAATATTTCGAATTATGACTATACATGCGGTCAGAGGTGGATCCACATACATCTTGAAGGTTGACCGTGTATATGCCTATGTATATTGGTGATTAGTACATATGGGGTTGATATCATGCACATGAGTTTATATTTGCATAACATGTTTTTTATTGTGTGAGTATGCATTAGGATACCTAGAATGTATATTTTTTTGGTCTTCGAAAGTGAGAAAGTATAAGTATACCCTGGTTTTGTAAATAGTATTTCCCCACACTGTATATGGATGATGATAAATATTCCCATTCATGAACTTCATTGTAAATGATATGCATCATAAGTATTTATTTATTATGATGTTAATTAAAGTAGATTCCTACTAAGCTACATGTATCTCACCCCATTTTCCTTTAACCATCTAAATTAGAATTCCATTAAAGCTATTCGTGATTCAATGTTGAAGTAAAAGAAGAAAATTACAAGTTTATTCTATTTATGTAATTCATTTTGTATCCTACATTTTGGAGAAAATGCTAAGACATGATGTAAAATAAATCATCTTTCAATATTATGTGTTCCATGTTTTCTACAATTTAAATACTTTTTTGTTAAATTAGTGTTTTTAAATAGGGATATCCCAAACTCAATATAAATTTTATTAAAATAAAATTTTAAATTTTCTTAAATATGATCTAAAATTACCACTCCTTCCTATCTCACGTGCCCATTTTTTGAGGCGTGATAGTTTGGTATCAAAGCATGGTTCTAATCTCTCAAGAATAATATTCATTCATAATCTTAAAATATTTTTGAAAAAAACTATTTTTCTCTCAACATGCCTCCAAAAAGAAGGGTAGTTAGGAATGAACCGGTATAGGATGCCAATGAAAATCGCAGTGGATGTAATCTATTACAAGGGCTACATAGATTAATTACCTGGGCTGGAGAACCTAAGGAAGAGGTAGAGCTAACTAACTTAAGGAGTTCAAATATATGAGGCCATCATTCTATGATGATACTCCTAATGCAAACATCACTGAAGGATTAATTCAGGAAATCCAGAAGAAGATGAATACTCTAAATGTTCCTGCATGTTTTAGAGCTGGACTCATTGCATATAAACTAAGTGGAAAATCCAACTACTAGTGGAACTGTATAAGTAGAGGAAGAAACGTAGAGGTAATCACGTGGGAAGAATTTGAGGATATTTTCTACAAGAGATTTTTTAACGAGATTGCAAACACTAACAAAGTGGTCGAATTTAAAATCTCAAACAAAAGGACATAATTGTTACATAATATGAGATTCTCTTCAATTAGCTATCAATATTCACAAAAAATATAGTGGTGCGAGATTCCGACAAAGATACAAAGTTTTTATGGGTTTATGAGATGACATCCACGTACAACTAATGTATCAAGATGTGCAAACCTACACTGCAATGGTTGCCACAACTTATAGAGTTGAGCAAGCAATGCGAAGCAGTTACAGATGATCACATCATCACAAAAGACTATGGATAAAGGAAAGGAGAAAATATTTTGGCAAAGAAGATATGGCGACCAATGTAAAGGATTGTCTAGAAGTAATTCATTTGAAAGTTCTCGGTATCACTCTTACACTTGCTACAATTGTAATCAATTGAGGAACCTCAAACACAATTGTCCTCAACTCATCGCCAATCAATATGAAGGAGGATGATTGTATAGTTTCAATTATGGGCCATTAAATATTAAGAGGAATTTCTAATGGCAAGGTAAACATACTAGTTGGTAGCCCTAACAAAATTTTAGCAACCAAGATGATCGTTCCAAGAATAGTCCTCTAGTTCTTATCAACTTTTGAGATAGTCTTTCTAACAACCTTCTAGTATGGCACCAAAATTTCAACACCAACCTTATACCCGTAGAAATAAAAAGAGCATGGGCATTGCCACTTAAGAACAAGAATCACATAATCAAGCCTTTATGATATTTGTCAGATAAAGGGAGCCCAAAGTCAAGGACATTGTAAAAGGTATGATTCTATTATATCATTCTTGGGTATGAGGTCTTTTTTATATTGGTGCCACCTAGTCTTTCATTTCTATAACTTATCCCCAAATACTGAAACATGCATATGAATCCAATGTTTCTTCCAATGTTTTATACGTTTGTAATAAATTTTCAATTGATTTTAATGGTCATTGATTCTTAGATGATCTTTTTGTACTCGACATGAGTTATTTGACATGATCCTTGGAATGGACTAGTTAACCAAATGCCAAGAAATTGTAATCTACTTTGAGAATAACGTTATCATTAAAATCCCCAAATGAGTAAGGGTTCAATTTTGTGAAAAAGGAGTGAACCTTTCTAGCTCTTTTCTTAAATGTTGTATAGGTGAAAGACAAAAACATACAAGCATAGCCCTTATGAACTCTTTGTAAGTAGACACAGACAATGGAATAAGCTTAGTATGGATACCAGTGGTGAATGAATATTAGAAGTGTTTTTGAAAGAGCTACTTGGACTTTCTCCAGGCCGAGAGATCAACTTTGTGATCGAGTTGTATTCTAAAACTATGCTTATATCTATCACTTTTTACCATATGGAATCTATGGAGAAGCAAGAGCTAAGGAAAAAGTTGGATGAGTTATTGTTAAAAAGATTCATTCGACCTAGTTCATCACCCAGAGGAGTGCTTGTTCTATTCATCAAAAAAATGAAGAATGGAAGTTTCAGACTATAAATTGATTATCATCAAATAAATAGGTTAACCAAAAGAAAAAAAAAGTATCCATTACCTCGAATTGATGAATTATTCAACCAACTTGGAAGTGCAAGGTTCTTCTTAAAACTTGATCTGAGGATAGGATATCACCAACTTTGGGTCATAGAATTAGATATACATAAAATTGCTTTCTGTACGTGTTATATGAATTTGAATTTTATGTCATGCTATTTGGTTTAACAAATGCCCCTGTTACTTTTATGGACTTAATGAATCATGTATTTTGACCCTACTTAGATCAATATCATTGTGTTTATTAACAATATATTGATTTTCTTAAAGACCTATGAATAGTATGGAGAAAATCTCTGAATTTCATTGCAAAGTCTAAGGGAGTATCAACTGTATGCAAAGTTTGAGAAGTGTGGTTTCTAGCTTACTGAATTAAAATTCTTCAAATACATTATATCTAGAAGAGGTATTATGGTGGATCCCTATGAAATTAAAGTTGTATTAGGTTGAGAGCAACCAAGAAATATGACCAAAAATTGAAGTTTTCTTGGATTGGCCGGATACTACCAACAATTTGTGCAAGACTTCTTGAAGATTACGACATCTCTGACAAACTTTACTCAAAAAAGAGTCAAATTCTTTGGGGACAAAACTTGTGAGGTGGAATTTCTAGATATAAAGGTAAGGTATACAACTGCATCAATTCTCACTTTTCCAGACAGTGCAAAACCTTGTGTGGTTTTTACTGATGCTTCATTATAAAGTCTTGAATGCATTCTAATGCAAAATAATCTAGTAGTTGCTTACAGATCATGAAAAATCAAGGTTCATGAGTGAAACTACCCAATACATAACTTGGAGTTAGAAAAAATGGTTTTTACTTTGAAGATATAGAGATTTTACCATTATGGTGCCAAATTCCAAATCTTTTCAGACCACAAAATTCTCAAATATCTTTTTACTAAAAAATATCTCAATTTAAGACAAGAAAGGTGGGTAGAATATCTATAGAATTAAAATTTCACTTTGCAATACCATTCTGGAAAGGCTAATATGGTAACAGATGCTTTGAGTCATAAGTTAGGCTTTGTTACACAGATGATGTTGAACACCTGAAAAAACACTCAAACTGTAGAAGGTTACAAACTGAATTTGTATGATGATAAAAGACAAGTATTCTTGTACAACCTCATAACCAATCCTACATTATTGGAAAATTTCAAAGCAGCCAAATCGAACGATCATGAAATTTGAAGTATGGTGTAGGATGACTGAAGGAGAGATAGTGGAAGGATGGACATATAGCGATGAAGCATTTTGTCTCCATAGAGAGATATTGGTACCTACTGATGATTATTTAAGATAAGAGATCATGTAAGAAGTGCACTGGTCAAAATTTATGGTATATCCTAGAAGCATAAAAATGTATCATGATTTAAAAATGACCTACTGATGGAGATGGATAAAGAAAGATGTAGCATAGTTCGTAACCAACTGTATAATATGTCAAAAAGTTAAGGTATAGAATAAGAAACCTAAGGGACTACTTCAATCACTCCCAGTACCAAAATGGAAATGGGATGACATTACCATGGACTTCATGCAAGGATTACCTCGTACTTCTCAAGGTCACAATTTCATTTGGGTAATTGTTGATTCTCTCACAAATTTTTCTTATTTCATTTCAATTAAAACTTGATACTTGGTAAACGCTTTGAGTAAGTTGTACATTTGAGAGATCATACAATTATATGACATACCAAACTCAATTGTGCCAAATTGAGATCCAAAGTTTACCTCACATTTTTGGAAGTGTGAAAAAGAAGCTTTGGGTACATAATTATTGCATAGTATGGCTTTCATCCTGAAATAGATGGACAATTCAAAAGGGTTATCCAAATGTTTGAAGACATATTAAGAGCATGTGTTATGGAATTCAAGGGAAACTGGAGTGAACACCTACCATTAGTTGAGTTTGCCTACAACAATAGTTATCATGCAAGTATTGGGATGGCTCCTTACAAAATCTTTTATATATGACCATGTATATCTTCGATGCAATAGGTAGAATGCAAATATTTCAAGACGATGAGAATTGATCTTATAGAAAAGATTCGCATTACACAAGACAAAATTCTTGTGGCTTAAACCTATTACAAGAGTTTTGCTAATCAAGATAATGACCATTGAACTTGAAAGTGGATGACTACATTTTTCTCAAAGTTCAATCACGTAAGGGAGTATCTCATTTTGGAATAAAATGAAAATTAGCACCATATTATATAGGGCCATTCAGAATTGTAAAAGAATTGGTGATGTAACGTATCAATAGAGTTACCTTCAGAATTGTCACAAGTTCATAATGTCTTGCACATGTCTTATCTACAAAAATGTTAACAAAATCAAAATAGTATTCTAGATTAAACAAAACTAACATTATAGAAAGATGCATCATATGAAGAAGAATCAGTGGTGATAATTGATTTCCAAGTTAGGAACTTGAGAAGAAGAGAAATACTACTAGTAAAACTTCATTGAAGACATCGTGGCATTGATGATGCAACTTGAGAGTTAGAGTTTGAAGTTCACTCAAAATATCCTTACTTGTTTGAGGAGTTGTAAATTTTAAGTATGAGATTTTCTTTAAAAGTGTTGAATTTTAAAAACCCAAATATTCATTATAAATAATTAAAGTGTCTAAATAGGAATTTTTAAAAATATTTAAAAGTCTATGGACATATATGGAAATTTTGTGTGAAAAAATGGGTCATATGCAAAAAAAATTGATTTTTTTAAGTAGCTCATTGGTGGTTTGACTTGTAAATATGGTCGAAAATTCGACGAGCTACTTAATTTTTTCTCAAAATCAGGTCAATGACAAGCTAACAGTAAGGGTGGTCGGTGAGGTGCGGTTTGACATGTAAATACGGTCGAAAATCCCCATTTTCTCATACATAATTTTCCCTCTCTTCTTTCTCTAAAATTTTCTCTCTCTAATATTTTTCATATTTTTGAAATATTTTAGAGCGCATTTTGAGGATAAATATCTCAGTGTTTGTTTCAAGTTTTCAGGTAGGGGTTTCTACTCTAACTTTTTAAAGTCATGCATTCTTTTTATAAAAATTCCATGCATAAAATATTATGAATAAAAAAGAAAACTGCATACCATATTTTTATAATAAATGTTATGAATTTTGTTATAATCAAATATTCGTTATAAAAATTTATATATGTGCATACATGAAATGATTTTTTTTATAAAACGAGTATTAAACTTTGATGTGATATGAATATTGAAAATAATTCATATGGATTTATAGATTTTTATGCATATATCATGAAATTAATTTTATTGGTGGGGAGTATACTTGTATATGAGTATTGCAAAGTATGGTACCAATGGGCTATTAGTTGCAGTAGAGTATTTTTTATGGACTATAGGTATGCATTCTATGATGCCTTGGAACATTGATTACACATAGGCCTCAGAGTTGGACCCATCATTATGTCTCAGAGTTTTCCATCTATAGGAACTACTACAAGAACAAGCTTTTAAGTTGGTTAAGTGAACCAACTTAAAATGAGGAGACTTAAAATTTAAAGTCAGTTCACAAGGATGTCGTAGCATCTCATCATAAAATCGATTATTTGTATGCCAAGTCAACATCTTTGATGTCTCTTTACTTTTTAACAACCTTTGAAAGCGAGGAATCAAAGGAATGTACCAAAGAACCTTTGTAAGCACTCCTTTCTTAGGTGTTATCTCATTTGTCGCATGCTTTCATCTTGATTCTTTTCTCGTTGAATAATCATCTAATGTCTTATATTCTTTTCTATAAAGAATGAAATAATTTGGACAAGTATGAATCTTATGATATTCCATGCCAAATTGACTAAGAGATTTCTTCACTTCATACATTGAAGATGGAAATTCATTACCCTCAAGAAACATATCTATTAGTACATTTAGCAATTCTGTGAATCCCTTGTCAGAAAACCATTTTTTGCCTTCACATTGTACAAATGAACAAATCCCGAAATTTTAGTGTATTTCTTGCACTCTATATACAATGATTTTTCAGCATCTTTTAGAAGTTTTTAAAGGTTTTGGAATCATCATCCTCATGTAGTTCATCTTCAACATCATGAACCATATTTTATGTTTGTACCTTCTCATAAGATGTATATAATCCACTCACATTCTTATTTATCTCTTCCTCATGGGTATTATCAATATTTTCAACATGATAATGCCAACATTTATAACTCAAAAGAATACCGCTACGAATAAGGTGATACTTAACCTCGTCAACATCATGAAATTTCTTTTTTTACATTTAATGCATAGGTATCGAATCTTCATAATTTCATTATTATTATTTCTACGAGCAAATTCCAAGAAAATTTTAACTTTAGAAATGTAGTTCTCCTCAATTCTACACTTTGACATCCAAGATTTATCAATTTTCTATTAATGACATTAAGCATATTAAATATGTATCCAACCAATATATTTCAGATATTATTATATATGAATTCCCTAATTATTAGAATATCTATCAAAACATCATATAAATATAAATACATAAAAACCAAATAATTAATAAATTCATAATAGTATTAACAATATATAATATATAATAATTTATAAATATATAAATGTATGTAATTGATAATAATAAATATTTATATATATATAATAATAATAATAAATATTAATAAACTCATTATACATTATATACATATAAAAATATATTATATATATATATATATATATATATATATATATTTCATTTACATGTAAATAATTTTTAAAAATTTAAGTTTAAAATAAAATAATATATATCAAAAACCTAAATACATAAAATTATTAAAATAAATAAAATACCTTCATCTCTTCTAAACTTGAATAAAATAATATAACTTAAATAATACAAAAATTTATACACATAATCAATAACACATAATATACATTAAAATAAAAAAAATATGAATAATAATTGTAAAATAATTCATAGAAATACTTACAAGAGTAAATAAAGTGACAAAATGATGGAAATGAAGAAAAAAAAGTGTTTGGTAAATGAGAAAGGGAAGGAAAATGGGTATAAAAATTTGAGTATTATGCTAAAAATTAGTAAATCTAGAAGAGAAATTGGAGAGAAAGAATCCCACTAAATAGCACCAAAATTGGTGGCCAGAGGTGGCCAAAAAATGAGAAAAAGTAGGAGGAGGACTGTCGATTTTATGGTAGCAGGGAAGAGGAAACAACACGATTCTGTCTGAAAATGGAAGGGAGAAGAGATAAAAGGAAAAAAAATTAAGATAACGTTGGTTGACACATAGGATCAACACTACACGTAGGACGTAGCATTGGTTCTACATGTTAACCGATGCGAGTCACATGTAACCTCGGTTGACATGTAGAACTGACGATATATTATACGTGTAACATTGGTTGACACATAGGACCAATGCTATTTTTAAAAAAATTTATGTCGGTCTTTCAGCATACTGACTTAAAATTCATTATAAGTCGATTTTGCCTAAAAACCAACTTTAAATCCCAACTTAAAAGCTTTTTTATAGTAGCATGGGTTTGGAGATCGCACATGGGCCTTAGAGTTGGGCCCTCTATTGTGTCTTGGAGTGGACCGCCCATAGACAAGGTTTTATATGATGTTAATTTGACCAATATATATGCTATATATATTTTAGATTATGACTGTACATAAGGTCAAGGTGCACCTACATGAATCTCGAAGGCTGACTGCCATGTGCCCATATATTTTGGTGATAGACACATATAGAGTTGCATATCATACATATGAATTTATATTTCCATAGCATATTTTATGTTATATGTGCACGCATTTGGACATCTAGAATATAAATCCCCCCTATCTTCGAAAGTGATAAAGTATAGGTATACCCAGGTTTTGTAAATAAAATCTACCTATATTGTATACTAATTATGATGAATATTCCTATTCATGAACTCTATTGTAAATGACATACATTATGAATATTTATTTGTTATGATATTAATTATAGTAGACTCCTATTGAGCTACGTGTAGCTCATCTCGTTTTCCTTTTTCTCTCCAGATTAGAATTCATTAAAGCAGTTTGCGATTCAATGTTGAAGTATAAGAAGAAAATTACAATTTTAATTTATTTGTGTAATTCATTTTGAATCTTGTATTTTGGAGAAAATACTTAGACATGATATAAAGTAAGTCATCTTTCAATGTTATGTATTTTATGTTTTCTACAATTTAAATAAATTTTTTGTTAAATTGGTGTTTTTAAATAGGGATATCCCAAATTCAATATCAATTTTGTTAAAATAAAATCTTAAATTTTCTTTAAATGTGATCTAAAATGACCCCTCCTTCTTATCTTATATACCCATTTTTTGAGGCATGATAAGGCATTTCAAGAGGGATTGTTAGGAGAAGGGTAAATCAACCAAGAGAGATACTAGTAGTGGAGATGCATCAGTGGTGACGAATGAGACGAGTTATGATAATGTTGAGGCATTGGTAGTTTCTTCAAGAAATTGTGATAGTGCTTAGGTCTTGGACTCAGGTGTACTTTTCACATGACACCTTACAAGGATTGGTTTGTTGATTACAAGGATGTGAATGGTGGTATAGTTCACATGGGAAACAATCGTCCATATAATGTGATTGGACTTGTGTCGATGAGGCTTTGTCTCAATAACAATTCGACATTTATAATGAAGAATGTGAGACATGTGTCGGTATTGAAGAAGATCTTAAAGAAGCCATGAGTATGAAGGATGTCGATAAATGGCGGAAGGACATGGAAGAAGAAATGAGTTCTCTATACAAGAAAAAGACATGGACATTAGTTCTTCAAATTAAGGGTCAAAAAGTTATGGGTAACAAATGGGTCTACAAGATGAAGAAAGTGTGATGGATGTCGAGCTTGCCCACTACAAGGCTAGAGATGTTGCAAACAGGTTCACCCAAAGGGAAGTTATTAACTTTACTAAAATGTTCTCACTTGTTATTAAAAATAGTTCTATTAGATTATTGTTGTCTTTTATTGTGCATAATGATATGAAATTTGACCAATTGGATGTGAAAAATGATTTTCTGCATGGATACTTTTAAGAGGAAATTTTCATGAAGCAATCCAAAGGGTTTGATGAAAATAACAATGGTGACAAAAAAGTCGATGACTTTGTTTTGAAGATTGATTAAAAATGAGCAAGCATAACAATTGTGTATTTGAGAGATATAATTAGCTCATCCATTGTGTATTAATTTCTATATGTTGAAGACATGTTGATAACTAGTTGTGATCGATCTCAAATTACCAAGTGGAAAAGTCAACTTAGCTCTAAAATTAAGATGAAGGATCTTGCTTGTGCCAAGAAGATTTAAGGGGTGAAAATTATAAGAGATAGAGAAAAAGGTAAGTTGTTTAATTCCCAAGAGGGATATTGTGATAAAGTGGTGAAATAGTTTAACATGGTCATTGCTAAAGTGACTACAACTCCAGTAGCATCACATTTTAAGTTGTCGACCTAAGATTCTCCTTTGAAAGACGAGGATAAGAAAGAAATGGAGAATATTCCTCATTCAAATATGGTGGGTAGTTTGATGTATTAAATAATTTTTATAAGATTGGATATTGCATTTGGTGTAAGTTTGGTGAGCAACTACATGGCTAATATGGTAAAATCATTAGGAGGCATTGAAATAGATGATAAGTTAACTACTGGGTAAAATAGGAGTTAGTATTCTCTATAGTCACTTTGAGGAGTTAAGTGTTGGTATAATGGGTTATGTGGATTCTGACTTTACCGTTGATCGTGATAAGAGGCGTTCTATCATGGGATACTTATTTGGATTCGGAGAAAAATTGGTAAGTTGGAAGACTAATTACAAACAATAGTGACTTTGTATTCTATGAAGGTATAATTTGTTGCCACAATAGAAGTGGTGAAGGAAGCTATATGGTTGAAAATTTTGGCTTGTGAACTCAGATTTGAACAAAAGAGAGTCATAATTCATTGTGACAATCAAGGAGAAATTTTCTTGACCAAGAATCGTCGATTTCATGAATGTACGAATCATATAGATGTGAAGCTACACTTTATATGAGAGATGACAGAACAACGTGAGGTGGACTTGGAAAAAATTCACACAGATGATAACACGACGGACATGGCAACAAAACCGGTTCCCTTGGCAAAGTTTGTGAAGTGTCAAAATTTGGTCAAATTGACCATCGTATGTAAATGAAAGTGAATGGGATGGATCATCACCCAAAAGAATGAGTTCCAAGGATTGACATCAAGGTAGAGAATTGAATTTTGATGCAAATCCATGGGGGATTCTTGAAAATCAATGTGGGTGATCAAGCATTAAAGGTTGGGCTAGGAGCATTGCATGAAATGGAGAGAATGGTTTCTGATACAGCTCGATCAATCGAGACAAGACTTGATCTATCTAACAAGGTCGATCATTCAAACTTTGATCTAGGAGTTTCTGCTTGTTTCTTAGTGCCCAGTTTTATTAGCTTGATCAATTGAGAAATGACTTGATTGATTAAGCTTGTAAAAGTCCACAAGAAATGATGAACATGGGCATATAATTTGACTAATTGGGGCTTATAATAAATTTTAAATTTTATTAAATGCCCATTTGGGCATGTATAAGCACATTAGTGCTCCCTAAAAGCCATAAGAGAGAATTTTGTGAAAAGAGAAAAGAAAGTAAGAAAAGTGAGGTTAGGGTTTCCTCTATTGTTGTGTAAGAAAGTTGTGAGGTCTTTTGAGTTCTATTTCTCAAGTGTGAGTGTTTTATCTTCAATATTTATCCATTATATTTGTAATCTCTATATTTTAAGCTAATAGAGCTCATCTCTATCGGAGGAGTGAAGAAGTGAATTAGACTTACCATATTGATTGGGTTGAATCACTATAAGTCTTGGTTTGTTCTTTCTTAATCTTTTATTTGCTATTAAATTCCATTATCCATGATATCCACATCTAGGATTTTTGTTGTAATTGTTGGAATATTCTTCATTTAGGGGTTGTATGCATTGAAATATTTTTACTATGCTTGGATTGGTAAACATTTGTAATATCTAGGAAGTTTATTTTTAGAACACTATGGAACTAGGCATTTCGAGGTAATACATCCAATTGTACTTAATGATAGTTTTTATATTAATTCATATGCCATCAACATTTAGATTGTTTTGTTTGTTTAAGGATTAAATTTTGCTTACTATGTTGCCAATATGAGGATGGTGAAGAAAATGCAAAGCGAGTGTGTTAACTAGAACATTTGGTTAAAGTTTCATGTGATTGAAATTTTTTTTGTCTTTTTTCTTGAAATCTAAAATGATGGATCGTGTGATCGCATTTGATTCTTCTATGAAATACTAAAGGCTTATCATGTTTTGTATAACTTAAAATAATTTGGGGACATCTCTCACCTTGCAGGGACTGGTGAGGCGTGTAGATGAATGTGAGTTTTGGATCTCAATTAAATTTAGTAACTATGTGATGCTATTGCTGCCATTTCGTTGTTAATGTTTTCATATTGCGCTGTTTTTGACCATTGATGATGCATATTGATGCAGGAAGAAGCAAAAAATTGATCTCAAAACAATTTGAATCCAATGAAGATGAATTAAAGCTTGTTGCCTCAATTATAATGTATTTCTTTAACTTTAGAGAAGCAAGTGTTCATAAAAAAAAATTACAATCCAAAAACTAGTTGATACTCACGTGAAACTTTCCCTATAAAGGAATCAAAATTGGTTGCTCAAAACGCAATGCATCAACTCACCACTTGGCATTTTTAGTAACAGTATTGGAAGTTTGAAGCAACACTAATAAATGAAACTTGACAAATGAATATATGATTATAAACTCCTACACGAGTCCCCCTTTCTTGAAGAGAATTCAACCCATAATTCATAATGGAAGTAACAATGTCATCTAGAGGATGATAGGTAGGTGAAAATGTCAACTACATTAAAAGTGGATGAGATGTGCCAATCCGAAGCAAGATCAATAACATAAGAGTTATTGTTTATCTTTTTTAGTATGAGAAATGGGCCATATTTTTTGTTCGACGATTTGGAACAACCAAATGGTAACCCATGCTTGTTAAAATAGATTAAGATGAGTTCCCTTCCTCAAATTCCTTGAGTCTCTTGTGCTTGTCTACATATTCTCTATAAATGGCATTCATTTGCTCAATGTGTGCTCAAATCTCCTTTTGAATCAGAATATAATCCTTGGCCCAAAGATGTGCTGCTTTATTATTAGGGTTAGGGAATGTTGTTAGATCAACTGTAAAGTGAGGAGTCTTAATGTAGACAATAGAGAAAGGTGTGCAACCTATGGGTCTATTAACCATGCTATTGATGGAAAATTCAATCTATGAGAAAATGAGATCCCATTATTATGGCTTGTCAATAGCAAGACACTTGAGCATGCTACTCACGATTCTAATCAGTGCTTCAGTTTTCCCATCAAATTATGGGTGGTAAACACTATTGAATTTTAAACTTATGTCAAATCTTCTCCATAACTCACACCAAAATGGAAAACACATTTCACATCTATGCCTGAGGTTATAAAATGTGGTACCCCATGTGATCTTACTATCTCCTTGATAAATAATGAGGCAATATTAGTAGCATCATTCATCATCTTACAAGATATCAAAGGAATCATTTTTGAAAATCGATCAACTACCACCAAAATTGAGTCAAATCTTCTTTTAAGGATTGGAAGTCCTATGATGAAATCCATGTTTATATGCTCCCAAATAGATTGAGGAATTGGAAGAGGCATGTAAGGTCCTGTATTCGCAGAACCACTCTTAGCACATTGGCATTTAGGACAACTTTACACATGTTTGGTTGCCTTTTTCTTTAACTGTGGCCAAAAATATTTTTCTTCAAGTTGAGATTTATCCCTACCAGTATGAGAAACTTGGCCTCATTCATGTAATTCCTTTATAAGCTACATTCTTATGGATGTCTTGCGCATGTAAAGCTCGTTTCCTTTGAAGAGAAATCCTTTTGTATGTGATATTCTACTGCATTTTCAAAATCCCTACATTAAGCCCAAATATCTTTAAAGTCCTCATCAATATGATAATGTTCAGGAAGATCATTGAAGTTAGTGAGTTCAGTCCTCGAGATTATCAATATGGCATGTCTCCTACTCAATGCATCAACAACTTTGTTTTGCTGACCTACTCTCTGTTTGAAAACAAATGTAAATTTTTGAAGAAAAATTACCCATCGAACATGAGCTTTATAAATATATTTTTTGAGAGTTGATGAACTTCAAAGCGTGGTGATCACTATGTAAGGCAAACTCTCTCTGCATTAGATAGTGTTCCCAATTCTTAAGAGCTCTTATGATTTAATAGAACTCCTCATAAACAAACCATTTTGGCCTAGCTTTTCACTAAAGTAAGAAACAAGTCTTCCATCCTGAGAGAACTGCTCATATTCCTACCAAGGAGGCATTTGTTTTTATCACGCCCCAAAAAATGGGTATGTGAGGGTAATTTTAAAATCATATTATATAGAAATTTAAAAATTTATTTTATTAAAATTTATATTAAATTTGGGATATCCATATTTCAAATACAAATTTAACAAAAATGATTTAAATTATAGAAAACATCTAAATACATAAGAATTTAAAATATTTAAAGATGAATTATTTTACATCATGTCTCTACATTGTCTCCATCATACATGATATAAAATGAAATAAAGAAAACAAGATAAATATGTGATTTTCTTATACTATTTTAAAGTTGAAATGTGATCTACTTTATCGAACCCTAATCTAAAGGGAAAAGAAAATGAGGTGAGCTACAAATAGCTTAGTAAGAGTCTACTCTAAGTAATATCATAACAAATAAATATTCACAATGCATGTTATTTACAATAAAGTTCATGAATGATAATATTCATCATCATCGGTATACAATGTGGAGAGATTTATTTACAAAACTCAAATATATCTGAACTTTCTCGCTTTCAATGAATGAATGTGCATACATTCTAGGTATCTCAATACATGCTCATACAATATAAAATATGTTATACAAACATAAATTCATATGCATGATATGCAACCTATAAGTATTGGTCACCAAAATACATGGGCATATGTGTAGTCCAACTTCGAGATGCATATGGATCCACCTCCAAACCCATGTATGAATATAATATATATGGAACATATATTGATCAAATTAATGTCATATGGGCCCTCATTTATCGGTGGTCTACTCGGAAACACAATAGGGGGTCCAACATTGAGCTCATATGTAATCAAACTTTGAGACCCGACATATGACAAACTTCAAGACACAACAGGGGTCCAATATTGATGCTCATGTGTGGTTAACAAACCAAGGAAAAAGAGATGGAAAAACTTCGAGAATACATGTCATGCAAATGCATACATGTACTTCATCGAAAATAGTCCTCTACAATAAGTAGCCCATAGGTAAATCATTTTCATGAAGCATGTATAAAAATCAAAGATTACATGTGTGTAATATTTCATATCAAAATTTAAAACTTATTTTATTTAATTTTTTCCTTTTATGCACATATAAAATGTTCAAAATGAGTATTTTATTTTAAATAATATTTATAATATTAATTATAAAATCATGATAATTGATTTTCCTTTAATTACATGTTATAAAAACAATTCATGAATTTAAAAAGTTAGAGAAAAACCCTTATCTAGAAACTTGACACTAATACTCAGATATTTATCCTAAAAACGCGCTCCAAAATGTACTAAATAATCTAAACAATTTTTGAAAAATAAAGTTTAAAGAGAGATGAGGGAAATTTTGTGTGAGAAAAATGGAGGGATTTTTGGCATTTTTATTGACACAACCTACATTCACCGACCACCCTCAACAGTGGCTTAATGGCCACTCGGTGAGGCCACAACGAGGCTCTACGAGGCAAGGTGAGGAGTCCAATAAGGTTACGATGTGGTCCAACGACTTTCAATTTTTTTTTAGTTTTCCCGTTCCATCAATTTTTTCACACAAAAACTTCTCAATAAGACCCTACACTTTAAAATATTATTAAAAATTCTTTTTTATGCACTTTAATTATTTATAATGAATTTTTTGGGATTTTAAAATCCTACCCTCTTAAAGGAAATTCCGTCCTTGAAATTTACAACTCCTCAAGCAAGTAAGGATATTTCAAGTGAATTTGAGACTCTAACTCCCAAGTTGCATCTTCAATGCCATGAGGTCTCCACTAAACTTTTAGTAGTAGTATTTATCTTCTTCTCAAGTTCTTGACTTGGAAATCAATTTTTGTCACTAGTTCTTTTTCATATGATGCATCTTCCTGTAATGGTAGTTCTATCGAATCCATAATACTATTATGATTTCATTGAAATTTTTGTAGAGCTTACACATGAAAGACATTATGAACTTGTAACAATTCTAGAGGTAACTCTAATTGACATGTTACATCACCAATTCTTTTCACAATTCAAAACGGCCTAATGTAGCATAGTGTTAAATTTTCTTTAATTCTAAAACGAGTTACTCCCTTCTGAGGTTGAAATTTAAGAAACATGTAATCATCCACTTAGAAGTTCAATTGTCAACATCTATGATCAGCATAATTATTGTGTCGGCTTTAAGATGTATGAAGTTTGTCTTGTATAATGTAAATATTTTTAGTTGTTTCTTTTATAAGATTAGTTTTCTTCGTACTATAATCTTTGCATTTTGCTCGGCACATCAAAGATCTACATATTTTTCCATATAAGGTTTTGTAAAGAGCCATCTTAATGCTGGCATGACTACTATTAGTTATTGTAGGATAACCCTCTTGGATTGTCCATCCATTTCAGAATATATCCAAAGTTTCTTATACGCACTTTCATAAATGTGAGGTAAACTTTGAATCTCGATCATATACAATCGAATTTGGTATTCCATGTAATTGTATGATCTCCCAAATGTACAAGTTACTCAAAGCATCCATCGAGTATTGAGTTTTAACTAGAATGAAATAAGTAGACTTCATGAAAGAGTCAACAATTACTAAATGATATCATGACCTTAAAAGGTACGAGGTAATCCTTGTACAAAGTACATGCCTATGTCTTCCCATTTCCATTTCTGTACTTGGAGTGTTTGAATTAGTCCTATAGATTCCTTATGCATAGCCTTCACTTATTGACATATCATGCAATTGGCTACTAACTGTGCAACATCTTTCTTCATTCCAATCCTACACCATACTTCACAAATTTGAAAATCATTAGACTTTGGATGGTAACTTTCTTCTCAAAGAAATTTACAGTGGTTTGGCATTTAGTTAGCTAGTCCATCCCTAGGATGATATTGAAATAACGCATATAGAGTAAAACAAGATCAGTTATGAATAGATGATCATTTAAACCGATCAAACAATTCTTACAAACATATAAGACATTAAAAGAGACTACAGGAGGATCATTTAAAGTAAGAGGTTTCTATGACTTCATATGTAAGTTTTAACATTTGGGAACATGTTAAAGAAATGAAAGAATGGGTGGCATTAGTATAAAAAAGAATTCATACCCAATAATGATATAATAAATTCATACCTTTTACAACATCATTGATTTTGGGATCTCCTTATCTACTAGATGTGCTAAAGGCTTGACCTTGTGATCCTTGTTCTTGAGTGGAAACACCCTTACCCTTGTCCTTTCTATAGGTAAAAAGTTTCCATTGAAAGGTGGATGCCATACTGGAAGGTTATTGGAAAGACTATGTAGGAGGTTGATAAAAAATGGAGAATTGTTCTTAGAACGATTGTCTTGGTTGCTAAAAATTTTGTTGGGATTACCAACTAGTCTATTGACCTAGTCCTTGGAAATTTCTTTTATTATTTGATGCCCCATAACTGAAACTAGATTATGATTCTCTTCCATATTGACTAGCGGTGAGTTGAGAACAGTTATGTTTGAGATGTCCTAGTTAATTGTAGTTGTAGCAAGTGTAATGGGGTACCAAGGACTCCTAAAAGAATTACTTTTGGATGATTTGTTGTGTATGTCATGATGTCTTCTTTGTCATAATTTATTTTTCCCTTTTCCTTTATCATTAATCTTTTATGATGATGCGGCTAACTTTACAACTCTATATTGACTTGTTCAACTCTATAAGTTACGAAAACCATTGTAGTGTAGGTCTGCACTCCTTGATACAGTAGTTACATGCGAATGTTATCTCATAAACCCATCAAGAAATTTGTAACTTTATCCATGTCTTGCACTACCATATTTTCTACGAATCTTGATAGCAAATTGAAGCGAGTCTCATATTATACAACAATCATTTCCTCTTGTTTGAGATTCATAAACTCGACTCTTGTTAGCTTTTGCGATCTTGTTGAACAATCTTTCGTAGAACATCTCTTCCAATTCTTCCCATGTGATTGCCTCTAAAGCTCTAGAGATCGAATATAGTTTAGTATGTTTTTCACTATCGTAAAACTTGTTAATAAAATTGACTTAATTCCCCTTTCAATTATACACATTACAATCTTCATATATGACACAACAAAATACACTTTTCAATCTATCTATAGATGTATTATTTTCTATAAATGTTTTTGTCCTATATGTTAATTTTGGGTTAATCACGTTTTATGTCTACATCGTATGGAGTAATTTATAAAAAATATCAAAAATATTATTTTATTATAATTATGCCTATAACATATGGATAACAATAAAAACAATACCAATAACATGTATTTTTAAAGTTACAAGCTCACAACACATGAATAATGATGCAATTATGTCCAAAGCTATGTATGTTTTTATTGTTATTCATACGTTTTGAACATAATTATAACAAAGTAAACATTTTGAATATTTTTACAAATTATTTCGTAAATTGTGGATATAAAATATAATTAGCAAATTAATATTTAAATGGCTTAATAATATACTTCAACATACTAAGTTGACTCTTTTGATTGAGTAAGGTGGATTTGTGATTGTTTTCTAATAGTCTTAATAAACCATAGGAGCCATGGTGGCCTCTTCTGGATCGCCTTGTAATAAGAACTTAATCACATTTTGATGTTTTGGCGTCTTTTTATACTCAGTTAAGTTTTCTTACCTCATTTGAAAGTTGTTTCATGATTTGTTTTGCTCTCAGTTTAATAATTAGAATCTCCTTGGCATGATTTCTTCAACAAACATTCTCTGCTAACAGTTGTAATAGCACTACAGGATATTTGTTTTTGATCCATCAACCATATACAGAGTTGGTTTGTTAACAAACCATATACAGGATAATTTAAAATTTTGTACAATTTTTTAGTTTTAGAAAGTTTGGGTAAGTTTTTTTATTTTTAAAAAGTTTCAACAAATTTATATTTTTAGAATGTTTGAAAAATTTTAGTATGTTTAGAAAGTTTGTAAAAATTTCTATTTTTGTAAGTTTGGAAATTTTCTGTTAATAATTTTGTATATTTTGAAAGTTTCAAGTTTTTTCTACTTTTAAAAATTTTCAATTTTTTTTTCTATTTTTAAAAAATGTAAGCAATTTTATATTTTAATTATTTTTTAAGTCTAAACAAATATCATTTTTAGAAAGCTTGGTAAATTTACTATTTTCTGAAGTATTAATTGAACAATTTTTCAATTTTTAGAAAGTACGAATAGTTTTATATATTTAAAAAGTTTGAATAATTTTTCTATGCTTAAAGAATTTGACGAATTTTCTATTTTTTTAGAAAGTTTCTATACTTTTCTATTTTTAAATAGCTTGTAAAAATTTTATACACTTAAAAGTTTTGAAAAAAAAATATTTTTAGAAATTCTTAACGAATTTTTGCTATTAATTTGTTTTTATATTTTAAGAAATATTGTGCAATTTTCTATTTACTGAAAATTTGATCATTTTTTTTATCATCAAAATTTTTAGGAAATTTCCTAAAAATTTAAACAATTTTATATTTTTTAAAAATTTAAACCATTTTTACTTTTGAAAATTTGAAAGAAAAAAATAGAAATTTTGGAGAATTTTACATTTAAGGTATTTTACAAATTTTATATTTTTAAAAAATTTAAACCATTTTTACTTTTGAAAATTTGAAAGAAAAAAATAGAAATTTTGGAGAATTTTACATTTTAAGGTATTTTACATATATATTTTTTTCCAATTTTTAGAAATTTCAAAAATCTATCTGTTTTCGTAAGTTTGGTACAATTTTCTCAGAAAACAATCTATACAATGTCAACTTTATTTGAGAACAAAAAAGTCTGATGTCTTTATTCATCATATGCGCCTGGCACCTAGGGACTGAGTCAGGTGTGCCCTCAACTTTATAAACATGTCTTTTCCTTGCAGTATACATGTTTAAAACAATTCTTTTTATAAAATTGCCCAATTTAATTTGTTTTCACATTCAATTTTGTAACTTAGAGAATATTTTATACTACATTTAATTTTAAATTTTTTTTATTTAACTCGTTATTATACTATATAATTTTTTATTTCTCATATATTCTATATTTTTTAAAATAATATAGATTTTACTTCGTATTTAAAAGTTTATAAGATATGATCTAATTAATCTAGAAGTATAAGTTATTTTTAATTTTTATCAATTTATAATTTAATAATATAAACAAAACAGGCAGATATACAATCGTGTGTAAAAATAAAGTATCGAAATAAAAGAACAACACAAGATATTTTTAGGTGAAATCAACTTAGGTCACAACCATAACCTAAGAGGAAAACCACCGGACCACCTAACTTTCCACTATGAAAAACAAATATTCAAGTACAAACTCGATCTTATTCTACTCACCCTAGGATACTGCCACAATGTACCTTACTTATGAGCCCCTACTCTGTTTTCACAGTTTCCAATATTAGCATGAGCGGTTTCCAAACCAACATTCCAATAAGTTTCCCACCAATCTGATATGTTTCCGAATTAACTGCAAAATGGTTAGCACAAAAACACAAGTGTCCTTGTGTGTTCTAGAATGAATTTAATAATGAATAATCCTAACTAGATGATTCAAAACATATGTCACTTAAATCAAATCAACTAGTAAATCCTAGTGCAAAAAGATCAAGTATAAGTTCAAACAAAATAGCTTCTTTAAAGATTAATAATCAAATCAAATAACTATGATATGATAAAAATAATTATTTGATCTAACAATTTAAAAACAAAATTAAAGATGAAGTCATAAGAACATATTATCAAAATATCATAAACTAATTAGACTTATTAATCAATCAAACATAACAACTAATATTTGATAGATTAACTAAATAAAGAAACCTAAAAAATTATGATCTTATAATTATAAACAATGAACAGAGAAATTAAGAATAATAAAATAATGCTCTTGTGTGGTTGATTGAAATAATAAACAATGAGTTTTATTTATAGGAAAAATTAAATTTTTTAATCCTATGTAATTGATAAATATCTTTTCTATTACAAATAGAATTAATAATACTCATTAATTAAGAAAATTCTTATATGATTGGTAAATATCTTTTCTATTACAAATAGGATTAGTAATACTCATTAATTAATAATACTCCTATTTAAAGAATAGTTTTTTTTAAAATAGACTCATTAATCATGAAGATTATGTAGATCTCTCCCACATGGAAGAGAAAGAAAATAAAAAATGGTATGTACAACCACAAATATTAAGTGTAACCATAAATGTTAATTGCAACCACATTTGACAAATGCATCTAATATTGATAGATAATTTTTCTTATAAATATGCAATGTCTTTGCCTTAGAGATACATCAACACACCAAAACAAGAAGAGAAGCAAAACAAAGCCAAAGGAACAATTTCCTTTGAAGGAAAATAGTGTTGTGTGTGTAAGAAACTCGAAGAGAATATTTTAGAAAAATATTGGGATATTTTTTTAAAAAGGGAGTGACAAAATAGTAAGTTTGGGAAACACTTGTGTGACACTATTTTGGGTTTATCTTAATTTGTTGTATTGTTTCTCACTTTGTACCCATTAATTTTATTAGGGAAAGAAATATTTTTCGGAGTTTGTCTCGTGGACTTAGCCTAAATTAAAGGGTGAACCACGTTAAATTTTCAGTGTCAATAGTTTACTCTGTTAATTTTATTTTATTTTTACTCGTTATGCCCAACAACTGGTATCAGAGCTGGTCTAGTAAAATTCTTAATATGCTCTGTGGTTGCAACGTAGACTGATCTACCATATCAAAAAAGATTTTATTAGGTCTAGGGTGTATTTATTTGCTGAAAAAAAACACAAATGAAAAAAAATGTCAAGCCAGAAGGTAGATATTAAGAAATTTAATGGAAAAAATAATTTCTCTTTATGGAAAAGGAGGATGAAGGATATTCTCATTCAATAGAAGGTCCATAAGGCGTTGTTGGGGAAAGAAAAGAAGGCAGCAACCTTCATCGAGGAACAGAGGGAGGAAATAGATGAGATTGCAGCTAGTATAATTCGTCTAAATCTCTCAGACAATGTCTTGCAAAATATTAAATCAAAAAATTGCAAGACTGCTAGAGAAACATTGGAGACTCTAGAAAACTTATACATGTCAAAGAACCTTGCCAATAAATTTTATTTGTGGAAGGAGATATATCAGATGAGAAAGGAAGATAATGTGAGCATGATGCAGCATGTTAGTGATTTCAACAGCAAGCTTTCTCTATTAGCAAGATTTAATGTGAGTTTTGGCGATGAAGAGAAAGTTGTGATGTTGCTGGCATCATTACCCTCATCATATAATCATATCACAATAACTCTGACTTATGCAAAAGATGAGATGGAGTTTGAAGTTGTTGTAGAAGCCTTGTTGTCATATGAGAAACAAAATATGGAGAGAGATTAAAAAGCACAAGCCTTTATCACAGAGTCTAGAGGAAGGAGATAGTATAGAGAACATAAACCAAAAGGGAAGAGAAGATGCAAATCAAAACAAATTTTCCAATGTCGAATGCCACCATTGTAAGATGAAGGGTCACATCAAGAAAGTTTTGCAGTTGTTCAAGAAGGAACAAGAAATGAACAAAGGAAAAGTAGTGAATAAAGATGACAACAGTGATGATGAGCAAAAAAATACCAAAGACGAGTTCAATATCGTTTATGATAAAGATTTTATCAATCTTGCATCACACGAGACCAATTGGGTGATTGTTAGTGGTGTTATAGTTCACACTACATTGTGTAGAGAATTTTTCTCATCATACACACCTGGAAGTTTTGGTTTTTTTAGAATGGGAAATGAAGGCCTGTCAAAGGTTGTAAGTAGAGGAGATGTTTGCTTGGAAACAGAGAACAAAACTAGACTATTTTTAAAGAATGTTAGGCATATTCCAGATATGTTCCTGAATTTGATTTTTGTGCACAAACTTGCAAAAGAAGGATATTGTAGCTCCTTCATTTATGACAAATGGAAACTTACAAAAGGCTCCTTAGTAGTGGCTAGAGGTGAGAAGTATACAACTCTATATATAATGCAAGTGAAGCTCTCCACTGACACAGAAAATGATATAAAGAAAGATAGTGCAGCTGAGTTATGGCATAAGAGACTCAATCACATGGGTGAAAAAGGTATGACAAGTCTAGCCAAAAAGAAGACACTACTCGGAATGGATGAAGTACATTTGGATAAATGTGTTCATTGTCTAGTAGGAAAGAAAAATAGAGTTGCTTTCAAGAGTTCCCCTCCTTCCAGAATGAATAATATTTTAGATCTGATTCATTCATATTTGTGTGGGTCAATGCCAAAGTCACTTGGTGGTGCTCAATACTTAGTGACTTTCATTGATGATCATTCAAGGATTACGTGGGTATATCTTATGAAGACAAAGGATCAGGTGCTAGATGGTTTCAAAGCATTTCATGCCTCTATTGAGAGACAGACTGGGAAGAAGCTAAAGTGCATCCAGATAGACAATGGTGGAGAATACATAGGACCTTTTCATGCTTACTACAAAAATCATGGTATTCGGCATCATATGACACTTCCAAAGACACCGCAGTTCAATGTCTTAGTTGAAAGGATGAACAAAACTTTGATGGAAAGAGTTAGATGTCTACTCTCACATGAAAATTTGCCTAAAACTTTCTAGGGTGAAACCATACTCACAGTTGCACATGTGTTGAATCTTTCATCATGTACTCCTCTCAAGATGGATGTTCCATATAAAGTGTGGTCATGAAAGGATGTTTCCTATGATCATTTATGCATGTTTGGCTGCAAAGCATTTGTTCATATCCCCAAGGATGAGAGATCCAAACTTGATTCCAAAACAAGATAGTGTATTTTTATTGGCTATAGTCAAGATCAATTTGGTTATAGATTTTACGATTCGGTTGCAAAGAGACTTGTCAGAAGCAATGATGTTGTATTTTTTGAAGATGAGACCATTGAAGATATTATCAAAATGAAGAAAGATGTTCCTAATTCCAATGGTGACTCATCAGATTTGGAATTAATTTTTCCAACATCAGTGCCAAAACAAGTTGGAGATGAAGACAAGGTTTATCCACCTAATGAAGATGATGCTCCCATAGAAGTTGGTTCTGAAGATGTGGCAAATAATGATGTTCATTATCTAGTACCAATACTTGAGGCTTCTCATGTTCCACTGAGAAGAAGTGATAGAGTGAGACGACCTTCTACCTTATATCCTTCAGATGAGTATGTAACTTTCACTGATGAGGGAGAACCTGAGAGTTATGAAGAAGCCATGGATGACGAATCCAAACACAATTGGATTGAAGTCATGCAAGATGAGATGAAGTCCTTGCATGAGAACAAAACTTTTGAGCTGATGAAGTTACTCAAAGGGAATAAGTCTTTGAAAAATAAATGGGTGTTCAAGGTGAAGCAAGAAGAACACAGTTCCAGTCCATGATACAAAGCAAGACTAGTTGTCAAAGGATTCAACCAAAGAAAATTAGTTGACTTTAATGAGATTTTCTCTCCAATTGTGAAAATGACATCCATCCGTACTATGCTGGGTTTAACAACAAGTCTTGACTTTGAGGTTACGCAAATGGATGTAAAAACAGTTTTCCTACATGATGACTTAGAAAAAGAGATATACATGGAGCAGCTAGAGGGTTTCAAGAAAAAGGGAAAATAAGATTATGTTTTCAAATTGAATAAAAGCCTCTACGGCTAAAAACAGGCACCGAGACAAAGGAACAATAAGTTTGAGTCTGTTATGGGGGAGCAAGGCTATAAAAGGATTACTTCAAACTATTGTGTTTTTGTGCATAAATTCTCTGATGATGATTTCATTATTCTTTTGCTCTATGTAAATGATATGTTGATTGTTGGTCGGAATATTTCCAGAATCAACAACTTCAAAAAATAGTTGAGTAAGTCTTTTTCCATGAAAGACTTGTGGCCAACAAAGAAAATTCTTGGCATGAGTATTATTAGAGATAGAGGCATCAAGAAATTATGGTTGTCACAGGAGAATTACATTGAGAAAGTACTTCAGAGATTTCATATAGAAAAGGCTAAAGCGATTAGTTGTCCTCTTGCTAATCACTTTAAACTAAGTTCTAAATAGAGCCCTTCTACAGACAAAGAGAAGGAAGAGATGGAAAAGGTTCAATATGCTTCAGCAGTTGAAAGTCTGATGTATGTCATGGTTTGTACACGGTCAACAGTTGGAATTGTGAGTAGATTCCTTTCAAATCCTGGAAAGGAACATTGGGCTACAGTGAAATGGATTTTCAAGTATCTTCAAGGTTCTTCCAAAAATATGCCTATGTTTTGAAAATGACAAACATGTGTTAGTTAGATACACAGATGCAAATATGACTGGTGATGTGGATTCCAGAAAATCCACTTCAAGTTACATGATTACATTTGGAGAGGGAGTTGTGTCATGGCATTCAAATTTACAAAAATGTGTTACACTGTCCACTATAGAAGTAGAGTTTATAGCAGCAACAGAAACATGTAAAGAGTTGCTATGGATGAAAAAGTTCTTGAAAGAACTTGGGTTGCAACAAGACAGTTACCATTTATTTTGTGATAGTCATAACATTATCTATCATAGAAAGAATGCCTCATTTCTTTCGAGATCAAAACATATTGATGTGAGATATCACTGGATAAATAATGTAATGGAAAAGAAATTATTACAACTAGAGAATATCCCTACAGAAGAAAATGGATCAGACATGTTGACGGAAATTCTTTTAAGATAGAATTTTGAATATTGTTGTTTAGCTGTTGGATTGGTGGAGCTCTCTATGTAGTCAGGAAGGGGAGATTTGTAGGTCCCTCCCACATGGAAGAGAAAGAAAATAAAAAATGGTAGGTGCAACTACAAATGTTAGGTGCAACCACATTTGACAAATGCATCTAATATTGATAGGCAATTTTGCGTCTTTGCCTTAGAGATACATCAACACACCAAAACAAGAAGAGAATCAAAGCAAAGCCAAAGGAACAATTTTCTTTGAAGAAAAATAATGTTGTATATGTAAGAAAGTGGGAGAGAATATCTTAGAAAAATATTGAAATATTTTTCTAAAAGGGGAGTGACAAAATAGTGAGTTTGGGAAACACTTGTGTGAGACTATTTTAGATTTATCTCAATTTGTTGTATTGTCTCACACTTTGTACCTATTAATTTTATTAGTAGAAGAAATATTTTTCGGAGTTTGTCCCGTAGACTAAGTAAAAATTAAAGGGTGAATCACGTTAAATTGTCGGTATCATTATTTTACTCTGTTAAGTTTATTTTATTTTTACTCGTTGTGCCCAAAAATTCCTATTTAAAAAATAGTTATTTTAAAGTATATTTTATGTTATCTTTTAGGCTAAAGATTAAGTTATAATTTAGAGTATATCTTATATAATATTTTATCATATATCTTATTCTGTATTTTAACATAAATATTTTAGTACAAAAATAATTTTAGATTTAAAAATGTGTTATTAAATACGTGAGTATAATTCTATGTGTTATAATTATAACAAATATACTTGAAGTATGAGCATCTGAATCTCTAACGTTTCTTCAACTTTATTTGATAGATTTGATATCAAACTTAAAAATAAATTTACATGTAAATATTTTGTCCATAAAAATAATAACGTTTATAATTCTTACACTATTTATTCTATTTTGCTCATATTTATTTATAAATTTTGTTCTGAATGATTACAAACGTATCTTTTGTTTCATTTATAGTTTACATGGTGCCCCCTCTCAACATTATTCTCGGCTCCGCCAGACATCTGCCGATAAGCTAGCAAAACAGGTGCCCCAGATTCTTGGCATCAAAATTTGTTCAACTTTGACTGCCTTTTACATAAACCGACTGCTAATGTTTTTTGTTTAGGGCTCACACTGATGACCGTAAATGGTTATATTTGTGTGTCCTAATATAGTTTTAAGCTCCATCAACTGACGAAGCTGGTCTGGAGCGAAAGAGCTGATGGTCCCAACAAGAAGTTTTAGAGAAAATGTGGATTGGGAAAAATTGTTGATAAATGTACAGAGTGCATGTTTAGTTAAATATTGCGTGCAGAAGCAGCAGGTTGGTTCTGAAATTCTGTATGCTACATTACTGCATACATGTCTATATTCATTAACAATAATTTTTTATCAAGTTGGCTCAGACAATATATTTCACCTGTAGCTAAGAATAATCAGTTAGTTAATACCAATTGTTAATTTTTACTTTAGTTGTGGAGAACTTGTAATCAGTGTTTAGTTCTGTTATTTAGTGCTAATGCAGCTCTCGTAGTCTCATCTATATGTCAAGAGCATATGATGTAATTATTTGCAGCTTGCAACATACTATATCAGAATCTCTTTGCAGTTGGCTTCCATTTTCTTTCTGTTCAACATGTTAAATTGTTAACAATTTCACTTGCTTACTTTGTGTAGCTCTGCCATCAGAAAACATGCTATTTACCGAGAGTTGTTCAGAGTTAAGACATTGATCTTGATCTAGATGTAAATAACCCTGTCCGGTGAGCTCCAACTAACTATTGTGCACTCCATACTCGTGTGTATTCAATTTCAAATCACCTTTGACATTTGTTGTGTTCATTTTATGTGCCACCAATAGTTAAAAAATATGTGACAAAATGTTCATCTTTTCAATTACTTTTGTCTGTTACACATCATGGCAGATGCAGTGATAAACCAAAAAATATTATGCAATTTGTGTAGGTTTTCTTTCGTCTAACTTATGGTATCTTGTGATCGCACTCCTAATGCATTTTTTATAACCACATTGACAGGATTTTTGATTAATTTAGTCCCCTAACTTTATCTGATTAATACATTATTAGTACAACTATTCAGTTGGATTAATTTAATCCATTAATTTAAATTTTTATTTAATTTAATCTATTTTTTTTTAAAAATGATATTTTTATAGAGATAAAATACGATTTTTACTCTATCTCTCTCAACCAAGTAATTTCTTTTGGTAATGCTCTCAAGCAAGTAATTACAACCACGGTTTCCATATCTTTGAAAACTAACCCTTAGCAAAATTTGCACCCTATCATACCCAATTATATTTTCATTTTCTTTTTTATTTTTTATAATTGAGAACCACTTATTATCTCTCATTATCATGTTTATTCTTCTTATTTTTCTTTTTGTTCTTTACAAATGATGAAGGAAAGAACATTTTGGATTAGATGATCTCTTTGTGTTATTGCGTAATGAAAGAAAATTTTTTGGGTTAGGGTTTTTCTTTGCGGTAAAAATATATAAATTGAACATAAATAATAATATGTTTATTTATTAATCTTATTATCTTATTTTTTAATATTACCTCTTCGATCAACTCCTTAGATCCTTGGTGCACTTATGGTATCAAAGTCAAGGCAATGTTCTAAGTTGTTTATTACATGTTATCGTTGATATTCAAAATTATTGTTTAAACCTTGGATAATAATATATATGATTTTAAGATTTTCTTATAGGATAATATGTAATGTCGTGGCATAAATGTAATGATCCGAACAAAGGGTTGTAAGTCCAATTTTAGGAGGGATTCCGTTGAGAAAAATAATACCTTATATCTACTGGTGGTAGTGGTGGACGACATATTATCATAAAAAGCTTAAGAAAATCATAAATATTATATGAAAAAATAAAACAATAAAAGTAATATGTTTCATGTATGATAACTTAGCATGTTTCATGACTTAGTCCCATGATTATAGTACAATAATCTTAATAGCTGATGCAAGAAAGTAATATTAAAGATTAATATTTTTTATTAACAAGTAAAGTTATTATATTGATGGTTAGTCTTCGTAAGTTTACAACCTTTCGTTTTAAACTTTAGTTTTATTTCCATTTTAATTTATTTTATTTTTAAATTTTCATCTTTTAATTTAATTTTAATATATATATATATATATATATATATCTAATTTTAATTCTACATTTACATTATCTTATTCATCATCAAGGGAATCTTCATTTATTTTCCCTTCATTAAAATCATCATCTTCTTCTTTTACCAAGAAGAACAAAAATATCATCAGTAGTGATGAATTTACTATTGAAAACTTTTCAAAATCAATTGATCATTGGAAGTTCTCCAAGATCCACAAAGATCAAATTTATAAAAAAAAAAGGTGATGAATATTTTCTAAATCGATTACACTATTAAAACACTAGAAAGACATACAATTATCTTCACCTTTTAAAACTATTGAATTATTTTCAAAAGAATCATTACAAAAATATATTGATAAACATTTCAATTATATTCATATAGGATTAGTTTAAGTATGATTAAAACCCTTAACCAGAAATGGTCTAAACACATCAATCTTAATTGTTCTTAGGGATGCTAGATTTATCAATTTACAAGATTCTTTATTAGGAACTGTTGAGTCGAGTCTTTGTTTAGAACCAATATTATTCAACTGTTTTCCTTAAGTGACCCAAACATTATGAAGTCACTTACATTACAAATCCAAACCCAAAACTACGAGATGATCTCGAGATCAATCCCAGTAGCCCTTATTTTCAGAGTGCATTACAAAGCTATGGTAAGTGCATTCGACACAGGACACATTCACCATTCAAAAAAGTGAGAAACATTCCTCCTAATGACAAACCTTTTTAGGTCTAACAAGGTCATTCCAAAACCCACTGAATGGAACCAAATTGTCTTACCAGACAAATGGTTATTAGAAAGTGTAACCTCACCTGAGTTTGATCCTTAAGAACCTGAGCAAAACACTGAGCTTAAGAGTATCACCTAATTCTATAACGGTAGTGTCGAATTAAGTTTTGAAAGAGATACTAGTTCGATATATTCTTCTGCTTCCACATCAAATATCTCATACTTGTTGTCTCAAAACATACCATTATCACCTAGGCATAGACATTCTAACTCAGAATTACCTAGACCTAACCTCTAAAACATAGACTTCAGTACACCAGTATCTAAACAAGTCTACACTATTGACAAAACTTCTGAGATGAACGATTCACCTCGGTTTTCACCAACTCATTATATGACCACATCACTTAATGTGGCCAAGGAACATGAATTAAATGGCTTAGAAAAAGAGTTTACATTATTGTACATAGAAACCATACGTTTGGATATGGAACTCCCAACCAATAGCCATATCAAAACTTGGTTTATTAAATCTTACTCCAAAGCCCAAAAAGAAGGCTTTAAGAGAAAACATCACTGGTACATTAACCAGTACCAACAAAACATAACATTCTTTGAATGGATTGAAACATATATCATTGAGAAAAGTAGTATGTATGGAAATTCCATTCTTATAAAACCAAATTTGTTGAACTAGTTAAATCAATTGACATGGTCAACATCAAAAAGCAATCACACATATGAAAAACCTCAGATGGTCCAATCGAGGCTAAAAATCCTCCATTAAGACCTATTAATTTTCCATATGCAAATGCCATGGTTGATGCATGTCCACTTAAAAACCCTAGTTTGGATTCAGACCCCAACCTCAAAACATTGTTACCCAAAACCACTTTACCAATATCATCCTAAGTACCTTAGGTAAACAGCTAACTAGGATAGAGAAGAATCAAAAGAATGATCTTCCCTAGACTTCCTATAAATTCCTAGATAGTAAAGTTTAAAACCTTATCTTCAAACCCTTCTAGGTCTCCAAATCAGGCCAGGAAGAATTATTATCAAAAATTGAGCTAGTTAGGGGCATTCACAAGTCCTAACTTGAACAACAAAGCTCAAACTCAAATTTAGGTATTGTCCCTGAGTCACCTCCAACACCTAAAAACCCTCACAACATACCGTAGAGTATTAGTGTTCTTAACAATTAAGAGCCTACTATCTCTAATGAGGAAGCTTTCAAGAACTTTCTCTTGAACTGACTCCTCAAATTCAAAAGATAGTTTGGCAACAACCTATACCAGTTAGGTACCGAAATGGAGTTAGCACTCAACCAAACCAGGTTATCCAGCCAAAATATAACGTATCATCTATCTATGAATGGAACATAGATGGCATGACCAAATACCAAATATTAAATATATGACGATGGCTTCAAATACTTATAGAACTCAGTCCAAAGCAACGGACAGAACAATCATTGAGTTATTAATAGTTGGCTGTTTTGGCCAACTAAAAGGATGGTAGGATCACCATCGATCAAAACAACAACAATCAGATATTTTTAAAGCAACTCTGACTATAGAGTATGGCGAACCCATACTAGACTATCACGGAGAACCTATTCAGGACTCGGTCTCCACATTACTCTCCACTATATCACATCATTTTATGGGAGATTCTTCCCATCTAAAAGATAAAAACATTTGATCTTCTCTCTAACTTACATTGTGAAAAGATGAGTGATTTTCAAAAATATAAAACTACTTTTCTTAGCAAAGTTATGTTAAGAGAAGATTCTAATCAACCTTTTTGAAAAGACAAGTTCTTAGTAGAACTTCCTTCATTCTTAGGAGATAAAACCAGAAACAAAATCCGCGAGACTTATGAGAACCATATCATCCCCTATGATAAACTAACCTAGGGTGAACTAATCAATTTCGCTCAAAAACAAGGTCTTCAAATCTGCCAGGATTTGAAGATCCAAAAACAAATGAAAGAAGAGCTTAAAATCTCCAAAAGGGAAATTGGATCATTTTGCAAACAGTTTGATAACTCTTTTCCCACTATTAAAAACTGTGGTGGAAGCTGCAGCAAATACATATCAAAACCTTATAAGAAACCCGATAAGACATTTTCAAAATATAGAAAACCTTCTTATCAAAAACCCCAGAAGGATTTTTATAAAAACCCTTATAAAAGAACCTTTAACAAAGATTCTAAAAATCAAAACAAACCCTTTAAAAAATTTAAAGAGTTTGCCTGTTATAAATGCGATAAGAAAGGTCATACCCCCAATTATTGCAAGATGTCTAAAAAACTTCATAAATTAAACCTTGAAGAAGACACCTTAAACAAAATCTCTGCTTTAATGGTGGATGAATCATCATCATCTGAGTCTGAACCCTGGATTGAAAATGACTTAAACCCACTGGTATATGAGTTAGCATCCTATGACTCTGACACTCATTATTACAAAAAGATCAACATATTAACTAAGGAAGAAGACCAACTTCAAGAAAAAAATCCTTAGGAAAAATGACCCTAATCTTACCAAATTATATCTAGACCATTTAACTAATACCCTGGCAAAAACACAGCCAAAACCAAATCATTCTGAACTTCCATCAACCAGTACAGGCTATTACGACTTCACTACTATATTAGAATGAAAGAATAAAACCTTAAAGCCACAAAATCAAACACAAGATTTGTAGGCTAAAATCAAAACCATAAAGCTAAAAGTCAAACAACTTAAAAAATATTATCAAAAAATTAAAGCATTAGTTGCTTACCAAAAGACTAATGATCATAACCTCACCACACTGAGTGATTCAGATGAAGAACTTAAAAAAATCAAGGAACCAAATCTACAACAATTAGATAACATGGAAAGAATTCCATAAGACATTCTCTGCATTCTTAGAAATATTACTACAAGGAAATATAGGATCATGATCACTCTTGTATTTTATAATGACTCAAAATGTGAGACTACAGCCTTATTTGACACAGAACCCAATCTCAATTTTATTAACCAAGGACTTGTCTCACTACAATTCCACAAAACAGCCACTAAAAAACTCCACTCAACCAACAATGCAAAAATAAAAATCATTGGCAAAACTGAGCTTGGTATTCTTGACAAAACATTTCTCATCAAGATTCCATTTGTTATAGTATCTGATGTTAGTCATCAAGTCATACAAGGAACACCTTTTATGGATGTTATCATTCCATATCTAGTAAGACATGATAAAATCACCTTCAGCCACAAAGGAGTAACACTCAACTTTCTCTTTGTAGATGAACCCAAAATTGGAAATCTTAATATCATCAAAAACAAATCCATCCAACATTATGAGATATCCACCCTTATCAAAGAAAGAAATAATAACCTTCTTCATCGAGAATTCCAAACACTCTTATCTCTTCTCAAAACCCAAGAAGATTTTATATCCTCCATAAAAAACAATGACAAAAAAGACTTCCTAGAAGAAGTTAGTAATCAAAACACTGGGAATATAGCTCCAAAAACATCACATAATAATTTTCAAAAAATATTACTAAAAGATAAGAATAAATTAAAAAATATAACATGTTGCATATGCAACAAGAAAAATCAACTCTTGAAAAACTGTCAAATCTCAATCAAACTTGAGAAACTAAAACTTGGTAGTAAAAAATTCCAACAAACTACAAATCTTCTCACCAGGAATCTAGAATCTCATCAACAAATCACCCATCTACAAGTTGCAGATACCAACCTGCTAACAATTGTAGAAATCAAAACTAGTCACACTGGATATCAAGGAACATTAAAACAAATCCAAAATGATGAGGAATTAACAATCCAAATCATCAATAGTCATTGCAATAATTGAAAAAATAATTCCATTACATGCTAACAAACATTATCCATCATTTGGTGCAAAACAGGATTTCAGTTTTATCTCAACCAAAAGTTTTTATTAAAAATTAATCATAAAACTACCATTTTACAAAACCATGCATCAAAAGATATTGCAAAACGTATTTTTTCTTGATGGAAGCTTTTATTAAACATCTTTGATTTTATTATTGAATTTATCAGCACAGATGTCAACCTATATCTAAGATTCCTAACCAAGGAAATTCTTAAAAACAGGTACAATAATGAGTAAAAAGAAGAAAGAAAAGGAGAAGAAGAAACCCAAGTAGTCCAATCATCATCACCAAATGAGTGGACATCTTTAGTCTAAGCTCGTTATCAACATATCTAAGACTGGATCTTCAGCCTCAAAGACACTCCAGAATATCCATAGGTAACATATCACAGCCTCCAAAGAATTGGAGCACTCTTATCATCCAAGTTCGAGACCCCAGTCTCAAAAGGCAAAGAAAAATGAAAAAAAGAAGAACTATCTTCCGAAACAAAAATTATTATTTCAAAATCTAGAACTGGAACACTTTTTGTTTCAAAAAATAAGGCAATGTCCTCTATTAATATCATCCTTACACCAAGGAAAAGGGAAATTATTCCTAAACCTATTTCAAAACTTTAATTTGAGTATTTTTTTTAAAATATGACACTCAGATGGTCATAACTGTTGAAAAGGGATTTTAAGACAAGAATCCTTATTTAACAGTCCAAAAAAATTTATTACAGGTCTTCAGCCCCATCCAAAACATAAGAGTACTACCAGAGTATTTTGGAAATAACCAGTAATGTGGAATTCAAACATTTCTTCTACCACAACCAAATTGAAGCCCAATATTCTACTACCAAAATACACAAAGTTATAGCTCCAACAAATTAGGGAAATGACTTATTAAAACCTCTAACCTTCTTAGTCAGTATTTCCAAATCCCTACCACATTGTCAAACCTACAATTATTGGGATTATTATCAGGCACTGTTCAATGCCTTTCTTATTCAAAACAAGGATAATTAACACTTGTGGTTATTCTTTTTATCCAAAAATCTATTAACCCACAAATATTTCCATCTTGGTTTCATAACTGGTAGAGATCATTAGGATCTGTTCCTATAATCCTCATCCCTTCGAAGAAGAAAAGCTATCAAACATTCCAAACCTATACCAAAAGAAAAAAGATCCCCTCTTCTGTGTATCTTTACATCAAAATTATACCTTCCATTGGTATGTCAATAGGTCTTAAAACTTGTTACATCTGAGGTAGTAACTATTACTCGCATGTTTCAGTTTAAGTTTTGATCGTCATTTATGATCTCCAAATCCAAATTAAAACCAACCATAGAACAATGGTTAACCAAAAGGGGAAATATAGAATTGAAGGTAGAAAAACTACAACAAAATTCGTTTTTCTTAGCCCAACGAGCACACACCAATGCCCTCATTTCACAAGCAAAAACCCAAGAAGAACTCTTAGAAATTATCAAGCAATTATCACATGGATCTCCCAAACAAACCTCTAGCAAGAAGGAAGATTCAGACGAAACTCAATCACTAGATGAAATAATCTCACCACTATCACCAATCTCCAGTGCCTCCTTAGGAAACCACTTAAGGCTCATTGAAGAAGAAATAAGATATTTTTCTAGCAGAAATTACCCATAAGGAATCTCGGGTCTGCGTACCCATCTATATTACTAGATTTGCAAACCCATATATAGTATGAGCCTGCGAGTCCATTTACTTATTTCAAACATGCATGTCCATTATTTTTTATCAAGACTAAGAGCCCAATCCATGTATCAAGGGTTAACAACATAACAACATTGTGGGTTTAAAAGCCCATTTCATTTGTAATTGGCCCATCCAATGGCCCATCAAAGAAAAATGGTGTAGACAAACTACTGTTCACAAAAACAGTAAAAGATATTTATTATTCACAACAATAACAGCATCTTCTATTGTATAAAGTTGGCAACAAGCTACTGTTCACAGCACAATAAGGCATCCCCAACAGTATCAAGTGAAAGACAAAGTACTATTCACTCAACAGTACAAGTATCTATACACAATATTATTTTGGTGATAAAAGAAAGACTCATTTCAATTCAAGAGGCATTGATTCCATTACCAATAATTCTATGCTCTAAAGCTCTCACCTACCTATCCTCTCTGATATTAATTTTTAATTTGTAACCTTCATAACCTTCGGTTCAATTCATATATTTTGGATTAGATGATCTCTTTGTGTTATTGCGTAAGAAAAGAAAAAAATTTGGGTTGGGGTTTTTCTTTGTAGTAAAAATATATGAATTAAACATAAAAAATTATTTTTGTGTATGTGAGATAATTTACGTAGTACTTTATAAGTTATAATCTTTAATGTAAAAGCTTTAATTTTTTTCTTGTAATATGTTACAAAAAACTTAGACTTAAGCCACCTTTTGAAAAAAAAAAGCTATGTTCTATTTCTATAAAATAATCGAGTGAGCAATAAGAATGAAACAATAATGTTTAATTAACAAACAAATGTTACAAAGAAACTCTTTTAAATAAAACCAAATAAATTTTATACCACCGAACTATGAGTATTGTTATAAATATATCATCAAATTGTTATTTGTTATTTTTATACCATCGAACTTTCAACTTGTGACAAATATATAATCTGTGGTTAACTTTAATAGGAGTTAACGTTTAAGTGTGTGTAAAACTCTAAATACCACTCAACCTCTCTCACACTCGAACTAGACATAGTGTCCTTATTGTAGTAATTTATTACACTTCTAACGTACATTTTTTTTATCTTGATCAGTCCATTTTTCACCATGATGGACTATTAGAGTAAATTGTTTTGAATCCTTCTCTTTGAACAACAAGAAAACAATTATGAATGTTTAAACCCTATTAACGCATAATTTCAATTGGTCGTATATTAAAATATTCAGCACAAATTAGGACTACATGTTTGACACCACTGAATTCTTTTGATAAAATATTCACGAAAGTGTTTTCCTAGTTTAATATATATCCCACACCTCACTTATAGGAAAAAGACACACATACACCTCACTTGTAGGAAAAAGATATACCAACATTCGAAATAGTTAGCATAAAGAGAGAGAGAAAAATAGATAGTTATAAAGAATCTTCTCAAAAACCTATATTAATAGCTTCATTTTTAATAATCAAACACTTTTGGCCACGTCCGTTTCCGCTCTGAAGAAGAAGGTTTAGATCTTTCAATCTTATGTCGTGAGGGATGTGACCTATGTTAGGTCCATAAAATACCACAGCGTTTAGTGTTCTATGATTCACCTCCGAATAATGAGTAGGTAGTTCAATCCTTTTGATTCTTCTCTTCATAGTAAACTGATGGGGGGATGCGGAGCAATAGGTCCAAATGTCTAGCATTCCCTCACGCTTGGCGGCCTAGGCTTTAAGAGATCTATCTCCACGCAGACGCGAGCGTTATATTTGCACAGTGGTCTGGCCACACCAACCCTATCGTTGGGCTATCAAATCTCAGAACCCTACCTATCACCTCTGCAATAGATTTTAGGTAGTCTGGATTGAAGAGCCCACTCTTGATTTATATGAATTGTTGGGCAGTTTCCTTAGCTAATTAAGAAGCCCTTCTTTCGATTGACTCAACTACTGATACAGATGTTGACTACTCACAGACATTCTCATATCATACAGAATCTACTGGAAAGCTAGATCTTGGATGTGCAGATTTAGTTGAATATTCATAAGTAGTAGGGTACCCGTATCTGGAAACAACGATTAGTGGATATTGGTACTGTCACTGCACAACAAGCAAAGGATTGGGGATTCAGTGGTGTAATGTTAAGAGGTCGTGCGAAATGAAGACATGGATAGCAATATGGGGGAAGTTCCCATCAAGCAACAACGGTTCTGCCTGACCCTACTTAAGCATGCATATTATGTCAGTGAAGACTTGGTGTGAAGCCTTGGAGCTTACGTTAGAAGAGCAAAAGCATTTCTTTTTGAAGGGAGCCAAATAAATATCTCCATCTGCTGCCAACAGTCTTTCTTCGGAATTCTACTGCTCAAAATCTCAACTAAAATAGGAAACTAATTATGAAATAAACTTACCGTAACAAGGTATCTATTTCTTCTTCGAAAGTCAATGTCAACTACCAATTTAGGAATTGGACTACTAGTCATAGTATATTTGTTTTGATTTTTTGTTGTTTTGTTGGCTCGTGAGGAGAAAGTTTTTCGTTGTTTTGTTGGCTTTGCGAGGAGAAGGTTTTTAGATGGATGCTTCCCAAGATGAGGTTTTTAGATGAGTGGTTTCGTGAGACTAGGTTAATGGATGGGTGATTGGTTGAGGGATGATGGTTGGCGAAAGCATGGTTTGATGAGGATGGAGGCACGAGAATGAGGTTGGTTGGTTCAAGTGTGAGGGAGGGTGAGAAGTATTTAAAGTTTTACACACACTCAAACGTCAACTTTCGTTAAAATTAACTACGGATAGTATATTTATAACAAGTTAAAAGTTCAATGATATAAAAGTAATAAATAAAAATTTAGTGGTATATTTATAACAACCTCATTATTTGGTGATATAAAAATCTGTATATTCTTTAAATAACATATAATTTGAGCAATATTTTATTTTATTTTGTTTATCCCATTTTAAAGGTTGTTTAACCATATAATTTGAATATCATTTCCGGTTATATAACAATATAAAAATTAGATTTAGAAAATATTTATTGCTTTTTTTTTTAATTTTTGTAAGTCATTCTACGTTACACAGCCAATTAAAAACATAGTCTTACCTTAATAATTCCCGGCTATAGAAACTATCCAAAAAGGAAAATTTCAGCTTTGTTCATTAATTAATCATTACTTATATTTATTTAATATATCTTAAGCGTTGCGTAATTAATTGCTTTGTATTCTCATAAATACCATTGCCTATTTTTTCCTAACATCATTTAACTACTCAATATTAATTGTGTTATTTATCTAACATTTTTATATAATTTTTTAAAATTTAATTAATTGTCGTATTTATATGCTTACATGCATAGTGATATATAGAATTACTCGACGATGAACCCAAGTACTCATAGTTAGGCCAGTTGTAGCTATCATCCAGCTAAGTTTTTCCAATAACAGTTACCTTCTTTCGACTATAATATCTCAATCAACCCCTTATTTCTTTCTTTATTTGTTTTACTTTGTTCTCTATCTTCCTATCATCACTAGTAAATTTTTTTATTTTTTATTTTGGCTAATTTAACTCTGGTTAGGATCTTGAGATCTATTTCAAAGATATGGCAGAAAAAGAACCCGAAAAGGTTGAATCTGAATCATCAGAGAAACCCTCTCAGCTTCAGGAAGAGAAACCACCAAAAAAAGATGTGAATGAGGAGAAATATGTAACTTCACCACAGAAGCTTGATGAGTCCAACACCAAAGCACTTGCTGTTGTTCAAAGTAAATATTACAACAATGAATCTTTATCTCTTATTTACCGTTTGTTTGTTAAGAATATCACTTTCTCTTAATCCAATGCATCTCTTTGTTCATTTCTCCCATTCGAGTTTTATATGCTGTATTCCAATAATTATTACTATTATTTATATTTACGTAAATATTTATAATAATATTTCACGATATAAATATCGGATAACAATTAACTTTAATATGAATATTTATTGAAGCACTTTTTAAAAATAAATCTTAAAAAATTAAAAAATATATAAAATTGATCATTTGTATCTATATTATCACTTTCTTAAACTTATTAGACTAAATTGTTATAAAAAGTTATTTAACCTAAATAATTCATTACAAAAAGTTAATAAAAATGTCCTATCACCCGCACCTAACCCTATTGCACTCTTATTTTGTTTTAAAGTTTATATGATAACTAAACTCTTAAATATTGATAGAGCCGATTGAACCGGCTGAAGAGAAAACCGATGAAGGTTCTATAAACAGAGGTAATTATATTTGATTTTGAAGTCCCTTTATTTGCTTTGTTCGGGTGGACGTACAACATTAACAATAACCAAATAACTTTCTGAGTAAAATGGACAATACAGAATGCTGTGCTTACAAGAGTTGCATTAGAGAAAAGGATGTCTCTGATCAAGGCATGGGAAGAAAATGAGAAGTCCAAGGCAGAAAACAAGTAATATAGTTTTATTGTATACACATTATTTGACTCAAACTCAAATAACCATCTAATTTTCTCAAGATAAAAATCAATTTTACTCTGTTTTTGATGTTGTTGAGTTATAAACTTTTAAGCAGTATTCAAGGCTCGTATTCAAATCTAGCTTATTTCAACATATATGTTAATCACAATTATATTTTATTTTTATTTTTATTTTACAATTAGTAACTTAGTGATACCTATATAAAAGGTATTAATTTGATATAATTTTTTTATTTTATTGAAATTTTTTCAAAATAATACGTGTATTTAATAAAGGACATTTGTGGTATTTTTTTTGTAACATTAATAGCTTCTTTTTTAATCATTTTTGAGTAATTGAATACATATTTTAATATTTTTCGACTCAATTTATAACTCTTCAACATCTCTTCTTACTTTTATCACCTAAGAACTCGGCATCTTTATCTATATTCTGTTTTTCATTAGTGTTCATCTTAAATAAGATTTTAACTTATTATTCTTTTAATTTTATGTTTTTTTTTATAATTCTGTCAACTATAAAAGGATGAGTAGACATTAAAGTTTCACATAAATACTTGATAAATGTTCTTTATGATGTTAATATTTTTATAATAGTTATATGTATGACTATATATTGACTTATATATACAAACTATTTAATACTAATTCAATCTTTTTTCGTACTTTTTCCTACAAACTGTATATTTGATACTGTTTTTCTAATTTTTTAGATATAAAATTTAAAAATTACATATTGTATTCATTAAAATAAAACTTGGATAAAAATTAAGAAACATAACGTAATTTACCAATAAAGTTGATGAGTCTTAAGTGATACAAGAAAAAGAGACGTAAAATAAATAATATTATTCAATAAATATACATATCCTACACATGTGTGTAAAAGATTCAATAATTTATAAATTACTCCAACTATCACAATTTTTTCACTTTAGATAGTCAACCTATTCGTAAAGGATCATACTTCAATTTTGGACGCCTTTGTTTCTCAGTTTATTTATCATTTGATAGTTGTATATAATTTCTTTTGATTGTATGGAAACAGAGCTCATAAGAAGATATCAGCAATTGGGACATGGGAAAACAGCAAGAAAGCATCTGTAGAGGCTGAACTTAAAAAAATTGAGGTAACATATCCTCCTTTCCTTCACCGTCTTATGTGAGTTCCAAAGAATACATACATAAAAAACTTGTCTATATACTATAAATATTTCATATACAGCCCTAATTCTTGCTTATCTATATACATGACAAAAAAATCAACAATTTTGGGCAAATTTTTACTCAAACTTTTGGGTCTCAAATATTCATGACTATGAGCAGGAGAAACTAGAGAAGAAAAAGGCAGAATACGTGGAGAAAAAGAAAAACAAGATAGCTCTAATTCACAAGGCTGTAGAAGAAAAGAAAGCAGCCATTGAAGCTAAACGCAAGGAAGATCTTCTTATGGCAGAGGAGATAGCTACTACATACCGTACCACTGAAACTTCTCCAAGGAAGCTCCTCAACTGTTTTACAAGCTAAGTACACATTTCACCAATTGATAATTCAAATTTTTTTAATCATATTGATAATTGTACTCTAGTACATTACAAGGCACTTACTTTATTGTCGTCTATATATATAAAGATGTTGAAATTGGTTTATGATGCAAAAACATTTCTTTTATTTCTCACCTTTATTTTGGCTTAAAATAAATCCATGAAACCAATTAGCATAGAACCTGAAAATTAATTATAAGAAGATGAAATCTCCCTGAAATAGATAAAACTCTGGTTCTAACCCAAAAAAATGTTATAGAAAATTCAAGGAGGATTCTCTCAATACAAAACTTACTCAAAAAAACCAAACTCAATCTGCCTATCTCTACTGCACTACTCTCCCTATTTATATCGAGTTTGTTATGCTAAAAAACAAAATAGTAAACTTAAGACAACTCAATTAAAGAGCAATAAAAACAATAAAATAAAGAGCAAATAAACAATCATTTGTAGTGTAAAATAAACAACAATAAGGAATTAAAACGGCAACAAGTTGTGGAAAAGTAATTCCCTGCATCATTGCCCCTTTTTTGAATTGAAGTTCCTCCTGGAACCATGTTGGCTTTAGCAGTTGGAACGTCAGCTTCTTCACAAAGGACAATTACATCATCCATAGGGAAATATTCATAAAGATATGCAATATTTAAAATTGGGGACATATAGAGGGACTATGCTAAATCAAACACAAGCATTGTCACCTACTTTCTTCACAACCCTGTAAGGACCTATCTTTCTGTCTTGTAGTTTGGAGTAAGTTCATGCTGATATCCTTCCCACTCGTGTGCCATGACCAAATCACCAACTGAGAAGACTTTAAACCTTTTCTTTTTATCTCTACATGCTGTTTTAAGATGAAGTACTGGTTTTTGGTTTTTAAATGAGCTCTTACTTCCTTTAAAAACTGAATAACTTCCTTCGCACATTTATCGGCTAACTGACTCTTAAAAAGAGAGAGTGCAGTGTCACAAAGTTTGGGACCTTTGTGTAGACTATCATAAAAGGAGAGTGACCTGTAAACCTGTTAGCCATGCTATTGAAAGCAAATTCAGCTTGTGCTAATCCTATGTCCCATTGCTTAGTTTGCCCCAAAAATGCACCTAGTCATGTTTCCCATAGTCCTATTCACCACTCAAGTATGTCCATCGGTTTGTGGATGGCACGTAGTACTAAACTTTAATTCAGTCCCAAACTTCCTCTGAAGCTCCTTCCAAAAACGACTCGTGAACTTAACATCTCTATCAATCACTATAGACTTTATTCCATGTGGTCTCAATATTTCTTTAAAGAACAACAATGCTACATGGCTAGCATCTACAGTCTTTTTACATGCTACAAAGTGAACCATTTTTTAGAATGATCGATATCACTGAGTCAAAATGCTTTGGTGTTTTGGATAACTCTGGATGAAATTCATACTTAGGTCCTCCCAAATACTTTGAGGGATTGGTAATGGAGGATACAAACCTGTATTTTGTGAAGTACTCTTAGCTATTTGACAGATAGAGCATCTTTGAACATGATTTGCAACCTCTCTTTTTTAATCGAGGCCAATGATTTACAACCTCTCTTTTTTAATCGAGGCCAATAATACTTGTCTTCTAAGGATTGAAGAGTCTTATCTCTTCAAGTATGAGCTGATACTCTATTAGAATGACATTCCTTGATTGCAAAGATGTTTTAGGAATGTAGAATTTATTTTCTTTGAACAGAAACCCTTTGTTAATGTGATACTCCCCTTTCAAACATTCACCCTTGCAATTGGCTCAAACTTCTTTAAAATCTTCATCTTCTGCAAACATATGAGGTAACTCATCAAAACTCAAAATTTTAGTTCTGGCCATAGTGAGGATATGAGTCATACTCAATGCATCATCTAGTGTGCATATTACTTAAATTCTTTTGAGAATTCAGGTACTGAAGTGATTGATGATCATTGTGTAACACAAAGTCTTTTTTGTATCAGATAGTGTACCCAATGTTACAATGCTCTAATTAATGCATAAAATTCGTATTCATAAGCTGACCATTTTCTCCTAGTATCACTTAACTTTTCACTAGAATACTCAATTACTCTCCTTGCATCAATATTGCACCAATTCCTATGCATGATGCATCACTCTCAACTTCAAATACCAAATCAAAGTTTGATAAAGCAATGATAGGAGCAGTAGTTAGTTTACTCTTGATTAATTCAAAACTTGCTTGCTGAATAGCTTCCTAACAAAACTTACCTTTTTCAAACATTCAGTAATTGGTGCCACTATAGAAATGAAGTTCTTAATAAATCTCTTGTAAAATTTAGCAAATCTATAAAAACTCTTAACTTCACGTATACTAGCTTGAGCTGGTCAGTCTTGTATAGTTGTAACCTTTTCTCTAGTCTACAGGCACTCTTGTGGCATTTATAACAATTCCCAGAAAAATTAAACTCCCAGTCAATAATTCACATTTCTTGAGATTTAATATAACTTGTTATCCTTCAATACCTCTATAATATTGAAGCTATTAAGATCATTGCATAACCTAAAAGGCATCACTTTCCATTTATATAGTCCTTTACTCTTGAAAGCAATTTCCTTTCATCTCCAGGCCTTATACTTATTTGGTGATAACCACTCCTAATGTCCAATTTGGAAAATATTTTGACTCTTTCCAATCTGTCTAGCATATCTTTCAATCTTGGTATTGAAAACCTATACTTCACAATAGTCTTATTAATAGCTCTACCATTAACGCACATCCTACAACTACCATCTTTCTTAGGCACCAACAAAGAAGACAACACATGGGCTTAAACATTCTTGGACATTCTGTTCTTCAATAAGTCCTCTACAATCTCTTGTAAAGTCTCGTGATCTTTTGGACTCATTCTATGATATAGTAAGTTTGACAATTTAGTTCCTCGTATCAAATCTACCTAGTGTTATATATTTCTTAAAGGTGGTAACTCACTTAATAATTCTTCAGGAGCTACATCTTTAAATTCTTCCCAC